>VZRF01003177.1:406395-610193 GCA_013396875.1 Vireo altiloquus
CTGCACGGACGAAAGTCGCGGCCCCGGTACCCGTCCCTCGCCCCGGCTCTCGCACTTTTCTCCGGACCCCGGGGAAGGCCGTGGCTCGGGCTGCCCCTTCTTCCCGATGACTCAGAGCTGGGGTCTCCCTTGGTGGAGGGTTTAGAGGGGAAGCCATACGAGGAGCGGCTGAGCGCGCCTGGCTTGTTCAGCGTGGAGAAGAGATTGAGGGCAGAGCTCATCGTGGTCTACAGCTTCCTCAAGAGGGGCAGTGGCGGGACAGCACCGATCTCTGCTTGCTGTGACAGGACACGAGGGAACGGCTGCAGTTGTGCCGAGGGGATTAGGGTGGGTGTTAGAAAAAGGTTCTTCACCCATCATAGGATTGACCGCTGAAACAGGGTGCCCAGGGCAGTGATCACAGCAGCAAGCCTGACGGAGTTCAAGAAGCATTTCGTCAAGGCTCTGAGGCAAATTTTGTGACTCCCTGTTCAGGACCAGGAGTTGGACTTGATGTTCCTTGTGGGTCCCTTCCAACTGAGGACATTTCACGATTCTGTGGTCTGGGCCAGCAGTGCAGGGTTGAGTGCTTGGGGATGGGACAGCAGTGTGTGGACGTGGGCACTGAGCTCCCCTGGGCCCTGCCCCGTGCACTGGCTCCCCACGTGCCCTGAGGGTCCCCCTGCACCTGCACCCACACCCTGCACCTGCCCCACAATGCCATGTTTGTGACCTGACCGTTGAGGAGCCCTTAGGGAGCTCTTTGATCAACACTTGCAATGTGAATCGTTTACATGCTTGATGCAAAGCATCAGGTTTCACCACCATGTTGGATTATGTTTTCCATCAGTGTAATTAACAGATGGTTTGGGTTTTTGTGTTGCAGTGTGGTCACAGATCTCAACAGATGACCTGCCTTCTTTTCATAACCATTCCATGACATCTAATAGTGATTTAAGAATTCTAGTGAGTTAAAATCCCACAATTTTCCTGGCAGGTTTTGCCATTTCAGAAGGTTGGAAAAGAGAGAAGAAAACAAATATCAGTGGGGAAAATAAAATAAATAGAACTTTGTTTACAAAGCTTTCCTACAGGCCCAGACAAGTCACAATCTACTCAACTTTAATCCATAACATTGATTGATATGTGACAATCTGGCTATAAAAAGATCTAGAGAAGAAAGAAGGAAGTGTTGAGCACAGCGAGGTAAAATGCGTCAAAGTGAAATGAAGAAAATAAAGGATTGCTACCTGATCCATGGAAAGGACACTTGCCATTTCAGTAAACAAGAAATCTGCAAAGGGAGGTTTCGTTGTTTGGAAGTAGATGTGAATGCTGAGGTTGCTGATTTTGCCTCTAAAAGCCATTCCACCTCTCTGCCAAAGAGCACCCAGCTACAGGAGACTTGACAGCAGCATCCCTGTGCTGTGGGAAGGAAATGCAGGGCTGCCCCACAAAGGTCGGGGAAGGCAGGGGGCTGCTGTTCGTGCTGTTTGGTGTGGGTGACCATGTGCTCACACTGTGCTGGTTTTCTACTTGGGACCTCTGATCTCTGCCTCCTCTCTGATCATCTTACCTGCTGTCCTGAGTTCACCGGTTCCCATAGTCAGGACCCTTTCTTTAGGGGTAGAAATACCATTTCTAAGAGCACTTAAGGGTATTTTAAGCATGAAGTCCTAGGCACTTTCCTTGCAGGCATCCAGCATCTCCTCCCAGTGCTGTTTCCCATCCCTTCTTTCTCACAGAGCATGATCTTCCCATTTTCCCTCCTCACCTCTGAAATGAAACGGAAAAACAGGACATGTGGTTAAGGAGGTAAAGAGGAGATATGAAAGAAGAGCAGACAAAAGAAGCAAAAGGTAACTCTGTCTATTCAAGGACCAGTAATATTTACCACACATTTGTGAGCTAATAGGTGCAGTATATATTTGAGTTTTGGGTAACTTATTTCTGGAAGCTCAGGGAACTGAAGTGGACAAGCAAGCATACAGCATGTGTTCAGCAGGGAATAAATGGAGATGGGTGTGGTTATAGAGCAGTTCCTGCTCTTTCATATTCGCACAAATCTCATGTGTACAATCAATAGGATCAGAATTTCAATCAATAAGTTTCATTTCAATAGTTCTAGCCAGAGGGAATTATAAAAAGTGCTGTATAGGAAAAACACAATGAAGAAATCCAGAGACAGTGTCCTCAAGAGATGGCTGCATTTTCTTCCCGTCTCCTCCAGCAGCTTGCCAGCCTTGGACTCATATTGGGAAACTCTCCAAGGGTTTTACTAAGAGAATTAGTCTTTTGTATCAGCCTCTGGCTACTCGTTATCTGACGAATTTGTAGCCCAAGCCTCCTGCCATGGAGAAAATTATTTCTTTTCTTTTTGACCAGTGTGGAGTCCACACTCAGCCCTTTGTCCCATGAACTTCCCCATTGCTACACAAAAATCTCCTAATTTCTTTCTTAAGGGAAAATCAGAAATTGGCAAGTTTCTCCTTGCTCTCTTAGCTCTCAGAAAAATTCAGGGGAGCAGCTGTGAAATTGAGCCATTTCCGAGCCATTTTTTTTTTGCTGCTGCTAACTGAGCAGAGCTGTAGGAAATGTTTCTTTTGAAATTTTCTTAGAGGGAAATTTCATTTTTTTAAAAAATCTGCTTATTCATGGCAGATGAATTTCAAGAACCTGAAAGAAAAAAGACTGCCTCCTCCACCAAACAAAATATATTCCAGCCTACTTGGCATTTGAGATAAATATATTGGGTTTTGTTGCTGAAAAAGATGTTTCCCTTTTTCAGGAGCTGACAGAAGCCCTCCTTTAATAAAAAGTGGTTGCTGGTAGTAACAACTTCAGATGAAAATAGGCTTCTTTTTTTTCCCCTTGTAAATGAGAGAACCTCTCCCTTAGAGGTGGAGAGGAGGAACTTTCTTTCTGGCTATTCCTGCAATTAAACTATTTCATCAAGGTGCATAAAGAACATACTTGTTTCTGCTCAAATGCTCTCTTCCAAACCTAAGAGTCAGCAGTGTATTTTAAGCAGAATTCTTTATTCTCCTGTATCTGATCTGTGCCTCAGCAAAACCCAGCTTCTTTCTGCAATCAGTTTTCAACCATTGTGCTAAAAAAGTTAATCAGATAGTCATTTCTTTAAGCAGTGAAGGATGGTAAGAGGACTGATGGATGCCTTTGAAAAAGACTGTGTCAAAGTGATGTTGCGGGGTAAATGACAACTTTATGATCTCACGTGTGTTGTCTTATCCCAAGTGCTTCCAGACTGGGGAGAGATGAGCCCTCCAGCAACATCACCATCCTGGGCTCTGTTACCCAGCTCAAGGGTTTGTAAAGTGCTCTGGCTTTCTTCCTAGAATCACAGGACAGTTTGAGGTGGAAGGGACCTTTCAAAGCCATCTAGTCAACTCCCTCCACAGTGAGCAGGGACAACTTCAGCTAGACCGTGTTACTCAGGGCCCTCCCCAGTCTTGCCTTGAATGTTTTCAGCAATGGAGCATTCACCACCTCTCTGGGAACCTGCAATGTCTCACCCCCCCTCAAAATCAAACATTTTTTCCTTATATCTAGTTTAAATCTACCCTCTTCTAGTGTAAAACCATTACTCCTTTTCTTACCACAACAGATCTTACTGAAGAGTTTGTTTCCGTAGCTTGCCAGGAGGTAGTAAAGAGGGGTGAGAAAACTATTCCATGGGCTTTGAAAAAATGTCATAGCTACCATGACACTCCCACCACCACAACTAAGGTTGCAATAGTATTGGAGGGAATACCACATTGGATCCATCCCCATAATTAGCTGATACTGTGGGATCAACACATCCGAAGAGAACTGGTGGGTGGTATGAGGAGGGAGTGGGGCAAGCCCAGAATGATGTGACTGTAGGAGGAAAGCTGCAAAGCTTTGCAACTTGTCTTTCCCCTGCTACTTCAGGATTGTTCTGTCCAATCTATAATCTTATATTCCTTCAGTACGGTTTTAATGTACATGCTAATGGAATGGCCACCAATCCCACGGAGAGATAGCGATGCATTCTAGCAGATCTCACCATTAGGAAGTTTTCCCCGGATATTCGGCTTAATTTTTCATTCTTTAAATTGATGTCAATTACCCCCCAGCTAAACCTAGTTATGCAGTGGAAGACAGGTTTAAAATACTGCATGATCTCACTAAATTGGAGAAATGGACAGAAATCAATACAATGAGAGGCAATAAGAACACCCATAAAGGTTAAGTGGTTGATGGAGGAAGGATTAATGAAATGCACAAATACTAGGTTAAATTGCAGATATCCTTACTTCACTCTTACTCACTTCATACCCTGAAAATATGTTCTACTCCAGCAAATCAAATGAGGGGGCACCTTAGAATTTGACTAGTGAGAAGTAGAGATGAATTTTAAGGGGAAAGATGGTCTGGAGTGGATTTATTGTATAGAAAATTTGCTATAAAAAAAGAATGAGAGACCAAGAATAAAAAATAGTGGCCTGTCAATAAGAATATGACCTGTAGAATAATTGGTGTCAAGAAGTAAGTTGAACAGCCTGATGAAGTCTAGAGAAACATTGAAAAACTTACTTCAGTTGTTAGTTTTTCATGCTTGTCTGGGTGGATGATGATAAAACTACAGTACCTGGGAGTCACTGACAGCTCTTGTCTTGAAATTGGGTGAAGTTTTTGGGCTAGGGCTTATGGGGTTAACACATTTGCATGGCAGAAAGATACAACAGCTTGTCTTCAAAGTACTTGGAACTAACCTTAGAAAGTTTTCCGTTCAGGTCTGTCATGCAACAGAGAGGAGAACAGGGTGTATTCTGGGGAAAGTAGCAAATGCCAGAGAGATCTGCAGAGGAAGCTGAGGAGAACTACAAGTACCAGGGCTGGAGGAGGTCATGAGGCTGGGCTGTCCACCAGCCCCACAAGACAGCAGCTGAATGAAAGCACTGCTCAGTACTGTGGTTCAAACCAACAATTTCCTGAGGATCCACATCAGTTTCTGCACAATAAAGTCTTTTTAATATAATATTAAAGGCTTCTACTGCATATTGTAAAAAGACATTTATTGTATGGCCTGAAATAGGACATTACCTAAGTCAGCAGAGAGCCCCAAGTTAGGGTTTCTGTAAGTGAGAAAGAACTTGCCAATAACCCTTAATGTGGTGTGAGCTTCTCTCTCTGTTCTGTAATGATTTTCAGCTCCCAGCTCTAAGGAGTGTTTTCAGTGTCAATGTTTTCCATTTTATGGTGGTTCAGAGACATGTGGTGACTAAAAGACTTGTTGGCCTACAAAAAAAATTGGAAGTGAGATGATTAACTCTTGCTGCTGGTCATCGAGAGGAAATCAGTACAGATTCCCTCATGGGTCTTTTCTTTGTTGGGCACAGGTTTACATAATGATGGGCTGTTTTCTGCCCCTTCATCCGATCCAGTTTCTGCTTATATGGTAGTGCAGATATTTGTAATTGTATGGTGATGAGAGAACCTAAATGGAACAGAACTGAAAGTGGGGAAGAAGCTGACATCTATCCACTTTCCACAGTAAGAAAAATATAACGACATGGGTGTAATGGCAGGTGCACCAGTAACCTGGAAAAACCACAAAACTGAAGCTAGGCAATGTTGTCCTTCAGAGAAGGGTGAAATGGTGCCAAAAATGAGACAGGGTAGCTGACCTTGGCTTGGAGCTTAATGACGACAAGGATCTGTTAGCCCTTTAGTACTTCCACAACATCAAGGGTGATGATTTAGTAGGAATTAAATTATTCCAGCCACAATCCAGGAATGCTGGTTAGAGGCAAAGTCTTGATTTCTTTGTGTAGGAAAAATCATTCATTGCTTGGTCTTGGTGAAACTGAGCTTAACCTTCTGCATTAAGCATTCAAGCTCAGACATGCAACTGATTGCACGCAAGTGTCATTTCATTCAGCTGCTGTCATCAGATGCAAGACTTGGATAGACAATTAAAGCGGCTCCATTTACAGCATTTCAGGAGCATTCCTGTTTTTGTATAAATGCTATCCAGAAACCTTGCAGCTCTCATTCACACAAGTAGTCCTAATGAGTGATCTTATTGAGGAATGCTAATTCAGTCCCTGAAAATATCAGTGTATACTTACAAGATCCACAGCTCTCAGAAGCTAACTCCAAGTACAAATATACCATTAGTTACATACAACTCCTGCACTTCTTCTCTGAAGAAACCTCTCGATTTTTTTTAACAGAATTATCGTTGTTTCTCTATTAGAAATATCTGTTGAAATATTTAAAAGAAGCATCAGCTCTCCCAAGCGTTGTTTCAATGTTATGCAGTGCTTCCTGATCCTAAGTACTGATGTGATTCACAAAGGCTGGCTTTAGCTGACAGAGGCTGTAATCAGTGGAGGAAAAGAGACACTCCTCTGGAGGATGAATAACAGGAATCATCTCTCACCTCTGATTTTGAAGAGAGCCTACAGACTGGCTGTCCTTGGCTGAAGCTAACCTTCGTGAACATCCCTCACAGTGCCCTGAGACAAGGACTTGCTTTCACTGGGAGGGGATGCGGGAGAACAAATTCTGCACATGCAAAACAGGCAGTGGTATTCTGAGAAGGTCATGTTGAGGGAAATGGCATCTCGGGCAAGAATGAAACAGTACCTGAAGCAAACTCTGTTTTTGGAGTATCAGTGCACTCACTTAATATCAAAATATTGGCTGGAGACTAAACCTGATCCAGGTTCAAAAAGCAGAAGAAAAAAGTCCTGTAGAAAAGGTCCATCAAAGGTTGTTAAATACAGAAAATTACTGCCTCTGGCTAAAGCTATCCCCAGGTGACAGAGTGTCAGGAGTGTGAGTGCAGGAGGAGAGGCTGCTGTGCTCGTATCCCTCCTAGCACTGCCTCCACCAGCCTTGGAGAGAATCAAGGAGCCTGGGTAGCTCATAGGCTGCCCTGGTGTAGCCATCCTTACCTGCTGAGTTTGGCTGTGGCCAGCAAATACCATAAAACTTACCAAGGGCAGGGGGTTCCCTGGGAGCTGCTGTTGGCTGTTTCTCATGGTTTCACCAGGCAGCAGTGAAACTCCCCTTGGTTTCAGTGGTGTCAGAAACTGAGCATCTGGCCAGCTCAAGAGAGTTCTATGTTAATGACTAAGGTGTTGAAAAATGCATTGTCACAGCCTGAAGAATTCAATTTCTGTAGTAGTCCGGCTTGTTTGAGATATACTTGACTGTTGCCTGGACCAGAACATCCAAAAATTGGCTGAAAATGCTTCTTCTGTGGCCGAAGAAGGGTTTTTAAAATGTACTGCATGAATTGCCTGATCTCCTAACAGAATTGTGTCCAAGAGGTTTGGGTGCTGGAGAGGGATCTCTGGCAAGCTGCATCAATAGTTCATCTGAGTATTAAGCTGGCTGCCTCTTCCTTTCTTGAGTTCGTGGAATGTTATATTCTTTTCTTCACCTCATTTACTGCTGGAAAACAATGACACTAAATTATTAAACACCTGTCCTATTCCACCTTTCAGCAGGAGGTGACATGAGACGTAGGTAGTCCTATAGTTTAGTGTTCTTTTTTGGGATGAACAGATATGTAAATATAAGTTATTAATATCTTCTTGATTTTTTTAAAGCCTTTGGAAAAGATAGATGATCCATTAGCATACACATAAGAATGGTATTTCTTTCTATCCTCTCTCATTTTCTTTGCTTGATATGAAGAACAAAACTGGTCAATGAGAATGCTTTTTTAAGTACTGAAGATGAATGTGGTAGGATTTAACCTGTGTACAAAGCTGGAAGTTGTTTGGAAGAGAGAAAATTCTAGTTCTATGTAAGTCCACTGCCTTCAACAGGCTGATGCCAAAGTAGAATTAAAATGTGTTTTCACTACAGCAGAAAGTAAGCGTCTTAGCAGTTATTTTTTCTTCCTGATGATAATCAGAGGTTGTAGAGGGTTTGGAGGTTCATGTGGCAGTTGTAGATCTCTTCTGTCTCAGGACAGCCCTGACCTGCATGAGCTGAACCCCAGAGGCATGTACTGGACTGGCACCTGTACTCCTGGCAGGGGAGGGATGGTTCGGGAGAGGTCTCTGACAGCTCAGCACCACAAGTGTTTTCCAGCAAATAAAATGTGCCTCCCCCACACATCGGCCCTGTCTACTTTAGCATGTGATTACAAATATTCAAACTAAAACCCAGCGAGGAACTGAGGGTATATTCTAGGCAGATTTGACATAAAAAAAGTAGTGAGGTAATGTATTTTCTCTATCCATTGTAGCAAATGGGTCATATTGGCTGGCTGTCTTGGGAATAAATACAGTTTTAATCTCTTAACCAAGTCTACAGCAAATCAGTCTTAGTGAATCCTAGCTAAATGAAGAGATATAATGGATATATATGAGGAAAGAAAAATCTGCTTGCAGTGTGGCTGTGCTGCTGGGTGAGTGGGTTGCTGGGCTCATCCTCCATTCCTGAGTGCCCAGATGAGCCAGAGAATTTTGGAAATGACCAAATTGTGATGAGGCTGCACAGTGATGCACCCCTTGATCACATCACTCGAGGAGCAGCCCAGGAGGCCACTCTGCCCTGGGGTACTTGGTCACCGTCCTGAGCCTTCTCTGATGAGCAAGTGGCTTCCCTGGTTGCTGGGTGATGGCAGCACTGAACAGCAGCACTGAACAGCAGCACAAACACATGGTTGTGTTGCTGGGCTGGTCCAAGGCAGGGGCTGGTAAAACACAAATCTCTGCCTGTTTTTCACTTTCCTTGTAAGAACTTCAGCCCCATGTCTTACTCTTGGGTCCTGGTCTCTGCTTAGCCACAGTGAAACTGCCGTGTGTTTTCCTGTGGAATATAAGACAAAAAGGAAATTAGGCTGTGCATTACTACCAGAAGGGTCACAAAGAGAACCCCAAATCCTGCATGCCATCTCAAAAGGGGCTGCTCTGTTCTCTGAAAATAATATTCACAATTTCTGTTGCAGTGCTATGGATAAATACATCCCAAGTCCTCAAGCATTTGCTCAAGTTGCAGTAACAGGGAACATTGCAGGGAACAGAAGAACAGGGCACTGAATCCTTAAGTATATACAGAGTTATCAAGTGGTATCTAAATTCCTTGAGTTATGACCATAGCAGGACATGTAGGTCCCTACTGTCTCCCTCCTAAAATCTCCATCTGGTTTCACTAGACACATAGGAAGAATGATGGAGTGTGTCTGAATAACTTTTGTGATTGTATGGGGCAGATGGGAGTCTAACAAAATTCATTACTTTATAGAAAGAAGTGAAAAAGCTATATCTGAAGAAAATCTGAACGTGTAAAAATCTCAGGTGTCTTGAGATCCTTCTCCAGACCACGTTTTACATTTCCTCTTGTCTTCCTGTGATGTTTTGTCTCCAGAATTTTCTTCCTTCTCTCTTTACTGCGTTTCCTCATTTCATTCCACACTGCTATTCCCAGGTTTTTTTCTTGCCCAAATTCCTGCTCCCTTTTAGAGAGCATGGGGGTAGCTGGGAAGATGTCTGTGAGTCACAGATAAACAATCTCTACTATGAGTAACTATTTCAGATCTTGCCATGCAATGACACAGGGTGGTGTCGGTGCCTGTTAAAGAGAAATCCTCCTTTGGGAGTGTGTCCTTGCTAACTAGGTAGCTTTTATCTTCCAAATACCTTTAAACCCACACTTGAGTCTGATTTTGCTTGTCTCAAGACAAAACTCAGCAGCTGCTGGTGGTGGTGCCAAGGTGAGATGACGTGAGCCTGTGGATACGGGTGCCCTGCTCTGGCTTTGCTTGCTCTCTGCACTACCAGGAAGCTCTCTGGAGGTGGTTGGACACGGTTTATTTGCACAAGGCTGGGTGCTGCAAGAATTACGCTTACATGACTTCAGCTTAGAGCAGGGCAGATCCTGGCAGGGGGATGTGTTCCCCCACCCTATGTTTGAGTGGGAGATTCTGGAAAAACTGTCATTATTTGGGGCAATATCAACACACCTGGTAGGGATCTTCCATGCCAGGTGCCCTCCATGACAGTGTTGATAGCCTGAAAAATGTTTTTCTCATGTGACACTGCTTTGGGGCCAGATCTAGGGAGCAGGAGGTGCCCAGGCCTTCCTCTCTGGGTTTCCCAAGACATGCTTTTTCTGGGACCACTTGGTATAATGAGATGAAGAGCTGCAGGTTTGTGGCACACTGCCCGTGTGCCAGCAACTGTAGCATTTCAGGAAGATGCATCAGGATCTGCATTGCAAGTCCTAGTTTTGCTTGCCAGGAGACTTGCCTCATTGATATCCATATTGTGGTGGCTCTGAAGGGGTGGGTACCATGTGAGAGCAGAGCAGTTGTGTCCTACTGGCAAAGAGCAACTGAGGCAGCTGCTGTCTGTGCAGTGCCTTTGCTGATACAAACAGTTTTGTTTTTCCCCTGTGACAGGACAATCTTACCTTGGTTTGCTTGGCTTTATTGAGAGAAACAAGCTGAAGGGGTAGGAGTTATCTGAAACTCCCACTCATCTGCCTGGTACATTGCTTCTCTTGCAGAATATTTAGCTTTCAGGCCATGGAGACTGCATCAAGCTTCATCAGCTGATGTTGAACATTTTTGAAGTTTCAATTGCTTCCTTGCCTGAGATGGAGCTATCATTTTTATTGCTTTGGTTGCTTAGGCAGGGAAAGGGAAAGATGAACAAATCAGTACAGCCCTCTTGAATTAGGATTGATTTTCATGAATTCTTCTTGTTGATTTTGAAACACAATTGTTTCTAAAACATTTAATTGATTGAGGTTTTTTCTTTCTTCATTCTTTTCAGCAGCATTTGTCCTCAGCCATTTGCCACTGCTGGGAGAGGAAAAAAAAGAAAATAAGCCCTGTGTGAGATCAAGATTTCAACGCATTACACACCAAAACATTTGTTGCTATTTACTTTTAAAAGTGCCCTTCTGAGGCTGCACGGCTACAGCTGCCATCTGTTCGGGATTACGCTTTGGAACTCCTGGTTTCTCTGCAAACCTCCCGCCTGGCGCTGCTCCGCTGGCAGAGGGAAGAGGTGGTGAGGACAGGGCTGGCTGCAGGGGAACAGCACCTGCACAGCTGGAGCTGCAATCCTGGTTGTCAGGAGACCACCAAAATGGAAGAAGATTGCTGTTAGTGAAGGTGACTCCAGAGCATTTTTTCCGATGTTCTGTGAGATATTCATTACGTGTTTGCTGAAACACCAGCGAGGGCCATGACGGGAGTGTTGCTATTCATCTCTGCTTAGTCAGACAGCAGGGGGATGTGGCCAGCATGTGCCCGGGCCCCTGCAGAAGTCTCTGCCCAGCTCAGCTCCTGGGCTGTGTGAGGTGGTGGCAGGACAGAGTTTTTCAAGGTGCAGGGGAAAAACACCATCCCTGAAGTGGCAGGAACATACCTGTGTTCTGGAGTCCATCTCTCAGGCAGGGTGAGTAACTTCCAGTGCTGGAAATCCCTCAGGCAGCAAGTGTGCCCATCACTTGGTGAATCAGCTGAGGGAGGTTTACTTCAGGAGCTGGTGCAGGCTGTGTTTAGCTCTGTGTTTTGAGAATAAAGTGCTTTTCCAGTACAAGAAACATGAGGTTTCGTTGTGATGTGGTCTTTTTCTCTTGTCCAAAAAACATGTTTGTACAAAAGGTCTAAGCAAATTCTCTGAGATTCATTTGGCAAGGAACAGAATGGACCTCCTTTTGCCAGATGTGCAAGCCCTGCTCTGAACTTACGATTTTCAATGGCTCCAAGAGCCTTCACTAGTCCCTCCAGCTGGTGGGAAGCTGGAGAGTCCCAGTGACCAGCCACAAACCCAATGGAGATGCTGGCACAGCATTTTCCTCCCTGCTTGGATCTGCCTTACAAGCTCTGATGGCAACAGATGCTAATTATTAACATAGCAGTCATCACCTTCGTGGCTGTAACTCTTCTATACACGTCCCTGTACCCTTAGCCCATCCCAGCTCCCACATCACTGATAAGACAAATGGTTAAGCTACGCCAGAGCCTGAAGATGGGTCTGTGTTTACCAGCTTTGCAAAACAAAACAATGTAGTAAAGGCTGAAGCCAGGGTATTGCTTGAGCCTGTGTCAGGAAATTCTGCCTGCCTGAAAGGGTCCTGCTTTTTGCAACATGGGCTTCTGAGGCCAATTTTATGAAATTGCTCAGAGACATGAAAAATGAGCACTGTTTTTCACAAATGTTCAGCAAACAGGAATTCTTGTTGTGCCAGTGCTGTACAGGAGAAGGAAACTTGTTTCTCTGGGCTGGATTCTGGATGCTTTTTTGCATTTGTTGACTTGTGGGCTTGGATATCTGGGGAAGGTCTTAATTATGGATAATACAGTACTGCGGTTCCTCTGGGTCCCCAGTATATGCTCTGAATCCCCAATACACTTCTGCTACAGAGTCTAAATGGATCTGCTTTTCTAGATAGTCTCTTACTCAGATTTGTAATTACAGGCAGAAATAATATTTTTTTTAGAAACTGACAGAGTTTAACCTCCCAAGCGGTGAGCAGTTTTTAAAAATTGCCCTGGCTTCTCAGTGACTTGAGTAAATTAGAGAAATATATCCTCTCATGTGCTTCTCATCTGTTTACTGACGCTTCTGCTGCCCAGAAATTATTTGCACAGCTAGTAAAGAGGCAAGCCAAGACAGCGTCCCTGTTTATAGCAGTACTGCCATTTGGACGATCTATTCTTGCTTTGGATCACCCTGTCCATGCAAACTCGAGGCCCCAGAGCAGCACAGTGGGCTCAGCGCTGACACTTGGTATTCCTCAGGCAGCCCAGGGAAGAGGGTTTGGGAGAAATCAGTGTGGTTCTGTGGTTTGAGTCTCAGCTTACAGTGGTAAGGAGCTGCTCTGCATTTGGTGTGCACAGTACAGCTGCTCCAGTGCAGCCCTGGGATGGGCTCATCCAGCTATTTTGGTTCACACCCCAGATTTTTATAGGTTTATCACTAATTACTTTACATAAGTATGGTGGAAACATATGCAAGGTTGGTCGTGTAGAGGTTTTACACTAGTTTGACTGTGTTGACTCAGAAAAAAGTTTCTACAAATTTGTTGGCAGGTTTGTGAGGAGCTGAGGATGGGGAGGATTTTCTTTGCTTTTTAAGTGGCTAGATAGGCTGTGATGTACAAGCATTTAGCAGGTCTATTCTGGAACTAAACTACATGTTAGACCTTCTCATTTCCTCTAGGAATGTTTTTTCCCCTTGGTCTCTGTGTCAATAAGATCTGGACTGAAAGCATGCCAGTGCTTTTCCAGATAATATCACCAAATGCAGGGGAAAGGAATAATGCACTTCCTGGATGGGTCCCTGGGGGCTCACAGGGCTTCTGGTGACTGCAGGGATTCTGGCTGTGGGCAGAGAGGGAGGCAAGAACCATCTGGACAGCACTGGGATGGGAATGCAGTGGCCAATTTTTTCTTGGATTAATCACATCAGGCAATGGAGCCAGCAGCAAACTGTGTCACGAAGAATGTAAAATATTGGCAACATCCCAGGCCTTTCCATTAGGGCTGGATTTCCCATCTCATCTCCCTGCTTCCTCAAACCCGTGTTGATGCTGAGTTTTTTTTAAGAATTAAAGTATGTCATATTCTGGCTTCTGTCAGGTCACAGTGTTATCAACTCAGGCATCCTGCCACAGCCCAAGAATCTCAGGGAATCTGCTCTCTAAGGTTACAAAATCAAATCTTGAATTGTAATAGAGAATTAATCTTTTCAAATTCGCCTTCAGCCCATGCAGTTCTGACCGTCTCCATATTCGTACTGTAAATGAGTTTTATAAGTTCGCTGGAAAAAGCAAGGAGGTGGGATAGTTTGCATTCTCCTTGCTGGAAAGCAGCATTGTTTAACCCTTTGGGTCTGATACATGTGGCTGGAGGGAGTGGGATGGGCTTTTTGCTGAAGTCTGGTGTTAAGAGGCACGTGGGAGCTGAGACACAAATGTGACCTTTCATTGACCAGGTTCCCAGCACTCCAAGGCTGACCAGCATCATGGTTTGCAGCCTCTCCAACGCTGGGAGGCTGGGCTAGCAGACCTTACCCAGAGGTCTTCACAGAGCTGCCTGCAGCACTCAGTCCCTGCTACAACAGCATCAGCAGCATGGCCAGATTCAGTGCTGCTTTTGCACTGCAGCCGCTTGCTTGAGCTCAGGATTCAGCAACTCTTTGGACAGAGATCAAAGGCGTCATCAGAGAATGGGGATGCTGTTGCTTCTGCTTGGTCTGTAATCAAAAAGGCACAACCCATCAGCAGCTCTTGTTGACAGGACATGCAGGGCAGTGAATCCATTCTTTCTTCCAGTGCTTAAGAGATGGTTTTGATTTTCGGATGTGTGATTGTGTTCCTCAGTTGTCAGGCTGTGTTTAATTATTTAATTAGTCATGCAAATTTTGCTGGCATTTTTGTACATCCAAGTTGTTACTCTAGCAATTAAAAGGCTGCTTTGATGAGCTCCTCTTGTGGTGCGCGGTGTGGCAGAGCCTGCTCAGCAAGGTTTGCATGGGGTGGGCGGTGAAGTGATGAAGATTTTCTTTCTGGCTCATTGAAGGACCATCAGGGGTACGGAGAGGAGGGGTCTGCTCCTGACAGTGGAAATCCACCGATTTACCAGACCTTGGGAAGCTGAAGATACCAAGCAGTAGCTAGGCTCTGATGGAGTAAAATGTTGGCCTGGGGCACTGCATGAACTCACCACTTCCAGTGTTACTGATGGCAGTAAAAGTCCCATGGAGTCCCTCACAAGATGCATCATCAACCACACAACTAGGCAGAAACTTACCAGTTTCCCCTCTCAGCCTCACAGGGAATCAACAGGACAAAATTTTTGATGGGCAGAGAGCTCCTCTGAAAGAGAAACATCCAGTGCCATGTTCAGTGGTGCCTTCAGACCAAATTGTACATATCTCCTTGTGTAAATTGGACAAAAAACGGCCAAGGTAACTGGAGGAGTGACAGTCCTCAGGCTTATATGATGGGGGCAATTATTTTCTTGAGAATATATGTGTGATATGTGTCTCAGCTAAGAAGCAGCATCTGTAGATTCCTCCTCTGCCAGAGGAACTGGTGGTGAACAGGAATAGTTTCCAGTGACCAATGTGGGCACTGTGGGAGGGGAGGGTAGTATCAATGTGGGAAAGTGGCTCATTATATGGAGGGCAAGCGACTTCTGTAGATGGGTCCAAGTTTTATGGGCCTACAGAGCCTTGAGGGTAACAACTTGTTTTGTTGGTTCTGGAGGGGCAGGAGAAACTCTTGGGACAGAGTGCTTGAAGGGCACAGCCTGGTGACATGTGGGGGACTTAAATTCAAACCAGCATTGGTGGGCTTGAAGTGAGCTCAAAAGCTTTGATTGGTGGTTCTTTGGAAATCCATTTATCCTGCCTATCACTCTCCTAAAATTAGGTTTTGTTTCTCAGCTCTTAATTGTTTTACTTCGTCAAACATTGTTTGATGGGAAATCAATCTCGGTGTTTTTGCTATTGCTTTCTCAAGGAGGCCTCCCCGTTCTCCAACTTATTCCATTAATATTTATTGCACTGGCAGGTAGGATCCTGAGTTAAGGTTTCTGTTATTTCCCCATCTCCCTGCTGCTTTCTCTGTACTTTTGATCAATGTTCAAGTTGCTTTGACTCTATAATAATTTATTGCCCTACATTTTCTCTCACAGCATCTAAGCTGCAGCTGTATTTTTCTCACAGGTCTCCTGAATCCACATCTCCTTAGTGCTGTCTTCTTCCAGCCTCTCCTGTCTCTGACTTTTAGATCACTAAGGAAGAAGCTGCTTTAGGACCTCGTCACTCACCACTGTAATTAATGCTGCATTTCAGCCCTGTATCTGTCAGTGCTGGGGGCGAGCTGGGGACAAGCTTCATGGTGGAAGGTGGTGGGGAAGTTCTCCCTGGGGGAGGCATTAACTTCGCACTGTCCCAACCAGGCATGGTCATTGCTGCTTTGGCACCAAGGCTGTTGTGTCTCTGTTGCCTGGCCTGTTTTGTCAGAGCCCTTAATGTGGGCAATGGGTGGGTAGCTGGAGGGAGCTAGGGAGGCAACTCTGCTGGCATGGAGCTGGCGTGATGCTTCAGCCTGTGAATAGCCACTTCGTGCCTCTGCTGGGGAGGTGCTTCATTGCTCTCACTGAGAATGAGATTTCCTTCCTCCTGGAAATCCTGTCTGGGAAAGCAGAGGAATCAGTTACATTAATCCACTGGGAAAATTCACAGAATAGAAAAATACTCTTTTGCCTGTTGGAGCTAAACAATTCAGGGGCCCAGTGTGGGCACTGGAATGGGCTTAGCAGGATGGACTCTGTCCCATAAGCTGCAGCCCTGGATGATCAGAGCTGTGCAGTGCCAGGGCTGGGAGAGGAAGCTCCCTGAGGGCAGCGTTCATCTAGACCCAACATCTGCCTTTTAGGGCAGGGGCATGGAAGAGGTACACAGGAGGGAGACTGGGTTGTTATATTAATATAGCAAATGGATTTTGTAAACTGCCTTACAGAGGAAAGAGGGTGTTGGCTGGCAGCACATGAGCTTGGCTTTTCTCCTCTCCCAGCAAGCTGTCAGAGGGTTGGTGCTCATGCACTGCAGCTCAGTGGCAGCAGATGAGTGATGTGAAGTGGCTTTCTCCCTGTCTTCTCTCATCCTCCCACACTCCAAACCCCCCTGCTGTCCCTGAAATAGATGTTCCAGCAGCACCCAGGGGTGCTCTGGCCATCCTGCAGCCCTCTAGGAGGAGGTGTTGTAACCCAGAAGCCTGGGAACACCACAGGGTTCCCAGCACATGGGCCAATATGTTGCAATGGAGTAACATTTTAGGCAGTCAATAAAGAGCAGAATGTTCATCTGTTTGTTACATGCGGCTAACTACCAGATCACTTAGTAACTGAGCATGGACCAAGCACAAGAAGAGAGGGAAAAGTTTAGTAGTAATTTATTATTTATTTATGTTTATGGTTGGTTCCCACATCAGCACGTGGGTCAGGGTGGGATGTGCGCTGTGTGCTGTGTTTGGCAGAGGACCAGGTCTCAGTGCTGTGTCCCAGCACGGGGCTCTCCTGCACACTCCGGCAGCCAAAAGAATGGGAAAAAAAAGGAACTTCCCAAAGTCCTGGAGAGAGATGGTGTTCGTGCAGCCCTGTGGACCACCGAAGGCTGCATGGATGGAAAACCAGGACAGGAGGAAAACACTGACATAAGAGCCAAGAAGATACCTATTTCTGTACCAATTTGCTCAGCCCTGGCTCTATTAAAAAGCCATTTTCTTTCCATCTGTCTCAGAGCTAAAACCCCAGCCTTGAGCACACAAATGCCCCACTTACCCTATGGCTGAGGGTGGGATCTGGTCTCTCAGGGTGATGTGCAGGACCTTTTCCCTCTCATGCAGGATGCAGAGGGCACATCTCCCATGAGGACCTTCCCCCAGCCTCAGCATTGGGCAGCAATACGAGGGGAACTCAGGTTTCAGCTCCTTGGTTTGCTGACTCAGGGCCTCGCTTTTGGCTGCTGCCACTTCCTGGAGCTCATTGTTTGGCCACGCTTCCTTCCTTCCCGGTCCAGCACCAGTGAGGGAGGGATCCCCTGGCTGGGGAATAAAGGATTCTGCTCCCAAGTGCCACTTCACCCCCATTTTCTGCACATCCTCTTCCCCATCCTGCCACAGCAGCCATTTCCAAGGAGAAGTAAGGCTACAGAGGAGGGGAGAGATGCTTCCTCCCTGCCTCTCCTCTTCCGATCCATAGAACCTCTGGGTACTCAAAATGCACCACTTCCTTATGAAACTAATTCTCAGATGACAAACTAAGTTGTGGCAATGTCTGGGATAAGCCTGCTTGGATGCCCTGACCAGAGTGTCTCACTTTGACAGCTCCCTGTTCTTCAGCTCTGATTATGTAGAAATGGGTGTTAAGGAGAAAATGTTCTTCAAAGGCTTTTATGTCTTACGGAAATGGAGAGATACACACAACTTACTTGAAAAGTGCTGAATGAGTGATGGATTCAATCTGAATGAAGCTGGATTCAATCAACCAGCTTGGCCCAGCTGGTAGAGGTTTTATGCAGAACACAATCTGGCTTGTTGTTGGGTACCTAGCTTTGCTTAACCTCAGGTTTACAGAAAACAGTTTTAGTCCCATTCAGATATGTCCCAACAGTCATTCAGTCCCATCTGCAAAAGGAATTGTACCTTCCTCAAGACCAGTTTTCATTTGTGCTTCATTTGTTCAGCCCATTTATGTTTCTTCTTTATGTTGCTTCCTTTCAGCCCTCTTTGAATAAACCAGAGCGGAATTATACCCTGGAAAGAGAATGCAATTGGTCAGTGGTAATGAGGAGCAGAAGTGGATTATTTGGATAAATATTCATTCCTAGAGGCTTTTGGAGGTAGCAGAGCTTCCAGGGAAGCTTCCAGGGATGGCCTTGCGGAGGACAGGGTGAAGGCTGTCTCCAAACAAGGCTTGGGAGAACCCCTCCATCCAGGACAGAGCTGTATCTCTCCTGTTCCACCTGCACGTAGAGGCCTGTTTTATCCCCATAAGATGCCTGTTCTGACCACAATACCTGTCTCATTTAAAGACCTGTCTTCAGCAAAGCCCCCCTAACTCAGCTGCTCACAGCAAGGGCTGGCAAACTGCTTGGCAGTAGCTCAGTGTGGCTGTGCCTGCTGCAGCGATGCCAGTGCATGTGCTGTGTAGCACAGGGATGCTCAGGGAGGTTCAGCTCCTCCTGCTGTCACTCACCTGGCAAAAAATGCTTCACTAATCCAGGTTTACCCATGACCTTCTGGCTTATGGTATTTTCCAGCATTTTATTATACTTTTTCTTAATTAAAAAAAAAAAAAATCCACCTTTGTTCATCTCACCTTGGGTTTGTTTTTCTGTGTTTTCTCACTTGCCCCTCCCTCTCCTCCAGCTGCACTGCAGTTTCACTAAGGTAGCCCAGCTGGCCTTTCCAGACTGCGAGAAAGCCGTTTTCAGAGAATAAGGGGAGAGATTTTATTGTACGTCCATTCTAAAAATAAAATGGCTCTGTATTTCTAGAGCATCTTCCAGCTGCTGATTTCAAAGATCCTTGAAATTCTCAATTAGTGAAGCATCCCAGCTCCCTTGGGAAGTAAGCCCTGGGTATTGTTATTTGTACACCCTGTGAAGGAAGGACTGTTACTTGTTCTGGGCTTTGCTCAGCCCCTGAAACTGTGAGTTCCTGCATGACAAGAGGGGCTATAAGGGGATGTGAGCCCTGGATTGCTGTCTGCCAGATTCCAGCAGGAGCAAAACCTCTAGTTCTTGTTCTAAATTAGGAGATTTGGTCCCATGCAGCCCCTGTCCATATTCTGCTTCCATCTTGTATCCCAGTTGCAAGAGGCAAAATCACCTTCTTCCTTTCATTTTTATGTAGCACTGTGCACAGCCAGGGCTTAGTCCAAAATCCCTCCAAATTAGAATAGGTTAAAATTGGGGGTTTTTTTCCCCACAAGAGGCTATACTTCAGTGGAAGAGGGAATGATTCCCGTGTCTGATTTGAAAGAACAATAGCACGACAGCCCGGTGTGCAGGGTGGTGCAGGCACACAGACCTACCTCCGGCTCCCCAGCTGTCCTCACAGCAGTTCACCCCCGCACAAACAGGAGGGGAGGTTTCAGCATCGGTACCAAAGCCTCCAACACAACCCCATGTACTGAGCAGCCTTTCAAGTGCTTATTTTTTTTGCATGAAGCGTTCTTGAAATATATAATTCCTCATGCTAGATGCTTTTTAAAAGCATCGAAGGAGCAGGACAGGAGCAGCAGCTGAGCTCCGCGGCTGCTCCCCGCACTGCACAGCGCTCCGAGCCCGGCCCTGGCCGGCTCTTATGGAGCAGGCAGGAGCATCGCCTCCCGTGTCCTCACATGGACTCGAAGTGAGGAAGAGCAGGAATGGGAGGGAGCAAACCAGAGCCCTCAGGGCCTCTTCCCAGCCTCAGGGAGGGGCTGGATGGGGGAGGTTTATTTTAGGAGCTGTGGCTGCTCTTCCCGGCGCTGGCCATGGGGCGGCTGCGTGTATGGGCTCTGCCCCAGCTCGTGTTGGTGCTGTGCTGGGCTTGTGGCAGGCTCAAAACTTGTGGCAGGCTCAAAACTTGTAGCAAAGGTCGGCAAGAGTCGAAAATGTGGGATTTTCCTTTTCTCGAACAATTAAATGAATGGAGAATAAGTTTTTTTTTCTCTAAACCCAACCTCTCCCCTATCCCAACCAGCCAAAGTTTGAGTTACGTCAAACTGGTGGATTGAAACTTGTTGATCTTTCTTAGTAAGAATACCTTGCAGTCCTTTGGGGGACTGGGCTCTGTGGGGTCACTCCCTGCTCCTGGCTACCAGAAAGGGACGTCTCCTGATGCTCCTGGGTGTACTCTGCTAGAGACAGAAGGAGCAGGGATTCATACTCCCGGGCAGAGCAGGAGAGTGGAAAAAAAAGGATGCTGAGGCTTTTTATGTAGTGCACAACATCCCTGAAGCCCTCAGATGCTGTTTTTCAGGGTTTGGAGCCCTGTTGAGGTTTTTTCCCTGGTTACAAACCCGTGCTGCCAACTTCATTGCTACTGTGCCTGCTGATTTCCAAAGGAGCCAGCACAGTCCTGCAGCCCACAGGACCCATGGCAGAGATGTTCTGCTGGCATTCTGAAGCCTGTGCGATCCTCACAGCCTTTGATAGCCTCACTCCTGTTTTCAGCTTTTTTATCTTTCCAAGAATTGCTCTTTTCCAGTCCTATTTTACTACTCCTGTAGCAAGGCTTTCATCTGCTGAGGCATCAAAAGCTTTTCTGAAGTCCAGAGTGAATCCTGCTCACTCCTTCCACCTTCCTGAGTGTTTGATTACCCCCCGAGCAGATGATGGCCCTGCATCATGCTCTCCCAGCCAGGAGCCCGAGCTGAGCCAGACCCAGTTCTGGCACAGGGAACCTCAAAACCATCCCATCTTCCTACTGCTTGGATGTAAATCAGGAACCTGAATACCCACATCCATCCCACAGCCAACTCCAAAGTGGAGAGTTGTTCAGGTGGGGTACAGGAGAAAAAAGAAAAAGCAAATTTTTTTTTTTGAACATCATTTTTGGAATTATTTTTAGAGCCTGATGCGTGAATGTGAATCATGGGTTTAGCTGTATGAAACCTCCTTTTCATCTTTTTACCTTATCATTATCCCTGCACACTCAGTTTTATCTGTAGTTTGACATCTTTTATCCTCAGCCTTGCAGACAGCAGAAATAAGGGCAGCTCTGCTCCCCAGCACTGGAAGCACTGCATATGCAGGGCACACCGATTTGAAATTATAATCCTCTTTTTGTTGTATCCTCACACTGTTTATTGTTACTGTATATACTGCTTGTTGTTGTAGTTTTCCATTTCATGCAAAATACATTAAAAAAAAAACGCCACAAATGCTTGAGGTCTGTTTGTTATTCTCTGTGTTTAAAACTATTTCCTAAAAACTAACTTCCCTGAAGTGCCTGCATTTGCCCTTCGCTTGCCGTCCCTCTGACTCCACTCGCATTAGCACAAACCCTACGAGCTTCCCAACACACTGCAGAAAGCTCTTTGTTTGCAAAGGGTTGGAGGAAAATCTGCGAGTATGTTCCCAGAACCGGGAGCTTGTCCCTTTGCTTTGATTTGCTGCTTGGCTGATGTAACTTGGGGCTGTTTAGATTTCTTTGATGTGGCTGCGCTGTGGTGCTGTGGGTCTGCGATGTTCCTATGGCTTTCTGGGTAGTCATTATCCTGTCTCTGTCATGCTGCTGACAGCTTTTACGTGGCTTCCCCCCCCACCCCCCCAACTTTTTAAAACTAAACAAAAATACATCAAATGGCATTTTGTCCTTTGTCTTTAATTTGGCCCCAGCCTGCAGTTTTGGCAGTGAGGAGAGGCTTTCTGTATGTACCAGGATGCAAAGCCTTCCTCTGCAGTCCTTCTAAAGGAACTGTGGAAAAAACACCCCATAACCTGTGGATTTTCATCCTTGAGCTGTGTTTTGGGCTTCCCCTGATGCCTCTCCCTCTGCACACTGCAGTGAGCAGGGCTGTTGGTCCTCTTGGAGAGGCTGGTCTGGTGGCAGTGCTGCTGGTAGGAGGCAGGAAGGAGGCAGTGCCCCAGCCCTGAGTGTGCAGCTGCCCTGGCCTCAGCTGCTGTTTGGAAATGGAGCCCAGCAAAAGAAAGAGCTGTGGTCGCTGCTGCTTGGTGGAGGAGATGGAGCTAGACCCAGCAGAGTCTCTCAGTGAAAGCAGGGACCAGAGGACACGAGCTGCATGCGGGGAAATTGAGGCTCTTCTCCCTGATCCAGGGCAGGAAGTCACCGATGTCCCCAGATAAAAGTGCAAAGTTGGATGCTTCTGTTCAATGGCGTTATACAACCTGGCACAAAGAAATCTCATTTATTTTCTCCTATCAGCCTAATGTGATGATTTGGGAGAGGGGGGAAGAGCGATCTCCTGAACAGTTGGGCTGGGATTACACTTTTTCTATGGAGCTCATCACCGTAATAACCAGGAGCTCTGTTTATCAGCCCACCAGCCATGCCCATTTAGGAGATTACCATTTTCCAATCTCATTTCTCATAAAAGAGGATTGCTGCCCATCCCCTCCCCATCCCAAACCCCTTGCTTATGAGTGTTTATCTGCTCAGGGTGTTTATGAATCTCTGAACAGGAAACTTCTGTTTATCCTCTGCGTCATCAAGAGCTGGAAACTCGATGGGATAATTACTCTTTCAACAACACACATAGCCCATCAGGAGACTTTGGAATCTTGCTGGTGTCAATAATATATATATATTTACCCTGCATAGAGACATAATGCTTATTTGTTTCTCTTTCCTGTTTCTTTAACTTGGCATGAGACTGGGGTTTCTGGCTTTCAAGGTGTCTTGTGGAAGGGAAGATTTTTACTTAAGGTTAAAGGACAGGTGCTGCTTCCCTCAAAACCAGTGACACTGAGGGTGTCCCCAGCAAGAGGGGACAACTTCCCTGGACAGTGCCAACCCCAAGGCATTGCTTGCTCCGGCAGGACATCACCGACTGCTCTCACCCTGCAATTGGAGAAGTCACATGTGGAGATGGCTTCTTCAGATGTTAACACAAGCACCTAGGCTGGGAGAAGGCTGGGTAATTAATCATTTATTTGACAGAGCTCTTCCCTTTTCTCTCTCTACAGGCTGCAGGAAAGACATTCTGATTCCGTTCACCCTTCAGCCGACAATTTTTGAATGATGCAAAATGCAGAAGTAAGTTCATTAGTGATATCCACCCGATGAAATTCAAGACATGAAGTGTTTTGACTAGCGCTGTTCAAATAGAGGAATCACTCAAGAGTATATTGCAATCAGTGCATTAAGATAAGGTCCCAGAGCATTGGGTTTCCAGAGCATTGATTATAGATTAGCATCCCACTGCTTCAGAAATGGAGTCAGCCATCCATGTATAAACCAGAAGAGCTTACAGATATGGATGGACTTGTGAGGGAGAGGCAGGGAACGCCAGAAAACACTCGTGTGCAGTGTGGTCCCCAATGCCACAGCCAGCTGAGCATACCCAGGCAATTTGTACACACCAGCAAATCAATGTATCCACTTTTTCTCCAGGGGCTGCATCTTTCCTGTGGCGCAGGGGCTCCCCTGCTGCCCCTGGGACTTGGCCTCCCTGACCGTGCATGGAGTATTATTTTGGCAAGGTTACAAAAGTGGAAACCTCGTGCGGTTGGTCAAAGCAAATTCATTCAAAGGGAGTGAGTGCTTGCCAAGTTGCCTTTTTTTAAAAAATTCATTTTAGCTGTATTCACAGACCACAAATCTGCAGGCAGGAATGGGAGTCGTGTTTCTAATTTGGTACGAAACTTTTATTCCCACTTGGCGCAGAGCTGTTGCGAACGTTAAAGGCTGTTCCTAATCCTCTGCCCTGCGCATTGAAAATGTGCTCCATCCATCCGGCACTCTTGGAAATGGAGTTATTTGCATTGCATAGCAATTTTCGGGAGATAAATACAAGGTTCAGTGTTTGCGGGGACAAGGACGTGGCATCCTTACTGCATCATATACAACCAGAAAGCAAAGACATCAGTGAAGCAACGCGGGAGGGCCAGGTTTCAGGAGCTTGTAAAGTTCAAGGCTGCCTTAAAAAATTTAAAGTCAACTTCTGCCTTTGTAAACAGAGTATTTTCAAGATCCTGTTGGAGGAAACCAGCACTTGGCTGCATGCTTAAAAAGGGGACTTGTCCAGGTTTTATTCCAGTCGATAGTATTAGCCACATGCCAAGGGATAAGCACCTGCTTAACCAGCGGGGTGCTGGGGTTTGTAGAGCAGCCATGCCCACACGGGGCAAGTCCTGCTGACCTCAGCAGGTTCCAGGTGGTTCTGCCCCTTAGAATAATAGGATGTGATGTGGGAACACCCAGGGATATAAAATGTTGTGTGTCAGGAGTAGAGGTGTCTCCAAATTCCTTGGAGGTATCCTCCAAAATCCAGCCAAGAAACTGGCAAACCAAATAAAAATTATCTGCCTCGTATCAGGTGAAACTGTGTTCAACATCATCTAAGAGTCATACTTTCCTGAAGCCCCTACCATCACCTTGTGATTTCAGTTGAAGATGAAATCAGCTCCACATCTGGATGTAGCTGGAAACAATATCTCCTTTTGGAAAGCATTCTGGCCTTCTTTTTCATGCCTTTTCTTGAATTCAGATGTATTCCCTATGCTTAACTCTTACCCAGGGAATACCCACAGAATACTTAGTGGAGAAGCTGTGGATGCCCTATCCCTGGAAGTGTTCAAGGCCAGGTTGGATGGGGCTTTGGGCAACCTGGTCCAGGGGAAATTGTCCCTGCCCATGGAAAGGGGATTGGAATGGGATGAGCTTGGTTCCTTCCAACCCCAACCATTCCGTGGTTTTGTGATTTGCAAGAGGGTTTAAAAGTCCTTATCAGCATTGATATGGATACTAACTCTGCCACAGATCACTGCCAAGGATCACTGCATCTGCAGGTGTCTGTTGGCTGTCGGCTGTGGGCTGTGGTTATCTTTCCTCCTTTTTTGGGGGGCTGTATTTACCAGTACAGTGCTTGTCTTGTTGCTCCCTTGGTGGGAACTGGATAAACATCTCCTGCCAGCTGTGAGTGGGGTTTGCATCACTGCTAGCAAGGGGCAAGGGCAAGAATTCCCTTTTCAGTGGTAGTTTTTGTCTGGCAGTTGTCATAGCCTGGGGAAGGGGGCTGATACTGCATTTGCAGAGGTATTTGTGAATAGTGGAGGAAATGTGAAGGTGAGTAGTCAGAGCTAGTGCCTTGAAACATGGGGAAGAGTGATTATTTTGATAAATTGCATAATTGTCAGAATTTCTGTTTTATAAAGGGTTTAATAGCACTTGGGAACTACAGGGCTTCCAGATCCTGGAGGAGACAAGTTGGACGGTGATAAAAAGAGCTCGGCACACTACCAGCTCTGAACTGTGGGAGCACACCCTTGCTCCTCCAACAGCCTCGCTCCGCGGAGGAATCCAATCCCTCCTGCGGTGCTAGGTGGAGGGGAGCCAGCACAGCATCTCCCCCGAACTGCTGGGAGCGCACATCCCTCCTCGTGCACTCGGGACTCTGCAGTGATGCCATTAAAGAGCAGCCCGGGACAAGCAGCAGGGAGCTGTGCTTAAGATGTCAATAGGGAGGAGAAGGGTTGGGCAAGGATAGCAGGGCTGTGATTATTTGCCAGAAATTTGAGTCCCAGAGGCAGCAAGCTACAATAAGGAAAAACCTTGTGTGTGGATCCCATTCCTCTGCCAGGAATGCATTTCTTGCATCACCCCGGGCCAGGAGCTGGACATTTTTGTGTGTCACCTGCAACCACAGCCTGCAGAGAGCAAGGCATGCTGAAGACATGAGCTGTGTGCCCCCAGGATCCTCTGCAATACTGGGCAGAGGGATTTCTCTCTGCCCCACTGCTTCTCACTGCTGCCACAGCCCAGGAAATACCACAAGGAGTGATGCCAGAGCCAGGGAGGGAGGTAAAGGCACCCACAGAGATTGACAGCAGCATCTCCCAGGGTTGGGAGCTGCCCGGCCACACTGGCATGTGTGCGATGCTGGTTTCCATGGAAACACAGCACAAGATGTACTTCCACAGAGGAGCCACCAGTGATGCAGAGTGGACTAGAGGGTGACCTCTGGTCCCTGCTTCGGTGACACAGGGGGGATTGTAGGGCAGAGAGGATGTGACCTGCTTTAGGATGAGCCCCCGTGGAGCACATGGGTTGTGCTGCCCTTGGAGGTGCTCTGGGTGCTGTGCTGCCTTTGCTGCTGCCCTGGAGGGAGGGGAATGTCACTGCAATGTGTTCTTCACCTGGGGCGTGCTGGGGAATTGCAGGGGTGTCCCATGGGGCTCCAGAGGAGCAGTGAGGGCAGGCTTTGAGAAGTGAAGGGACGCCCTGACACGTCCCTGGGATTCTAAGGCCCTGGCTGAGATTGGAATGGGTCTGAAACAGCCTCTCTGGGGTATCAAGAAGGACAAACAAGGCCGCTCCTTGGGCTTTTAGGGTGTCTCTGTTTTGCCATCGTCTAAGGTCTGCTTGGGTTTTAATATTTCATTAAATTGCATTGCAGTTTTCCCTGCATGGCCAATGGAGAGCAGCGTCTCCAGGTCAGATGCTGCCAGATTCATCCTGCCTGGAGCAGGCAGCAAAAACCATGTCCTGGATGTTTCCATTGGCCCCACTGCAGGTGGGACATCCACTTCTTGGAGATGCATTGTCCCAACCCCTGGGGCTCTGAGCTGCCCGTGACAGTGTGGTCCAAGAGATGTAGCAGTTAATGCACTGCTCTGCCCCAAGCAGGGGGGAGAGGATTTCTCCTGCTCTATTTCTGCTGCAAGGTGTTGTGGCAGAGCTGCTCTCACAGGAGGCAGCTTGGGAAAGTGCAGAAGGGAGGGAAGCAGGATTTGGCCCAAAGGGACCATGTCCCCCCATGCCCACAGCTGAAAGCTGGGGCCACAGCTGGGATGAGTCACTCTGGGCTTATTTTATCATCCCAGGAGGAAAGCAGTGTGAATCATCTCATCCAAATGCAGAGGTGTGCTAGGGTGGCTGATGTACCTTTCGTTGCCTGGGGCTCCCTTCTGGCTGCACACTTTACAAGGAACCATAGGGCTTGGGAGTAGAAATCTGACTTTCAGGCACTGTGAGTCAGCTGAGCTGAGCCTATGACTGTCCTGGATGGCCAGAAAGCAGCACACAGTCACATTACAATGGGTGCATCACGTCCTAAAACCAGAAAGCAAATCACAAGGAGAGGGACCCAGGCATTGTGACACCCAGATCGGGGACCTTTGTGCTTCCCCACCCTTCCTTCCAAACCAGGGCTCCTCCTGGCCCTGCAGTCTGTACATACCCCTTGCTCTGTTTCCTAGAACTTGATCCTCCTAATGCCCAGGATTGCTGATTCCCGGTGGAAAACCTGCCTGGAGGGAGTGGTAGCAGCTCCAACACCTGCCAGTGTCTGCAAGGAAGGAGGGCGCCGGCTGAGGATGCTCTTCAAGGTCGTAACAGGGAGTAGATGGGCTATGCTAGTGTTAAATTACCTGTCAGTGCAGAGGCAGCACTTCCACTGGGTGAGTGATGGGAGCATTGGTGTCACACACCACTGGGCTGGCCAGGGTGTGTGGGGGTGAAGAAGCCATCTCCGTGTCCGTGTGCTTTGCTCAGCAGTGCTACCTTTCCCAGGATCTCCACCAGGCCTGTGCTAGGACCAATAACCATACCCAGCTTGGCAATGCATTCAGCTGCAGAATGGAGCTCATCTCCACGCTCTGCTCCCTACTTCAGAAGCACCTCTACACCATTTCCCTCTGTCCCAGCTGAGTGCCCTCATTGTTGGCTTGGTTGGAACGGGCCTTGCTTGTTTTGTGAAAACTGACCACGGTGTAGTTCTTGTATTCAATGGAGATGAGCAGCAGAACTCCTGTGTTCCTCCTGCCTCCACCTGGGGTTTTGGCCAGCTCAGTCTTTGCTGGCCTGACTCCCAGCATACCATTGCTCCTGGGCTGTAGTTTCCATGTCCAGGTTTCCACCAGCTGCAAACACAGACTTGTGTGTCTGATAGTTGGATGGGAGATGGGTTTGAGGAATATGACATGGATATAGGTGCTTGCAAATGGTGCTGGCTCTGTACTACCTCCTGGTGAGTTTCTTTGAGTTCAGGATGGAAAATTATTCCAGGCCATGCACAGCATGTGGCACTGGTGATGTTAGATGAGCCCTCTTCCCAAAAAACCACCCTGGTCAGAGCAGACGAGGAGTAATGAATGGATGGTGGGAGATGCACTTGGTTCAAAGGAGTGTGAGTGACATGTGGTGCCCAGGCACTCCTCTGGCATTGCTTGTGGAGGAAAGCAGAACCATATTTTGTCTTTGGAGGTAAAGCAGAACTGCATGGCTCATTAAATGGAAACACAATCTCCTGACCATTTTGGGGTTTCTCAGCCAATCCTGGCCCAGCCCTCGCAATGCCTTTCAGATTTAAAGCAAGGGCACAGATCCCCAAGGAAAGCCAAGCCAGAGGGAGGTGAAAGGCAGTATCTCTCCCTGGGATGCTGCCCAGCGCCTTTATCTGATTTTGAGGTCAGTCCTTTCCCAGCAAGGATGGACATAGGAGGGCTTGTGGGGTCTAAGCCACAAGGCTGGGCTCAGAGGGGGAAGGCACCTCTTCACCCTCCCACAGCTCAGCTCTCCCCAGAGGGCATTGCAGAGGAGGGAAAAGAGTGAGTGGAGAGGCTCAGATTACAAATGTACAAGCATAGGAAGCAGAGATATATATTCCCTGGATATTAATTACCTCTAAAATGTCATCTTTTTTCCGGTGAGCGGGTACTTTAGGCAACTGGATATATGATGGAAAGGAGACTGTGTCAGGCAGTGGGAGGACAGACACGGCGGAGGCAGCTGGACACCACTGAAGGGCTGAGAGCTGCATGGAGCTGGTGGCCAGCCCAGCACTGAAGCATCCCAACAAGCCTTAGAGCCACCCAGGGATGTTGCCCTCTCACGCTGCTCTCTGCTATGATCATGAAGACTGCTCTGACTTGGTCCCTTTCAGGGCACGCTCAGTTTGAGAGCTTGGTTCAGAACAAAAGCCTGCTGAGGGGAAAATCCTTGGGTTTAAACAAAAATAGGTTCAAAAAAATTGCCATAAATCATCATGCTCTGTTCTGAACTGGGAACGGGAACCACTGATTCCAGCATGCAGGGCAAGAGGCAGAGGCAGGGAATAGCCAGCATGGTGGGAGTGGAGATGTTCTTCACATCATCAGCCTGCCAAATTAAAATATAGAAGGCACCGAGGAAGATATTTTGGGGACTACATTGAAAATAAGGGTTACAATTATTCTTTCCCTGTGGTTTGGAGCTGTCTCTCCCCGTGGATGTTACTGAAGGGCTTAGATGCCAGCAACAGGGCTTTGGGGATCAAAGCTACATTTTGGGAGGCTTAATATGGTATAAACCTGATTCTGCACAAGAGCTAAGGTGCCAGGTGGATCCAGGCAAGGCTGACACCTCCAGTGGGAGCTGCCTTGGTCTCTCCTGCCATTCAGAAGAGCAGGAGGAGGCAGTCCTGGCATGAGGGACTCACACACTGATGCTTAAGCAGGAAAACCAGCAACAAGCCTTTCTGAAGTGTCAAAGCCTTTGTTTCACTGTTTTCCAAGTGGAACACTGCAAATGTTGGCTTTGAACTGACCTTTGATCGCAAAATTACCTTGCCTCAATTAAATATTAAAACCAAACAAAATGTCCTGAGTGTGGAATGAATTGTTTTGCTCCACCTACAGGGATTTTTAATTTCACTTGAGTGGAAAAACTGAGAACCCAGTGTCACATTGTCTCACCCTGAAATGAATTTTTGTTCTGGCTTCCCATCATTAAATGTCAGCAAATGAAGAAAAGCAATTATTTGCAGAGTATTTTTATGACTTGAGAGTGTACCTCCCTGTCAACACCTCTGCTGGGATTTGGGTGGTTATTGCTTTTTGCTGGCTCTATCACATGCCTTTTGCTGGGTTATAGCTGGGCCCACTAAACCAGTTAGGCTGATGTGCTGGGGTCTCCTGCTGAGGCCGTAGAACCTTGCTGTTCCCTGCTCTTTGCCTATGTCAGTATATTCATTATTATTATTGTTTTATTGTATGATTTATTCTACATTACTGCTTTGTTGGTTTCTCCCTTTGGGATGTTGAAAAATCAGCACATTTTAATATCCTGTGAATAAATCTTGAACTGGCTACTGACCTTCCAATCATCCTGACAAGAATCATTTCATGGAATCATGGAACAATAGAAGGGTTTGGGTTGGAAGCGACCTTAAAGAACTTCTTGTTCCGACCCTCTGCTTTGGGCAGGGACACCTTCCAGACCTTCCTTCTAGACCAGGTTGCTCAAAGCCCCATCCAACCTGGCACTGAACACTTGCAGGGATGGGTGATCCACAACTTGTCTGGGCAAACTGTGCCAGTGCCCCACCACCCTCACGAGGAAGAATTTCATCCTAATATCCCATCTAAGCTTGTCCTCTGTCAGTTTGAAGCCATTCCCCCTTTCCTGTCAGTCCATGCGCTGTCAGTCCAGTCCCCTTCCAGGTCTACTGATGCCCCTTCAGTACTGAAAGGTGCTTTAGGGTCTCTTGTGGAGCCGCCTCTTCCCAATTTCCATGAATTACTCTCTGCAATAGCCCAGGCCATTCCTGGTGTGGCTACCGACCTGGGGAGTTGTTAATGGTGAGCAGTTGGGTTTCACAGAACATTTTTCCTTTCCCTTCAGTCCCTTTGCTTTTTGGGGTGGACAGAATGGATGGGTGGGATGGATGTGTCCGTCTGCCTCATGCCCACCTGAGATAGGGATGTTATGCTCCAGCCTGGGTCACCCCAGGTTAAACCTCATGGAGTGAGCTGGCCCAAAGACAGATTTACAGCACCAAATCCCATCCTGACCCTGAAGATGGATATTCATATTTCACTCAACAGGGATATTTACCTACTTAGGAAAAAAAAAATATAACACTAAGTGCTTTCTTCCCAGGCATGTTTTTGCCTGACAGTGTGTGTAATCCTAATCCCTTGGCAGGGCTAAGCCAGCGCTGGAATGGGCAGGTGCCTGGCACGGGGAGGGAGGCAGGGTCTGATGGGCACTGGGGCTGAAGAAGGGCTGGAAACATCAAGCGTACAGGTTGTAACAGGAGACAGAGAGGAAGAATTGGTATAGCTTAGAGGAATCTGAGTCCTGCACTCTGCTGATGCCAAAGGCTGTCCATGGACCACAAATTTTGGGGCAGAGTCTGGGACGTGGGAAAGCTCAGCTCTCGTTCTGAGGAAGACCATGGTGGTTTGAAGAGGGGTGGAAAGGCCTGAAGGATGCCACTGTGTCAGGTCTGGGATCTGGACACAGGATCCTCCCCAGCGCTGTCCTCCCCAGATGCTGAGATTCTCCAATTTCTAATTTAGAAAAGGAATGCCAAAGGAAGAAGGAACTGGTTTATATTTTCCAGAGAAAAGCCAGTCCCTTGCACTCTTCCCCCAGGCAGGCAGGATTAAGTTGCAGCTCTGGGTATGTACAAACATTCCCTTGTTTTCCCAGCACTGAGCTGGTCGAGGGGGCTTAAAGGTCATTACTGAAGTTTGGGTTGATTTGGTATCAAAAGGGTGACTCAGAGAACAAGTTCAGGTTATGTTATCACAGGATTATGTAGAGTTTTAGACTAAAATCTTCTTTAGAGTCCTTGGGCCTTAGCCAGATGTCAGATTCCCCTCTGAGCATCCACCCGATGGGGCTCAGCTGTGATAAGGCACCTCTCCAACAAAATGGCTTTTACTGTGGACAAATGAGCTGAGCCCTGAATGCCAGAGAAATGTAAAAGACAGTAGCTGAATGTAGCCCATGACTCTGCTTGAGAGTCTCAGGGCAGAGAGATTTTTTTTGTTTGAAAACCCATTAAAGTCCTCCAGTTTGAAAGGGTTTAATTTGGCCACTATAGTGTTAAAACTTGCTGAAGGATGAGCAGCAACTGGTGGGAATTGTCTGCTCATGCTTAATGCAGTGTCTGGGAGCCTGGGAGCTGGTCTCTGTGCACTGTCACTCTGGTTTGGCAGCAAAGAGCATCCTTCCCATCCCTGACAGTGCAGGGGTAGAGGGGGGGAGCAGTGGCGCTCTTCTCCCAAAATCAACCAGATCAGCTTCCCGTTTTCATGTCCATCCTCTTCCCTGCCTTCCACCCTTTTCCTGGAGCTGAAGCCTTCCATGCCTTCTCTGAGATCAATAACCCCATGAGGATCATGAATAAAGGTCTTTGCATTAAAGCAGAGCACCCAAAATTTCTGCCTTTGCTGGCAGTGCTGGGTGACGGTGAGTTGAATCCCAGCAGTGGCTGTTGCCAGCATCCCCTATGATGCTGAATTCTTTAAAATGGCTTAATCTGGGAAGTACTGTAATCCTGTAAACTGCCATTCAGGTGGCATCTTGCAGTGCCAGCAACAGTCCTGTTATCCTGGCTGTGTGTTTTACACTCCCTTCAGTTCGGTGTCCCTTGGAAAGATGAACCCGTCAGCTCAGCAACTGGCGGTGCTAAAGAAATAGGAAGTTTTAGAAAATCAAATCCTTTGCAGGGAAGAAGGGAAAAACAGTGCATCTGCCACTTTGTAAGGTCTGAAATATGTTAGCCCAGGCACAGGGCAGCACCAGGAAGCTTCCTTTCCCTGGCTTCTTATAGATCCTGGTGGGAAGCAACCAGTAAAGAAATGAAGTATCTGTGTAATATCATGGCTATTTTGGTGGGTGGAAAACAAGCTAGCTCCTCAGCCCCCTGGGGAGGTGAAAACAGCATCTCTGGGTCTTTGCTCTGAAAAAGCAAATTTGAAATATTTGAAATATTTGAAATATTTTCAGAAAAAAAAATAGGAAAAGTCAGATTATATTTAGTAACAGAAGCCAGTTGTATCCTGAGCTGGAAGACAATGTGGGTCAGGAATAATTTCAGGGCTCTGAAATCACACGTGCTGTGCACCAGGATTCGTGTTTGAGCTCCATGAGGAAGGGTGTGAGGAAGAGAATCCTACAGAGGATGGGGGATCTGTGCTGGGCAGTCCAACAAAGTCTGGGGCCAGGGTGGCTGCAGTGGGGGCACACGGTGCTCCTGGCCCTGGCAGCAGCACCAGGACGTTTGGGGAAAAAATTGGCAGTCACCAGTCAGGAGAAGGTAACACATCCCTCCCTGGGAGCCAGCAGAGTTCTCAGCCCTTTGATTCTCGTTACCATCATTTATATTTTATGCCTTCTTCAGGCCTAATGACACAGGAATGCTGGAGGCTCATAAATAATGTCCACTGGTGCGAGACTGCGTTAAAGCTCACCCAGCTTCCTTCTGGGTCAAATGAGTGGCCTCAGCCACAGCCCTTGGTTGTTTCCCACTCAACTTTGCTCTCTCTGGTTAGGTCCTCTCCATCCTTCATTACTGCCCTTCCCATCCCTCATCATCATCCTTCCCATTCTCCATCATCTCCTTCTCCATTCTCCATCATTGTCCTTCCCACTCTCCATTGCTACCCTCTCCATCCCCCATTATCATCCTTCCCATCCTCTGTGAGACCCTGTTAGGGTCCCACTGAGATGGTTCGTGCCCAGACTGCTTTTTCTTCTCAATCTCTCATCTCAGGAAAAAATAACAAACGACTTTGTTGCTGCTTCAGGTTGTTTATTCTAAGTTATCAAGGGTTCAGGAACACAGTGTCTCCACTGCATCCAGGTGCCAAAATGGCCGCAGACACATGGAGCAGAGGGTTTATATAAGGTTTATCATCAAATAGAAAGATTCTACGTACATTATTTTGTTTCTAAATCCAATAACTATCAATATTGTTAACAGGTCTCTTCTAAACTAAATTCTCTCTACCAATTACTACATGATAGGAACTGAGGTCACAAAAAAGGGAAGAAGAAGGAGAAGAGGGAAGAAGGAGAAGGACAAGGGACCGACACCCTAAAATCTCCATCTTGGTCCCATAGTAATATATGAGGCAATTCCTAAAACTACAAACCTATTTTTCTGTAGCACATCAAACATTCAGCTTTTCATTTCTTTGGTGTTTGCTGATCACCCAGAAGTGGGGGCAGTTTCTCCCAAGGGCTCATTTCGACGGCAAAGCCTTCTTGTGGGGCTTTGGGGATAAATTTGGTCCCCAGGAGAACAGGCAAAGCTGTTTGGCTTTGCTGGTCTCCAACATCCTCTGTCATCTTCTCCATCCTTCATCGCTATCTGTGTGGTGGGTGGCTCTGCCAAATCCTGACATTCCCAACAAGCCAGCACAGAGGCTCACGAGCCGCCAGCCAAGCGCCTCTTTGCACATGATCTGAAATTCAGGGATTTCTCTTGGACTTCTTTAGGGAGAAAAGGAGTTGAGCAATCACACTCGGTTCCCTAGCAACTCTCCTCCTTCTAATTCCTGACTATTTTTCCTTTTGGGGGGATCCTTCACATGGCGTGCCCTGAGCCACAGAAACTCCCCATGCCCAGAGCAAGGAAGAATCCAGGCAGGAGGACAGTGCCAGCATGTCCATGGCATGGCCAGGGACAGACAGGGCTTGGGGACAAATCCCACTGCAATGGATTCCCAGACCCACAGCCCTCCTTTTTCAACCCAAATCCTCCATTTTTTAAAACAAATGGCATTTGTGAGTGTGGGGAAACTCCTGCCAGTGCCCTCCCCAGCCCTGTGGGTTCTGGGTGCTGATGGCAAGTCAAAATATCAGCAAAATGATGCTGGTGAATGGAGCACCAAGCTCTCCACAGGTAATGGATGATTTTCCATGTGCACAGAAGTTATTCAATAAACCAGCCATGAATATCTCAGAGGAGATTACTGCAAGTAGAAACAATTATGTACTTAAACAAGGGGAATAATTTTAAAGGCATATTTGAATTTAGTTTAAAGTGAGCCACTGCTTGGAAGAGAGTTTCCCTCACAGTGGTGGGGTAGGAATTTGTGTCATTACTGGTTAAGGTGGCTTTTTGCTGAAAAGGGAGGTTTTAGGCTTTGTGGGTTTGGGTCATGCAGGCAATGCTTTCCATAGGGAAAATAAATAAAGCTCCGAGGAGGACAAATGTTTTTGACGTCTTTTAGGTCAAACATTAGGAAAATTCTCCCAATATTGCTTAGAAGGGAATATTACAAAACCCCAAATATTTCAGAGCTTTTCATTGTGGCATTCACACAAAACCCCATCTCTCACTGGGCAGGAAGAGGAGATAAACCTATCTCCCCATGGTCCCCAACATCACTACATTCACCAGCACCACTCAATTTCCTAAACTGCCTGAAAGTAAAATTAAATTGCCCTCAAACCAAGGGGTAAATGCAACATGCACAGGCTGCAAAAGTCAATCCACAGATGTCAACTTGGGACCACTTTTCTGGCAGGAAACACTCCCAGGTCTGAGTGGTGCAGCTGCAGGATTAGGACATGTCTCAGGAACAACACCCGGCTGCCTTTTGCAGAGCTCCTTTGCTTTTCCATAGCTTTTATATTTTTCTTCTAAGCAACATAATGGAATTTAGTACAAAGCTATATCCATGCTGGAAATTTCTTTTGCAAGTAAAAGCCTGCCAAAAATGTATGATTTAGCTCTTTCAAATTTCTAAATATACATTTGCATGCAGATTTGTAACTTGAAATTATAAATTGAAATGTGCATTTCCCCTTTGCTGATGTTAGGAGTGTCTTCTTGAAGCCAGAAACATTATCCTCATTATTTGACCAAAATGTGTAAGAATTTTATTGCCTATAAAATAAATGTTCTTGTTATTTAAGGCATGTCGAAAAAAAAGCTCTCAGTACTACTCGCTTGGCTTCATTTCACAACAAATGTATCATTTTCAATGACTGGCATGGAGCAGAAGATGAATTTAAAGAGTGTCTAAATCCAGCTGGTTTATTCCCAGCATTGTGCGGATGTGGCCAGCCAAGCCGAGCGGAAGCGGCTGCTCCCCATACTGGAGGCAGACCCTGGTGTGGGACATGTCCTGCTCCTCCCAGGGGCTCCTGGACCTCCTGGCTCAGGCTTTACCCCTTTGCTTTACATTTGAGACCAGAAGAGGTGAGGATGTCTGGCCCTTTGTCTCCTGCTCCCATCCCCCCCTGGGCAGTTTGGCACCCACGAGCACATGTGATGACAGTTCAGCCCTTTGTGCAATTTTATGTGGTTTTAAAGGCAGCAAACCACCCCCTCCCCCCTGCCCCAGCCTCTCCTTTTGCATTTAACTTACCAGAAGCTCCCATTGCCCCTTTTTGTGAGCAGGGGTGTCCCACATCCCCACTCTGTTCTGTGTGTGCCTAGAGTGATGCTCCAGCTCTCCAGGTCGCTGCCCCAGGCTCTGAGCATCCTGCTGTCATGATCTGCAGTTCAGCACTGTCTGTCCTAAAATCTCTCCTCACCCTGTGTAAAATCATACATCCCCGGGGGCATATTGCCTGATCTCACCTGCTCTGTTCCCACCTGCTCCTCTGGGAGCCAGGATCAACCCCTTGGGAAAGGAAAGTCTCCCTCTGTCTTAAGGGTGGTGGCTAGGCTTGCAGCAGCAGCAGCAGCACGACTCATGTCTGGATTTGTGCCAGGCAGCAAGCACAGAAGGATGCTCCAGGTGTTAAGCACAGCACTATTTTGATCTTTTCGTTGTGGAGAAATTGCTTCAACAATCTTTTTTTGGTGTAAGCAAAGCTAGAGTAATTACCGGGGAAAAAAATTTTAAAAATCAAATGTTAACATTTCTATGAGAAAGGTCTTATGATGATTAAATATTTCAATGGGTTCCTCTTTAGTAATGCAAAACTAATCAACTTCCAGATGATATTTAAAAAGCAGAGAACAGTGTATGGTTTAATATCCTAATTTCAACAGGCCAGGGTTTAGAAGACAGCTAATTATAAAATAATCCTTTTATGTTGTGTAAAACATCATTTTAAAGCAGATACTCACTACAAACACAGGGTTTCCTTATTGCTGAAGGTAATTAGCCGGGTGCTGATTTAACACGTGAATGTGCATGTGGAGCAGCTCCGAGCATGTGCTGAAATGATGGAGCTGCTTTTGGGGTGAAACATCCCCTCTTTGGGCTTGTACCTGGGTCATATTGATCCCAAAGGATGTTTTGACAGCACAGAATCTCACTGCACTCAATATATCTCCACCCCTCTTGGCTGAGAAGAGGAATGGAGATGTACCTGAGCCTAGAGTTGGGGCACAGCTTGGTGAGAAGAGGGATGATAAATGCCACCAGAACAGGCAGCACCATTGCTCAGCAAGACACATGGCTGGGCAACACCTCTCAAACCTCACAGCACCCCTCGTTTGGGGCAGGAGCTGGCTGGGTGATGGGGTACTCCATTTCTGTGGTCTCACAGCCAAGGTCTCAGTCCTTTGGGGCCTCCTCCAGCTCCAAAAACAACAGACAATTAATTGGAGCCATAATTAAGGCCTTCTCTGGAGCATCCCTACTCCTCTCAAGGGCTTTCCACCAGCAAGAAATTTTCACCAGGTTTTTCAACTTTGCAGCTCCAGTTTTGCCTCCTTAGTGTGGCAGAAAGCAACGGGAACCAGCGGCAGGAACATCCCTGAGCCAAAATAAATTAACCTGGAATTTTCCATCTGGAACTGGTGGGAAAATATCCCCAAATGATGCCAAATATCAAGTCAATGCAAGGATTTAAGGGTCTGGATGGGATTTGCACGGGGGAAGAATTGTGAAGGGCATTGCACAGGGTAAGTGCAGCGGCTGAATGGCTTCGAGTTGTGCCTTGAATTATAAACAGTGTGGAGGGCATTTAGGCACACTTGGCTCCTGTCAGCCTGATAAGCACCACAGCAGGACATGTTGGCAGGGGGCTGCTCCCCAGGAGCATGAGGAGGGATTCCTTCTGTATCCTAGCACACAAAATCAGGGTCTGCTGACAGGAGCTGCTGGTGCTGCCCCAGGGGGAGGGTGCCTGTCCAGGGCCTGTGGCAGAGGCTGCAGGGAGGCCACCCCTGCCCTTCCCATGCAGTTACAGCACATGCATATTTCATGGCCAATAATGGGATTTTGCTGTCGATACCACTCCCGGATTTCTTTCCACCCCGCTACGTTTTCAGGTTAAATAAATGTAAGTCTTTAGGATCTCTCCAGCTCCAGAGGAAGGAGCTTTCCCGGTGAGTTGGCAATGTCCCATGGTAGTGGCCAGCACTGGCCAGAAGACAGGCATGCGGGGCTTAGGCTTGGCTAGTGCAAACCCCAGCAACCCATCTCTGTGAACCTGTGGAGGGCTCCAAGTGCCAGCTGCAGCCAGACTAGAGGTCTTTGCGTGCAGTTGTCCTCATCTCTGCTAGTGGCCTGTGGCGGAGAGGGATGGGGACAGAGATGGGGAGCTTTGGGATCACCCATGACTCTGTGAGCTCTCCTTTCTGAGGGGTAGGAGAGAAAATTTTTCCAAACATCCTCCCCACTGTCCCAATCCACTAATAGCCTGGTAATCCTCTTATGGGGGTCAGCCTGGGGCACCCGCAGAGCCTTTGTGTAATGCCAGGGAGGAGAAACGTGTTTTCACTGCGGCGGTGAAAGGCTGGTGCTTGTTGGCTGCCACTGCTCCAGGACAGGGATGGGGCCCAGTGCTACCCTGTGCCCGCAGGTGCCACCAACACATCCCAGCTCCAGACATCCCCTGCCATCGCCACCCTTTTGGGGAGCTCCCTGACAAGGGCAACCCCATTCGGGCATCCCCTAGTCTCGGCAGCCTATTTTGGGACCCGTAAGCGGCGGTTCCGCTTTGCCTCTATTAATATCCTGCCCAGCCTCTCTGCATGGTTAAGCTCCCATTTAATGCTGGGCTGGTGCCAAGTGAGCCTCCAGGAGGATGTGGATGGTTTGGCAACTGCTCAGGGTCTCCAGCCCCAGTGAAGCTTCAGGACATGTCCAAGCCCCCTGGTCCCCATGGCTGGGTGCTCACAGTCCCACCCTCTGCTCCCTGACTCGCACCGCCAGCAGTACAGCATCCTGCAGGATTAGGATTGATGATCTGCGAGTGGACTGCATGTTAATATATCTGTAATTTCCTCCAAAACTGGCTACTTTTCTCTGCAGGTAGTGGAAAATGAAGTGCGAAGGGTTTTATGGCAAAATCAGGCAGCAGTCTGGCATTGAGTGCCAGCAAATGAAAAAAGAGCCATTTTCCACCATATCCCAAATGCTGCCAATTGGTGATGTTGCTGGTGAGGCTCAAGGAGACATTCAAGGACCGTGGTGCTACCACAACCATGGCCGTGCTCTGACGCATGATACAAGCACGTGGGCTCCCAGACCCAAACCCCATACCCAGCCAGACCTCTTCCCTGGGGCCAGGAATTTGCTCTTTTTTCAGTCTGCAAGACCTTGCAAGTGCTAGCTTGGGGCCTTATTTACATATTTTTCAGGAGCTATGCTGGTTGCATATCCCTCCTCATGCCCTTGGGTCAGCACAGACAATGCTGCAGCCCAGGAGAGGGTTTGGGGAGTGTCAGCCCCCCAGGCGTGAATTGGGGTTGTCACCAGCTTGAACATCCCCAGCAAATGAGTTACTTCATGTCAACATATTTATTTCTTTTTGGTAATGAGGCAACTTCATTTCCACGGGTTGCTCAAACAGCACACAGCATCTGATTATTAAAAATGCTGCTGGAAGCCAGCCCACAACCTACTTAGGCATTAATCTTCCCTGACAGATGCTGACGAGGAATCGCTCCAGCAACCGGGACCAGCTCCCCTGCCCAGCGCGCTTCATCCCTTAAAAGCTGGGTATTATCCCCGTTACCGCTGGCAGGTGCCCGTGGCTGATGCCACATTGCAGGAGAGGTTGAGCCAGGCAAGTGGCAGGACAGACATCCCAGGGGGAGCTCTGGCCTGTCCCATGGCTGCTGGAGGTGCTTGGAGCTGGATGGAACTGGGCGAGCTGGGGGCAAGTGGCACAGGAGCTGCGCCGGCACCGGGCAGTGTTATCAAGTCACAGCGTCATGGAGTTTCTATTTTTTCTCACACAGAAATAAGCAGAGTCATGTCAAGTCAATCAGTCCATGCGTTCCCACTTTGTTCATCACATTTTTTAGAGGGGAAAAAAAAACCCAGCAAAATGTCTTTCCTGCACAAGTCGGACTCTTTCACACTGGTTGTCTCAGATGGATTTTACACTTCTTCTGTATTAACATTTCCTCACCAAATGTACCCCAGTGCGATTTAAAGAAGCAATTCAGGATCCAAAATTAAACATTTTACCCAATTCAGTTGCCCTTTTCTCATACCACTCCCTACAGAACTTTTTATATCTCCATTTACCCCAAAAAACTTCACTCCTAATGGTTTTTCTTGGCTCGTGGTTTGGAGAAACCTATCCTGGTTGCTGCTGTCCCGTAAGATCCCCAGTGCATATATTTGGGGTGCAAATACAAGACACAAGCAAGTAATCACCCAGGTGGGGCAAAAACCCCATATTTCTGGTGCTCACTGGGACATTTTGAGTATTTGAGATGTCTCAGCAGTTTCAATCAGCTGCTGTTAGAGGCAGAGGAAAATCCAAGGAATGTTATCACATGTTTCAGCAGAGCTGTGACACTTCCCATTGCAGGAGCTGGTGGGAACCACACTGGGCATGGGCAGGCATGAGCTGTGCTCCCAGATTATGGGTGCTGCCATGAAGGCACAAGCAGGGGGTTCCTGTCCTCCTCCTCCCACCTGCTGCCTCAGCCTTGATAAAAGACCCAAAACCACAAAAACCCCAAAGGAAACCAGGCAGGTGGCAGGGGCAGCACAGATCCCCATCTGCCAGCACGAGCCAAGGGGGCAGTGGAGGGGCAGGGATGTGGCCAAGGCCACTGGGTGAGGTGGTGGCAGGATCAGCTCCATCACTGTCCAGTCTTCCATTGCTGGGAAAGCAGATGGGAGGAAATCAGCCTGGGTCTGGCACCTCGGTGGAGTTTTCTCTCCCTAATTGCAGGGTGGGTGAAGAAAGGCGGATCCCTCACCAGCTTCCAGGGCCCCTTGGGACAGGAATGTGGCCACGTCAGCCCATTCAGCCCCAGCTGCCAAAATGCCCAAGCACTATGAAGCAAAGCTGTGAAGGCTCGGGTGCTCACTGCATTCTCTTTGCTGCCTCTGAATTATTTTTAGCAGCTCAATACTGGGAGAGTGGCGAGGAGCCAGGGTGAACACGTGGCGAGGTCGGGTCCATCTCCAGAGCCCAAGGGCTGCTGGTGCTGCCGTGCACTCAGGGGTGCTGCAGAAAACCCTGCAGGGGCTTGAGGGCCAGTGGCACGGGCAGGGGCGAGTGGCCTTGCCGAGGTACAGCAGGCGCCAGCCAGACCCAGTCAGGCAGATAGAGCCGGAGCGTCGCGTCCCCGGGGCTTATCAGACCTTGGGAAACTTCCCCTCCCGCTGGCTGCTTGCTGGCTGCGGTTTTTCCAGCCAGCCCCTTCACCCGACACCCACATAAGGTTACAGGTCACTATAACCCCCTGGGTTTTAACTTTCCAACAGATGAGACCAAATTAAACCAGTTTTCCTGCTTCACTTTGAATTACTATGATGTCCTCACAACCTCAGCATTGTCTGTATGTGATTTTTCTCAGAGAAAAGATGAAATGAAACGAAGTGTCCCACTGGTGGCAGGTCCTCAGTGTCCCTATGTCCCCCCCCCACCCCTGCAGACACTGATTCTGGCAGCTGCTCCAGGATATCCTGCGGCCCTGGCCGGATCCAGGGAACAAAGAGCTGGGCATCTCCTGGCCAGGCACATCCGGGAGGTGAGAAGTGCCAGGCAGCTCCTTCCCGTCTCCCAACCCTCGCCTCTGGCTCAGGCCTCTTCCCTGGGGTATGGTGGCACCTGAGCCACAGCTGCAGCTCCTTCAGCAACCTCATTTCCATCCAGAGGCTCTTGCTTCCCACTTCAGTGAGCAGAGGCAGCTCTCCCTCTCTCCCTCCTGCTTTGTCCAAAGACAATTGCAATTAATTAGGAGGATGGCTTCATCCTCAGCCAATGTCAGGGAAATTACCAGATGCATTACTTTTCTTACCCTCTTTTCCCTGTTTGCTATGAACCCCTGGGTGCTGAGGGGATGCTCTGGTCTCCCCAGGTTCCTTGGCCATGCCTCTGCTTCCGGCCTGAGTCCTATCCCTTTGCAGGAAATCACTGCTTTGCTTCCAGTTTCTTTAATTTAATCTATGGGAATTCAATCCCTGCAAGTATTCTCCCTGTATATGTTGTGGTCAGGAGGTGTCCTGAGTGCCAGGAGCCCCAGGGCTGCCACAGCTGGGATACTTGAGGGTTTTGCAGCACTCGGAAGAGCTGGGATTTGGGCATGGACACAGCCATGTCACACCAGAAATGGTGCATCCCTCATATGTTTTTGTGAGGCTCATTTGATTTTTTTCTGTGCTCTGGGCATCTCTACAGCTTTGCTGCTTCTTCCATTGGGATGCTGGGTTGTTCCTATTCCTGAGTCCTGGAGGATTTGATCAACAGCAAGGGCACTTTGTTCTGGGAACGACAGAAAGAAAAGTGAACGTGTCAGCTCCAGAGCATTTAGAAATAAGCTTCTGAAGAGACTATTTTTTGATTTCTTCATGTCCAATCTCCAAAATGCCTTCACTTCTACTTTTCTTCCCATTTAAAACTCCACACATGTCTTTAAACATCTCAGAACTGAAAACAATCCTTTCTGAAATGAAGCACTCCCCATCTGACAGAGCAAATCTCCCGGGTTTGGACTAAACACTGCAAGGAAAAAAAAACCCAATTCCATGCCCAAGCCATATTCACCATAAATTTTGCAGCATGGACATTTTCCATTGGTCTGGCAGGAGGAAAACAAACATGACTTCACTGTGTGCCTGATTTCCTTGCTGGTTTCCTTGCAGATGGATTTATAGGCTCTTCTTCTCACCCTCCCTTGGCCCATCACCCACTGAGCCCAGCCAGCCACAGCTCCCTGGTGGCATTGACTCTGTGGCTGTCCACCTGCCCACTGGGATGTTGGGTGCTCTCCCTGGGTCTCCCTTTTGGGGAGACTGCCATCACCCAAAATCTCTGCCCACAAGTCTTGTGCAAGGGAGGGAGCAGCTGGGTTGACCAGGAGGTACCACAGAGTGGTGCAGAGCAAAGCCTCTGAAAGCCACCTGAATGAAACACTCCGAGCAAGGAGTATATTCAAAGAATATCCAAAGTATTTCCTAGGAAGATGAACAACAACACAAACTCTACACAGGGCTTGTTTGTGCATAACTGAGCTGCACCAGCCCTGCTCCGCCCCACAAATGTAAACACCAGCACATACGTGGCTGTTCTCTGGGTTTATAACTGGAATTGGAAAGCTTTAGGATTTATTTATTTTTGCTCCTGGCCTATAGCAAGATAAATTTTGAGGTCGCAATTTTTTGTGGAGGGAGAAGAGGTTTGCTGCTGGCCGGGTCGCTTTTGCCGGTACATGCTGCCACCTTCAGCATCTCGCAGGAGGAGCCGGCTCTGCCCGAGCCCCGCCGGCCCCACCGCTCGCCTCCTCCAGCTGCTCTCCGGCTTCTTCTATTGCTCAGTGGCACTTGCTGCTGGCATGGTAATTTAGTTATTGAAGAAGAAACCCCCTCAGGATGCACGGTCAGCTACGTGAACTGGGGAGGGAGAGTGGGAGTAGCTGATGGCAGCTGGAATAGCAGGAGCAGTGTGTGACAACCAGAGCACAGCCAGGGAATGAATTAAAAAACATTCCCAGCAGATTACTGTGACATTGCTGGAGTATTATATATTAGATGGAGCATCTTCTACGCTAACCAAGCATCATAATGTCCATCTGTGGGGCAAATCAAGGGGCATTTATGATAGCAGGAGGGCACAGGTGATGGTGTGGGACAGATGTGTGGTATCCACAGCCACAGCAGCTCCAGAACCAAAGCTGCCATATCCCCAGCACCTCTCCACTGCCTCTGCAACCTTGGGACATAGCCATGGGGCTGTGTGGCTGGAAATTAATTTTGATTCTCTTACCAGCCGCTGACAGCAGCTCATGGAGTTGGGAAATCACCAGTGAGCTGGGATCCCGCATCCATCCTCCCTGGTGATGCTCCACACTGCTGCCGCTGCTATTAATCACAGCTGCAGTAATGAAGTTAATGATCTGGGATCTCTCCTAATTATGTCTTCCCCAAACACAGGTCTGCCTCTGCCTTCAGTGAGGGGACTCAGTGTGGGTGATTCAAACTCCACATGCTGCAGATGGCTCACATTTCTAAATCAGCTTCGATTTACAGGATGGCCTTAGCTGAACCCCTGTGTCTTCCCCAAGCTGGCTGACCAGGCAGCAGGATACCCTTGGTCACAGAGCATTTCAAGGGAGACTTGTATTTTGTCAAAATTTTAATAGAGTGGATTTCAAAAAATAATTTAGTACAAACATGGGTGTTTGATTAAAACCCAGAGCCTTCTGCAGCTCCTTACAGTCATGGCCTGGGTTAGGGCAGAGCCACCCTGGTACGGGGAAGATTTGGGGTTGCATTGCTCAGGAAACCTACCTAGTTTAATAGCCTGGAACCTGGCTGTGCAGTGCACTTGCTTTGCTAACAGCTGGCACTCAGGTTTGTAAAAGAAACCAACGTAGGCTTCATTTTTATCTTTAGACACCATCCCTGAGACTCCTTATAAGGGATGTTTAGCTTTTGTGACCATAGGAGGTGAAAGGTGGTCAGTCTGTTGCATCCCCCAGCAAGACCAGCTCTCGCTGGATCCCAAACACACAATTTTTAGAAAAAATCATGAAGATTTCAAAAGTTTCTGAGGGCGATGCCAGTCCACACTTCTGGAAGCTGATCAGGTGCCTCAAATGACAAAAGCATCATTACAGCTCGTGTGGGGAAGAGCTGAATGGCATCATGCTGGACAACGCTTTCATTTCCTTCATCCTTGCCAGCCTTTTACAAAGCAGCGTTGAGTTGCTCAGACATTTAAGATGCCACGAGAGGTGGCTCTTAATACATTTGGAGACTTTATTTCTGATTTGCTGGAAGCAGATTAATTGCAGCCCAGAACAGGCATGGGGAGCAGCCCTGTTTGCTCCTTGGGGTAAAAGCAGCATGTTTGCACACAGCGCCTTTATAAACTCCTGGGGGGTTGAGGTTGGTTTGGCATTATTTTCATCCCTTTGCCCTATTCTTCATACTTGAGCACTAAATCAACACCATATGATGTCTGGTTCATTTTCTCATTAGAGCAGCTCCGCTGACTGAATAATTTCCCAGCATCATGTTGCAGCACTGACACTTCTCCGATGACGCCCCAACAGCCAGGGCTTGTGTACTTGGGCATCTGGGCTCTGCTTTCCACAGCCAAAAGAAACAACTGGTCTCCTGGAGGTTTCTCGGGATCCCAGGAGGCTGAGGGAGCATGGCATAGAATCATAGATTTCTAGAATGTTTTGGGTTGGAAGGTACCTTAAAGATGATCTAGTCCACCCCCCTGCCATGGGCAGGGACACCTTCCACTATCCCAGGTTGCTCAGAGCCCAGTCCAACCTGGCCTTGAACACTTCCAGGGATGGGACAGCCATAGCTTCCCTGGCCAACCTGTGCCTGGGGCCTCACCACCCTCACAGGGAAGAATTTCTTCCTAATACCCGATCTAATCCTGCCCTCTGTCACAGTTTGACATTCTTCCTTGTCCTGTCACTCCATGCCCTTGTCCAAAGTCCCTCTCCAGCTCTCTTGGAGCCCCTTTAGGTACTGTCCCTGGAGCCTTCTCTTCTCCAGGTTGAACACCCCCAGCCCTCTCAGCCTGCCTCCAGAAGGAGAGGTGCTCCATCCTTCAGAGCATCTTTGTGGCTTCCTCTGGACTCACTCCAGCAGATCCATGTCCTCCTCATGCTGGGGTCCCAGAGCTGGACACGGCACAGCAGGTGGGGGTCTCACCAGAGGAGGGTCTCCCTCTCCTGAGATGTCTGGGGCCATCCCAGCAGATAGCCAGGTGTAAGACTGGAAATATTGAGACATGAGCAGCGCATGTGTTAAACCCAGATCCAAATCCCTGTTCTGATTCGGGGCTGAAATAGGAATAGAACATTACAAAACAGTGAATAAAATATTGAGACTGAGGGGAGACAATGTTTTGTTTCTAAACTGCAAAGTTTCACCCTGAATATGGTAAATGAGTTACAAAGAGTGTCTGATCAGCCATTGAACACGGTCCAGAGCCCCGGATGAGCTGCCGGCATCCTTGTCCAAGCCACATCCCTCTTTGGAAAAGAAGGCCCCAATAACATGTTAGTAAACAATATTCAGTGCTGGAAAAAACTATTTACAACACAGCGGGGAGTAGCCCAGCCATTAAAGAGCTTTTAAAGGCTGATGGACGTGGCAGACAAGAGCCCGGCAGGAGCACTGGAGGCGTTCCGGGCTCCCCGGTCGGGGCTGGGAGCGGCGCGGTGCGAGGGCCCCGCGGGTGCCGCCAGTTCCCCGTGCGGCCGGCAGGGGTCGCGGCGGGGCCGGGGAGCGGCGCGGGCCGGGGGTTAATTGGTTTGGAGCTGTGTAATTAACTCCCCCCGGGGCTGTGCTCCGTGGGCGCTGCACGCGTGGGGCTGGACCGGGCTCTGTCCGCGGTTTTCTCACTTTCCCGACGAGGGATGAGCGTTAGGATTTTTGGAATCTGAGTTCTGCTGCTCTCCTACCGCAGATGGATTCCCAATCCCGGAGCAGTGTGCCTCTCTCAGCCCTTGCAGCAGAAGAGCTGCTGGGTCCACATTCCCGCCTGGAATCTCTTTCATGCTTTATTCTTCCTCACTGTGACTTGTGAACGTGCAGATTTTGGAAAAGAACCTCTGCCTTCGTACAGAAAAGTCTCTGCTAGGATGAGCTCACTGAGGCTCTGCTGTCGTCATCAGAATTCTGGGTTAAAGGAGCATGTTCCTTTTTGAAATTGTGATTTCATACCAACAGGCTGTTGGCTCAAGGTCATGAGTGTAGCTGCCCCATCGTAGTGTGGTGACTGTCACTGTTGGATGGGATCACTTCTCATCCCAGGCTCAGATTTTGCTTTCGATGTGATTTCCAGGCAGAACCATCAGCTTGTGCCCAGGAAAGTCAGGTGTGGTGATACCCACCCACAGCTGCCTCATGCGATGGGTAAGGGCACAGCTCTGCAAATCCTTCCCCAAATGAGAAAGATATGTGGCTTATAAATCCTGGATCAGGGCAAAGTCCCAAAGGGAAGTCAACAGCAGAACTTTATTTCTTCATTATTATTTTTAATTCCTGGATATATGTTGGTTAGTTCCCCTCTCGGCTGCTTTTATTCTTTCACATTTCTGACAGGATTTGCCACCTTGTCCCTTTTTTAGATTCTGCTCCCAAGCCCATACATACCTGGGGTGTAATCACTGCTGTGGGATCAAATGTCAGGTTAATCCTTCCAGGAGACCTTCCCTTTTCCTTCCTCAGCCCACTGAAAATGTTCTCTGATTCCTTGGCCACTGTTCAGAAGTACAGACTTTCCCCTACCTGCCCTGCTTGCAGCCTGTGTGTCAGCCTGCATCCCAGCACCATCGCAGCACCACCCATCCAGGGCTGGCACATTCAGCTCACATTACTGTCTGTCACAGCCTGACTGGCCACTGCTGGTATCCCTTGGCAGAGAGGTTGTGACTGCTGCAGATTTATTCACTGGGGAAAGTGCTGGCACAGCTGAAATCATCTTTTCTGGCCTTAGGGTGTGGGAAGAGCCACAAGGTTTGGTTTTGGTGGAGGTCAATGATGAGTAAGCCTGTGGGATGCAGCCGTGGGTAAACCCCAGGAGAGGCAACCATGGGTGGCAAAGCTTGGATGATGGTGACAGGGAGAGGGCTTGCAGATGTCAGTACCCCAACTCTCATCTCCCTTTTATTCCTGATGCTGATGGCAGTTGTTACCCATTGTGGTCATCCCCAGTGCTGACAGGGACAGGTACCAGCTCCTTTCAGAGTGTTGGATATTTTAACAACAATGAACACTGTCAACCCAAAATGCGAGGACGGGCAAGGGGATGAGCCTCCCCTCGGGGAGTGCAGAGTCCAGCTCTCCTGCACACCTCCTATATTTATGGCATGTCTCTTCTGCCTTTGAGCCATAAATTTTGTCAGCGACTGTCCCTTGGTGCCTCCACGAGATCCTCTGTCCGGGATTTACTGCTCGACTTCGCAACAGAGAAATACAGCCCTGGCCACAACTCACGGTGCTGCACCTGCCAGCCCCGGGTGCTACAGTGCTTTCCTGGCTTGCCCTCCGCCCGAGCCTGGCCTCGGGCACCATCACTTTTTATTTAAAACTCTGTTTTCTGCTTTGTCACAGCTCTTCGGGTCAGTATCTCATGTCTTGGAGCTAAGCAAGGAGCTTGTGCTCTGCGGGTGGGCAGGACTGGCCTCGGGGGCCGCTGGCAGACGCCGCAGGCGAAGGAGTGTGCGATGGTATCGCGTGTTGCTGTTGGGTTTCATGCACCACATACAGGTTTGGGCTTCCTGTTCTCCTTGATATCACAGAGCCCATTAAAGTTTCACATCTCATGTTATGAAATATGGCACACGTCAGGGTTTTTTTCCTTCTTCCTGAGCTCCTCTCAGCTTTCAGCTGACAGCCTACAAGAGCCAGCAGCCCTTCCACCCAGCATCCCACTCAGCACCGTCTAGGAAGGGCTGGTCCCCACCCCATAACTCCCTGCTGATGGTCTCCCGGGAGCTGGCTGTCCTTTCCAACCCTTCAGCCCCTTCAAAATCCTGCTGAGCCTGGCTGCCGTCCCACAGAGAGTTGAGGCCAAACTCTCTCACTGCATGAGTGGCCACCCTTTTTGCATAACTGCTCTGCTTTTTCTCCCACGTTTAATCCAAGATGATTTTGCCTGTGGAGCGATGCATCCTCAGGGTTTTACGGGATCGGCCTGGCCCTCTGCCACCCCCAAGCGGGGCAGGAGGGAGTTTCCCAGCTTCTCTCCGGGAGCAGGACAGCCCCAGTGTCAGCGCAGCGGGCCCAGAGGGAGACGGGACGCTCCCACGACACGCTCAGCCCGGCGCTATCGGCCTTGGCATCTCCAGCCGCGCCTTCCGTGGGGGATTTATCTCTGCCAAATCTGCAAATCGTAGCATGTAATTTTCCCTCTTTCTAGTCCGGGGGAGGGTTTGTGGCCGGAGCGGAACAGACAGATATTTGAGGCTGGGAGCAGGGAGCCTGCTGCGCCACGTTCGCAGCCAACCCCACAGGGCAGCCTTGCCAGTAACAGCCATGGCGAGATCAAAGATGCTGTTTGCCACCAGGATCTGTCCTTGACAGCCAGTGGCTTCCCGCGGCGGGCTGGGTATCTCATCTCAGAGAGGGGAGTCATCTGATCTCTGGATGGAGGGGAAAGACGGGCGCTGTGTTTCACAAGCTTTCCCAGCCTGCTGCATCAGTGCTGTAATTTCGGGGCTGGATCCTTGCTGCCCACCTGGAGGCCCAGGTTTCTACACCAATGTCTCTGTTTTTCAGCACAACCTCAGCTCTTCATAGGCAGTAGATGAGGTTGGTTTGCACTGTCCAGCCTGGTGGGTGCAGAGATGGGTCCACAATTTTGGTTTTTACTGACTTTCCCCTTTTTCAGGTCTCATGAAATGGCAAGTTCAGAAGGTGATTTTAACAGGTTGTGTCCTGATTCTGCTTATCTAGAAGTTATGGAAAACAACATAAAGCCAGGCAGGGATAAAATAGGCTTCAGTATAACCAAAATTGTGAGTATCTTGCCCCAAATGCTCAGTGAGAGGAAATTTTTTTCTCGTCTGGTTGCTGAATCCTTCCGCCCTCCGGAGATGGAGTTGACAGTGAGGTATCACCTTGGTAGCTTACTTGCTACAGACTCTGCTTCGGGGAAGAGAGTAAAGGCAAATCAGAAGCCCCTGGGGACAGGCACCCTCTGCTCCAACGGGGAGGAGGATGACCCTGTATCTGCTGACCTCCCCACTCTCCAGTCAACACAACTTGGCAGCAACAGAGGCCAATTAGTGCAGCTACAAATGGTGACTCCGCTCCCGCTCCAGCCAGGGTGGACAGAGCGGTGCGCACAGGGCCGGCACGGTGTCACTGCACCCCAGCCTCCCGCGATCCAGCTCCCGGCGGGGTAAAGCCAAAGGTTGTTAATGAGAGTCCCAGCGGAGGGGAGGGCTGGGACTCTAATTGCTGATGCCAGCCGGGGGTCACCAATTAAGAGGCAAAGTGCCGGCAGTGCCGCAGAGCCGAGCGCCCCGCTGCCGTGCCGTGATAAGCCGCAGAGGTGCCGGAGCTGCTCCCACCTGGCTGCCGCTTTCAACAAGTGCTTTTTTCTCTTCACCGCAGGCTCTCACGCCGCCCGGGCTCCCGGGGGCTTCGTTAGCACCGTGCGCACGGGAAGCTGCGTTCTCACTCCAGATGCGGAGGCGGCTCGCCCAGCGCCGTGTGATGGGAATAGCGATGTCAGCCCCCGGCTGGCGGGGAGCACCCACCTCTCCGCCGCGGCCGTTTGGCGATGCTCAGTTTAATAACTCTCCCAGTCTTGCCAGTATAAATAACTGCCCCCAGACCCAAGCCAGCTGCGTGATATCTTGATGCCTGCCGCTGGATGGGGCAGCAGGCGGGGCACAGAGAGAGGCAAACACGGGGCGTCCATCACTCCTCCGCTGGTGTCAAAGGAAGCATCTTTCAAGGGGAGTGGCAATCCCAGCAGCCCTCCGGCAGAGACCTGGCAAAGCCGGGCGTCCTCAGCTCCCTGGCATTGCTCCTGCATGCGGGGGTGCTCCCACTCATTCCCTCTGATGTGGATTCTCCGGTGTGTGCTAAGTGTTGGGTCCCCACTGTATCCCCAGTGCCCTGCTCCCCACGAGGAAGAGGAGGGGGCACGCAGGGTGCACAGGGGGACAAGCAGATACAGCCATAACAAACCGCGGCCGCTCAGCCAGGAAGGCTCCGCGGTCTCAGCCAAGCTGCCGTTCATTAAACCACCCTGCTAATTAAAGCAGAGCGCGGTGTCTGGCGGGCAGGCAGCAGCCCCTGGTGCGGCTGGGTGGGCCAGGGCCACCCAAAGCCACGGCGGCGAGTGCCAATGCTGCCAGCGCCCCGGGGAACAGAGGCGCATCGCTGCCTCCCTGCCGGCCTCCTGCCGGCAATCGCCTCTTGGCGACGGCGAGGGGCTTGGGGGGGGCCCAAAACGCTGCCCCTCCACCTTGGGACTGGTAGGTGGAGTGTCCCTGCCCCGGGGGACTCGGACTGTGTGACTCTGCACTGGGGCTGATGGGGAGCAAGCACATTCTGGCTTGGAAGGGATGGGGACACCCTGGGCTCGGATGGCCCATAGGGACCTGCCTGGGTGAGCTGGGAATGGCTCAGGGTGCTGATGAAGCTGCTGCGGGAATTGGACCAGCTCTGGTCCTGCTCCGTCTTGGCGAAGCTTTGACTTGCCTTTCGGTGAGGGTGGCTACCCAGCCCTGCGTGCCCATCGCCTCTGGCACGGGCAGCATCTCCCCTCGCAGAAGGAGGCTTTAATTCACCCTTCAACCCCTTCTTCCAGCAAAACGCTATAGATTACACAGGACAGAGGTGCAGGGTACTCCCGGGCTCGTCCCTGCCGGCTGTGCAGAGCCAGGGGCACCACCAGCAGCAGATAAACTCCTGGCTGCTTCCCAGGGCTGGCAGCTTCTTGCTGCCGTGGGCCAGGGTGCGGCTGTGCTTCAGAGAGCGATGCAATCGGAGGCCGGTGCGAGGGCCAGCCTTGCCAGCCAGTGACTTTGCCATTGCCTAAAATAAAAACCACAGGGAAAAAAAAAAAAAAAGAAAGAGAAAGAAAGAAGCCCGACTGGATTAATAATTCAGGCTGGCAAGAGAACAAACCCATCCAGAATCCACCTTCCATTATATGCCCACAAACCACATAAAATGGAAAAAGAAAGAACAACATAAAAGCTCAACGACCTTGAGCTTCAGTGGCAGCCCCAGATGTGCAGGGGCACAGGGAGAGGAACGGGGTGCAGGGATGGTCCTCCAGTGTGGGGGTCCTGTTCCTTCCTGCTGCTGGGGCTGGGCAGGATGGATGCTGAGGTGCCCCTGGTGAGGTGGGGTGTGGGATGCTGTGCTTGGGGGTGGCCGGACCACACAAAACGCAGTTCGGACAGCCCCAAACCCTCCCTGCAAAACACAGTGCAGCAAAAATGTGCTAAATCCTCAAACTCAAACAAGGTTTGCCTGCCACAAATTGCAGGGGGGATTTGGGAAGGGATTTGCTACCAGAAAAGCAGTAGCAGGCTGGATGTTAAATATTTGGGGTGGAGACCTCCAGGTCTGTAGTGGGGGGATGCTGTCTTTAGCACTGAGCTAGAGCAGGCCGCTAGGGACCATAGGAAATAATTATAACCAGGTTATTATAGTACCCTTTTGAAAAGAAATCCCTTTGGGGAGCCTTTTCCCTCCATGGAAGCACAGATGCTTGATACCGTGCCCAGCCCACCCAGTACCCAGCCCCATCCCTCCCTGTTGCTTCTCCAGCCTCCAACCAGCCCCGACCAGGGAACTCTCATGCTGGCAAAGCAAATGGAGCAGTTCAGCCCCTTTCTCTCCTCCTCACTTCTCTTTTGCAGTTGTTGTAATGAGAAATTGTTCAAAAGAATCCCTCTGCTACAAGAAGTCTGCCTGGCAGTCTAGATATTAGGGAATGGGATAAATTCTGCCCATGTGAGTTTCTGGGGACTCCCTGACACCTTCTCCCGTGGAGGAAGGGAAATATTTTGAGCTATTGCCCAGGGGAGCTGTGGCAGAGCATCACAGGAGAAGCCTCGGGGTTTGGGGTCTTGCTAGGTGTTCTCTGGGCCACCAGCTCAGGGAGCAATGCAACCTCTAAAGCCATGCTGGGTCCCCAGACCCAAACTTCCTCTGCTAGTCAAACAGCAAAGAAATGCAATTCAAACTTTAAATGTCCCACTACTCTGAGCCTGGGAATAGTGTTCCCTTAGTCTCCCCAACCAGAGATGGGAAGCATTGCTGGAACAACCCCCTTCTCCTTCACTCTGCTCTGCATGTTCAATATTATTATTATTCTTTTCTTTCTCTCTTTTTTTTTTTTTCTTAAATAAACTGTCAGCACAGCATGGCTCCAAGCACTGCCTCAGTTGCTGCTGCGCCAATTTAAACTTCTGATTTTCTATTAAAAGCTCCCAGCGTCTCCCTGTGAAGGTGTTTTCCATGGAGGTGGGCAGGGGAAGGGGACTGGAGGGCTGTGGGACAGGAGCCCTGCCCAGCCATGGTCGGCAGGGGCTCTGATGGAAATTATTACATCCCAATCCCACCCTGGAAAAACTCTCCTGCCTGCCCAGTTTCCATCTCTCGTGGTTGCAGAGCTGGTTCACTCCCCTGTGGCAGCACTAGAAGGAATCTCTGTGAATTAGGGTAGTGATTGTGGGGTGACCAACCCCATGTCCCTCACTTAGCCAGGATATGTGCTTAAATGTGCTCTGTAAGTCATGAGGCAAAGCCAAGACAAAGGTTATGTATCTGTGTTCTGCAGCAGTGCTGCTCCAGTGAGCTGTAAGGAATCCCCACTCCCCAAGCCTGAAAGGGAAAAATCTCCACAAAAACCCTTTTAACCCCAAAGAGGGGTAACAGTCCTGGTTCTCAGTAGGACTGTGCCCACAGCAGAGCAGGGGCAGTGAGAAAGGACTAGGGATCCAATGCTTTCAGACACTAGGGAAGTAAGCATTAATTGAGCTGTTAATGAGCCAGTCGCCAGAAGGCAAAAGCTTTTAGTATGGGAGTGGGGCAGCCCCGGAATGCTGAGCATCATTGGGACTCTACAAAACCCACAGGCTGGGAAAGCAGCAGAACCCCCGCCCTCCCCTAATCAAAATACATATATATATTTAAAAGAAAGCACAGGCGTTGCAATGAAATAGCTGTATGTGGTTTGAAATCCCCAGCTCAGCTCATGCTAAAGGAATTTCCAGGCCTGGTTTAGATCTGATTCAGCAAAGCTTTTATAATGGTGTGGGGGGTGTTTGGAGGACCCGGGGCTGTGGTGGCTGCTGGGGTACCACAGTCCCAGCCTGGCCAAGGTGCTCAGGCTGGGCCCTCCATCGGGAGCCCTGACATAGGAGAGGTGGGCATGCGAGCTCGAGGCTGCCTATAAAGCTTTGGTTTTCTTTTTCCAGCCTCAATCCTGGAGAAAAAGATTCCTGGGGAGGGATGTACACAGCACTTGTGGCTATTGACCTGACTTCAGCCCAAGTTATGGGCCCAGTGGGATCCAGAATCAACCCCAGGGGTGATCATGCTCCCCCAGGTTTCATGAAATCACAAATGGGCTAAAGGGAGAGATTTTGTCTGCCAGCATAACCCTTCCCAGCCACCAAAGAATCTGTACAGTGGGGTGGCTCCTCCAGGGACCTGCTCTGCTGCCGGGGGGCTCTGGCAGTGGGAGAAACAACCCCTCCCACTCTCCATCCTCCCAGAGTGAATTCAGACAAAACAAAGGGAAATGGTGAAAGTTGTGGTGTCCCAGTGCCAGGCACTGGAGATGATCATTTCTTTAGGCAGAAGTAGGAAGAAAAACAAGCAGTGTAGGCAATTATCTCCCCCATGAGTCACTCGAAGGACTGGGAATTTTTTTTCCATGGCTAAAATTTCCCAGAAACTGGTGAGCTGTCTGTCCTTGGGGGTGTCTGTCTGGGAGTGGGGGAGTGTCTGTCCAGAGATGGGTGAAGCAAAGCCAGCCATGGTCCAGGAGCTCTGTGGTTCCCCCCTGCCAGTGAAAGTCCTAAAGCTTTAGAGTCAGAGAGGGGTCTAGGGGTGTTCTCTCCATGCATCCCCAGGGAGGTGGAGCCCCCCAAACCCCACAGACTCTCCTCCATCCTTCAGCCTCCAACACCGACTGCATTTAATCATCAGTTTAAATAAACCTTTTGCCTACAGGGGTACGAGACGGGGAAAACACGGACCAGCAGGTGCTTCAGAATCAGTCCTAGGAAAGAAAGTCTTTGTTGGATTTTTCAGTTCTTCCACCCGTGGATGGATTCTCCATGCTTCTGATAGGTGTCCCTGTCCATGGCAGGGGGGTAGAACAAGAGGACCTTTGAGATTTCTTCCAACCCACACTATTCTGTGATTTTATGGTCCCTGCCTCCTGGCCTCAGATCCCTCTGTCCGGGAAGGGTTATCCAGGGACAACAGCACAGCTCCGTAACCCGGGGGAGTTCCGCAGATGGAGATGCTGCTGCTTTGATCAGGTTCTTCAGAAGCTTGATTTAAAGCTTGCAAGCCTCTTCTGAAACACTTTTGGGTCTAATTATTTTTCATGATGAAAGGGGAAAGAAGAACTCCAAACCCTCCTCTTTACTCCTCACTGTTAAGGTAAAGGTGTCAGCTGGCTCCATGTGGAGAAGATGCCCCACGGCCCGGGGCCCTGGCCAGGGCCTGTGTCCAGCATCCCTGCAGTGCCAGCACAGCCCATGTATTACAGATCCTGACTACCACTGCACACTCTCCCCCCTCTTCCTTTTCTAATTGTATTCCATTTCAAGATTATTGAGAAATAATTGCATTACGAAAGACAGCTCCAATCTAGCATTAAGGAGCGTTCTCCCTGCCTGCACAGCACCGAAGGTCCCGAGCCCCGGCGGTAATGGAGCTTACCGCAAGCACTCAGGGAAAGAGCTCTCAGCACTTCAGCTGAAACACTTGTTTGCTTTGAACACATCCTGAGTTTCTGAATCTCTTCCCTCCTTTCAAGGCTCACATTGGCCAAGAGTGCACCTGGGGCAATGGCAAAGGGGATGGTGGAACTGCAGGGGTGTCAGACATGCTATGGGACAGCACCACATGCCTACAGGATGTATGACATTCCTCTCTCCATGCCCCAGCTGGGCAGTACAAACCATTGCTGGAGACAAACTAGGTCTTTGCAGAAGGCAGAGCAATGGGAATGAGAGCAGCAAAATATGTGCAAGGAGGGTGCACAGCAGTATTGCATCCTTGCTTCCCCTCTCCCCTTCCACTCCCCTGCTCTGAAGAGGAGAGAACATCCCCATCCCACCTTGAGCAGGAGCCAACCCTTCAGCACAGCCACCAAGGTCCTTTTGATTTGGAGCCAGGTCTTCCTTCACTACCTTGATCCCTGATCCCTTTCAGCTGCCGCCACCGTCTGCCTTGTGGTTCTTTATCAAAGGCTGACTTGAAACCCAGATAAAGGGTGGCGTACACAGCGAGGCTCCCACCCTCACATGTAACCACTCAGACATGCTGTGGAGATTAGCCAGAGCCCAGCTCTCCCCTGCTGGCCCATCTCTGCCAAGAGCCCGACCGACGCAAGGCAGTGATAGCAGCGAGTGTATCTCCCTGAGACTGAATGTGCTCTGAGCAATGACGTGCACAGCGGTGCCACACAGACGTTACCCCTGGAAATGTGCTGTGCAGAGGAACAACACGTCTGTCTGAAATGTGTGGTCCTCAGAGGCAGGTCAAACATGTGGCATTTGGAGCCAAATCTGGTATATATTTTGGCTAGTGTCTGGGTTTGTCAGTGTTGCAGATGGACGAGCTGTTGTCACAAACCTATGACAAATGTTCTCGTGAGCTTTTATGTGAAAATCTGCAAAGGCTCCAAGAACAAGCTCACCTTCAAGCTCAGGCAAGGTCTGGATTTGGCACCATCTCTCTTGCTCCCATGCAACGGGCTGAGCAAAGGCTGGGCTGTCCTTGGGGGCTCTGCACCAAATGAGCTGTTCCTGCAGGGAAAAGCTCTTCCTGGCAGAGTAGAAGCAAATCCAAACTGGCTTTGCAGCTGGGTAAACTGAGGCAGGAGCAGACAGGGACTTGTCCCAGATCACCCTGCAAACCTGTCTTCTCCTGCTGAAGCTCCTGTCTACTGCTCACCCTTTAAAATCTGCCAGAGCCGTTTCACACCCTTGGGTCCTGCTACAGCCAGCAATGCCAAGTGATAATGATTTATTATTATTATTACTCCTGCTATTATTATTGCTGCCTAGATAATCCCCTGTCAGAATATAAATGTGCCTTCCCTTCCAGCGTGAGAGTGTCCTGCTTAATGATGTTGTTTTTCTCTCACTGGTACCTTCAGCTCTGACATATCGAACGTTAATGGCACCAGGAGAGCTTCGGCTACACTGCCTCTTCAGAAGACAGGTCATTATACCATCAGCCATCCTGGTACGAGGACTGCTCTTCCCTCCTCCTTTATTAAGATTTGCCTTTGCTTGATTAAATTAGCTTGAACGGCCTGCTTCCGCGGGAGGGATGGATGCCTCCATTATCGCCTATTCCTTCTGAAAAGGATGGGGGGGAAAAAAATACAATGTGGCCCGGGATAATTGAATGAAAATTTAATGAGCACTTGCGAGAATACGTTAAGAGAAATGCCAATCGATAGAAAACTGATTTCCTGTTTTTAGCACCAAATGGACTCGTGCTGGAGAAGTCATTCCCTTCCACCTGTAGCAGTAGTAAGAGGAAAGACTGGAGCAGCCAGCCTGCCTCTCTGGCAAACGTGGCTACGGACCTGGGACACAGAGGCAGAATCAAGTTATTAACACACTGTCAATCACTTTGCCAATTATTACCCTGCCTGATGCCTTACTCTGGGCAGAGCAGGTGGCTGTTGTAGGAGGAATAACAGCTATTGACAACAGAAGAACATGGATGGAGGCTGAGCAGCCCCTACCACCCAGATGTACTTCTCAGCTTGGTTTAACTCTTCAGCACTAAGCAGCTGGTGAAGTGGTGGGTGCAGGCTGCCTGACTGGTGCAGCCATCACTCAGTGAGGATGCAGATGATCCCATCACTTTCAAAGCTCTCACACGAGCAGCTCACTTCAGGGGTCCAGCCCCCATATCATGCACACTCCTCGTCCCAGAGACACTGTGGGGAAATGGCCTATGTCACAATTGCCTCCCTGGCTGACCTCAGATACATCCCAGAGCAAGATTTACAGAAAGGCACCATGCCAAGTTTGGAAAGATAGCACACGTCCCAGGCAGGTTTTCCCAAGGCACCTCAGCTCTCCCAGCCTTGGTTTTCCCAGGAGCTCAGCCCAGCACCTTCCCCTACTTAAAGCTGTGGCAGCTGAATCCTCGATGAAACTGTGATGCTTTTGCTCTTGGGGCCAAAGGCATCCTCAGTAGTGACTCACAGAGGTCACTGGAGCAGCTCCAGTTCAGTCCTGTTGACAATTCCTCAGTAAAACCGGTCAATAAAATACAGCTACCTGAGGAGAAGAGTGCAGTTTGTGGGTCTCTGCCTGCTGCTCTTGGAAAATGCTTTTTTTCTTTCTGATGAAAAAGCAGAAGGTTGCACAAAAGCTGCACTTCATCAACTAAAAGAGTCTCCATGCAGGGCTCTTGGCATGCAGCTGGGGTATTTCCCCACCAGGACCCCCACAGCTGGGCACACACCATGGCTTCTTGCTTCTGCAAATGAAGATCCTGCAAACTCAGGCTGCTTTTCCAATTTTTATTACCATCTTTCCTTTCCAAGAAGAAAGGATCCGAGCAGCCATCCTGGCAAGAGGGTAACCAGGCTGCCCCACACCACGAGACTGTCCCTGTGTCCCCAGATGGCCCCGGAGCCCTGTGGTGAGGCCTTTGGGCACACTGACACTCTCATGTGCACGTCCTACAGTCCATGTCCAGCTCATGTCTGAGCTCCACTGTGCCCCGGGAAGCTTTGGTTTCACCCCAGATGCCCTGAGCAGGAGGGTGGTGGGGGGACCCCCGGGAACCCCCACCCTCCTGCAGCTGCCCCACACAAAGCAGCCCATTCTCGGCAGTTTCCAGCACTGCTCCGCAGCAGTAAATATTGCATTAGCTGCGGTGGGCCAGGGCTCCGGGCCCTTTTCCAGCTTGGCAGCCTCCTCTCAGCCGGCCGGTAGAAGAAGCAGGGATTATGTGAGCTGGGCACAGAGCGAGTGGGGCAGAAAGCAGCCCTGGGGGAGCAAGAAGTGCTGCCAGGGCAGCTATGGGTCATCTCTATCCTGCTTTCTGAGCTGTGATGACTGACAATACCCTTGTGCCACATGTGGCTTTGGTGGAGTCACAGATTTCCCCATGGGGAAAAAAAAGAGGAAAAATATAGTGATTTTTGGACCAAAACGTTTGGGAATCTGAGCCGAAAATCTTCCAGTGTCGATCTGAAAAGGGCTTTTCCGCTCCCAGGCGATGCTCTGGGGTTTTGCCGTCGCGATTTTGAAACTTTCTGGAATTTGTCGGGTTTTGTTTCTGCTTGCTGGGAAAGGTCACGGCTTCCTGGGCAGGGAGGGAGAGCTCTGCTTTCTGGCACAGCCCTTTGTGCCCAGCCTGCCCTGGCTGGGAGCCTGGCTGCCCCAGCGCGCCTGCTGCGTAAGTCTGGGGCAAGGGGAACCTGGGGAGAGAAGACAGAGGCATTAATAGATCACTCCACAAACAAAACCTGCATGCAAAATCCAATTATAGTGGGGTAGAATAAATCCAAGGTGGTCCTTCCAAAACTGCCTGGCTAAGTGAGTTCCCGACTCCGGCGTTTCCCCTCCATCCTGTGCACAACAGGCCTTTTGTTAAATTTCACATCCTGAAAGAATTTAATAGCATTTTTATTTTTAATCCATCACATGTGTTTTGTTTGGACTAATCCAACGGGGCTCCATTCACAGGCAGCTCTTTTCCAACATCACTAAATTTCTCAAGGCTTAACCTGTTGACAAGGACAGAATGTGTTCAGCCCATGTTACGCAAGCATCATGAGGTGTACGAGGACTTGAGCCCGTGAGCAGATGGAGTGGTCAGGGAATTTTGCTGAGGATGGGAGGAGAAGTGGAACCCTGCATGGAGGGGAAGCTGTTCCCCCTTTCTATTGAAGGGCGCTTCAGGGTGCTCAGCAGCTTGCAGGGATTTTGCATCGACTGGTGCTTCTGCAAACCCGATTATGGGGTTTTGCTGGGGAGTAACTGGTGTTCCCACGGCCCAGCTGAAGGACTGAGCTTGAAACTATGGAAAGCAGCAATGCTGATGTCCCTTAATTGCTGTAATTCAATTAATCCCTGCAGTAGTGGGTGCAGCCAGGCAGGAAGCCAGCCCATCCACCACGAGCCCAGGGTTGCCACGTAGCCACAAGACATTCAAGCACTTTTAACTTCAAGCCTGGTTTGAGGATTATCTCTTCTTATAAAAGCGTTCACTCTTGAAATGATGCGTCCTCACGTCCTGTTGCTTTTCCGCAGGGCTCGGGCAGGGGAAGGCTCGTGTGCTGGGCAGCACAGCAGGCAGGAATGTCAGCAGCAGGGTTAGGAAAGGGCTGGGGAGCCTTCGGGCTTACGCACACGGCAGATGCGTCTTTGAGCACATCTGGATCCTGTAATGATTTGGGCCGTGAAGAAAACGCGCCGACGCAAGCTCACACCCCTGTGAAGCGCCTTTGTGTGATCCCTCAGAAGTGCCTGATTCCCAATCTGCGGATTGCTGCTCTAATGAACTCCAGACGTTGTTTTGAACATTAGATACATTTCAGTTTGCTGCTGCAGAAGATGTCCCGCTCCCCATCCCTGTGCAGGAGCGGGAAGCAGGCAGGGCTGGGGTGGCAGGGCTCGGAGATCCCTGCAGGCTGGATGCCAGGGCTGCCCGCCCCGGCGAGGCAGCGTCTGTGGACTAAAGCTGGATGGCGGCTTTCAAGGGACAATAGCACAGTGAGAAACCCCACTTCAGACACTCCTTGCTCAAGAGAAGCCCAGCCAAGAAACCGCCAGCAAGTCGGGTTTTATCGCTGCAGGGCTCAGCCGCCAGCCCCCAGCGCGGCTGCAGCCAGCACGCCTGGCTGCCCCTTGGGTCACGTCTGCATGCCAGGCTCTCCTGGGCTTGCATTTGAGCTGGAAGGGGCACCAGATTGTCCTGTAATCATTATTTCTATGTGCAGGTGACCGTCTGGCTTAAATCCAAGCTAGAAAATGAGGTCATTACAACACATTCTCTCCTGGGTAGTCTGCCGGCTGCTGCTGGGGCCGTGAATGGAGAGAGTGCATTTTATAAATATCCATTTTGTTGAGCTCACCAGTGAAAAGTAACTAAATTTCCCTTCTCACAGTTGGTGCTGGCAGCAGGGGGTGCTGGGTGCAGGGATGTCCTGGCTGTGGGAGGACACAGCTCTGTAGGAACTCTCTGGACTTGATGGCCAATAGAGTTCCTGAGCATTGTGGTGAATTGCCATCCTCAGCTGCCAGGGTCTGGAGGCCTCTGAAGATTTGCTTTGATCAAAACATGAAACCAAAGGCAAAATAAGCTCTCACATGCTTATGTTTGTTCTGTTACACAAGGCAAGTTCTGGGAAACCTTCTTTCTCAAAGCTATGAGACCCATTGAGGGCAAACCAAGACCATCAGTGCTCCCAGAAACATGCCAGCCAAAAGGGGCAGCAGGATGTGTCCCTACCAGCAGCAAGGAACAAGGGACAGTAGCTTTGAAACTTATCAGCCCTTAACACAGCAGCTTCCTGAGGCTTTCAGGAGGTCTGGAAGGATGCCTTGACCCTGAGGTCCTACAGCAGTCACCTGGTGACAGTCAGTGGGTGCCCTGCATTTATTTATCCCCCTCCACAAAATGCCTGAGCAACTCATGCCAAACCACTGCGGCCCCCTCTTCAAATCAACATGTGCCTGGCATGGCAGGGCTTGGAGATTGCCTGGTAGATCAGCTTGGGGTGGGTTCTGTGTTTGGGTTATGTTTGATAGTGGAGTCAAAATTAATCATCTGACAAATCCAGGCTTTGTCACAGATTTGCAATAAAGCCCCAAACTGGAGGAAAATTCTGTGCTGGGTGAAGTCCAAGGGTGCTGCATTGCACAGGGATCATGTTCAACTAATGGATTTATTTTGTCCCTGGGAACTGGATCCCTTCAAACTAGCTCCCGGGCTGGGGCGGCACAAACCCCAGCCACTCCCTGAGAATAAACCTGGCTGGATAAACTGTGAAGAACCAGGAGACAAACATCTCATTCACCAGCTCTCCTGGAAAAGTCATCGGGATAACAGTCGTTGCCAAAGCCACTGCAGCAAAGGCATCTCTCTCCAGCACACAGGAGCAGGCAAGGATGAGCCCAGGGGTCGGGGTGACCTGGGGAGGAGATGGGAGTGATGGGCTCAGTGGGGCGGTCTGCTTGCTGCGTGGCGGTGGGAAACCTCCCAGTGTGGTGCTCATCTCAGTGGGAGAAATCTCTCTTCGTGGTGCTTTGGCCCTGTGCCTGTAGGAAAGGACAGCAGTGCTTCTGCAGGGAGCTTCAAGGACAAACTGAGGCTTTGTGTGTGGAAGCAGACTTTAGTGTGGGGAAATAGGGATTGAAGAATGGCCAGTGAAAGCAGGGAGGGGACTGAGGCTGCTTTGTGCCCTGGCAGGGCTGCCCAGATCGCAATGGGGACACTGTGCTGGGAACATATTGGGAGCACATCGGAGAGATGAGCGGTGCTGGCTGGCTGCTCTGGGACAGACCCTGCTCAGCACTTTTCTTGCTTTGCAAGGGAGAGCTGCCATCCGTGCCTGCACACCGCTCTGCTCTCGTGCACCCCCTGCTCACACGCACCCCTGCACCACATGCAGCCCCCTAGGACCAGCCTGGCACACCAGGACTCACCTCTCACCAACACAGTGCCCTCATCCCTGCTTCCTGTGGGGTGATTTTTCACTTAAACCGCTTCTTCAGCCCAGATCCCAAAGTACTGCAGGTTTAGGCCTGGCTAACTGGGGTCAGCCTGCCTAATTTAATAGCATTCAGCTTTAGAAGGAAAGGGTCACTTGCTGTCATGCAGATGAGTCCAGAACTGTCCCAGGGCAAAAAAGTCCACGTGAGGCAAGAAGGGATGTAATCCAGGATGGGACACTGCCAGGGATGTTGCACTCCAGTGCTCCCTTAGCTCTATCCTCTGTTGTATCTGAAACAATAACTTCCTCTTGGAGGGAGAAGCACCCCCCAAAACATCTGACCTGCTGCTGCCTTTCCTACTGGGAAATCCCCGCCCTGCGAGTTGAGCCCTCTCAGGTGCGGCCTCTGCAGCAAAGCATCCTGTGGAGGAAGTATGGGATCCAGATGCCAGGGGTAGGGTTTGATTTGCTTTCAGTATAAGGCATAGGAAAAGGTCTAAGCAGAGACTATTTATTGATTTTAATGAAAATAATATGTTGCCTTGAAATGAGGATGTTAATTAAAAGGCACCCGCTGCTGTTTATTGCTGGCTGACTCTCTGGCAGCAGTAAAGAGAGAAACGAGTGGGGGAGCTCAAGCCAAAACCTCCCCGCAGGGAAGGTAGATGGTGCTGGGAGTGGGATGTGGGGCTGGAGTGTTCCTGCTCCTCTGTGCTCTGAGGGAGTAACTCTGAAAATAAACTCTCATGAAAGCTGGGGCTGGCCAGTGATGCTGCTGGAAAAGGGGGACTGAAACCCAGGCTCTGCTCTGGCCAGCCCTGACACTCACAGCACGTGAGCCTGGGCAAATCCCACCCCAGCTCCCCTGTTTACTTAATGATTTCACACAATAGCATCCTTTAGAGAGATAGAATTTTTGTTTTCCTTCTCCTCATTAGGAATTAGACCACTACGCAGACAAAGAGGCACCATGCACATAAAAACTTGCTACATCTTGCCTAGAGGCAGCAAATTTAAAAGCAAAATTGAATTCTTAAGGCCCCATGGAAAGTGACTGAACCTGCCATGCAAGGTCTGCTGGCACAAAGGCAGGGACGCTAAATAAAAACCCCTGGGTGAGTTCTACAATCTTCTGATATAGATCCAGCAAGCAAAGGCATCGGGCTTGGAGGCGGAGAAGAGCTTCTGAGGTATTTTTTCTTGTCTGGAAAAGAAGGATGATTACGGCTCAAGAAGTGTTCAGCTGGTGAAGCATCCCGAATGCTTGCCACTAGTTCCCCCCGTGTGCTGGCTTGCTGGGATTTCTGCTCTTCTCCTATTCCTGGCCCTGCACAGCATCTCCTCCCTCTGCAAAGCCCTCCAGGTAGTTTGGAGGGTTTATAGGTTGATTTTTACCCCCACCCATTGAGTATTGCCCTTGTCTTCCCTCTCCAAATTTGCTTTCTGGTGATGGATCAAACACCGTTCTCATTGTGAGATGCAGAGTCCACTTCCATCCCTCGGAGCTTGGCTTTCTTCTCCTTTCCACCCTCCTTTTCCCATACAACCCACTTAGACACCAAAAAACCCAACTTCCACTGCAGGGAAGTGGGAGTGTGAGCACAGGACTGGGTTCCTCAGCTGCCCACAGAAGGGCTCACCTCACATCCCCAGAACTCACCAGGAACGTGGGCTGATGCTGAGAACACCAAAATCTATAGAGAAAATATATTGGGTTGCTTTATTAAGCAATAATCCATTAAGAGAACTTCTGTGGGCTTTGGCCCGCTTAATACGGAGCTTGGGGCTGAAAGCGAGGTCAAAGCCAAGCCCAATCTATTACTGGAGGTAATTCCTACAACTTTCTATTTGATTGCTGGTATGAGACGTTTAGAAGGCTTCCAGAGGCTTTTGAAGTATCCCAGCTTTTTTCCTCCTCTCTCTTTCCCTGTTTATTCTCACGCAGCCCATCCATGGCCGCTCTGTTCCGGGAGCGCCCTGTGTGTCCCCCCATGCACAGGGAAGATGGGAGCAGGCAGGGACATGCTCAGCATGCCCATGCAGAGGTGGAGCCCGGGGTCCGCATGGACTAAGTTTAAACGGTGCTTGGGGGACTTTGCAACCAACAATTAGACATGTTTACTCATGTATTTGCCAAAGGTGCCTCCCCGAGCTCCCAGTAAACAGCATCAAGAGCAACCTCTTCTCTGCAGAGACTTCCCGTAGCAGACCCCGACTTCCCTGAGGCTCGTGGTGGGGAGAGCCACGTTACTGCAGTGTGTGGCAGCAGGATGCCCAGGTCTGGCTCATCAGGTGGTGGCCAGTTTGTATAGATGGTGAAGAAAGCGAGAGTGCAGCCGTTCACCTGTATCGACCCCGGTTCTTGCCAGGCTCAACCACATCAAACAGCCTGTGGGGATTACTCAAAAGTTGAGCTGAGCTGCGCGAGGCGGCGGGCAGGCTTTGCAGGGCTGGTCTCGCAGCCTGCCCATGGGCACGCCGAAAACAAATGCATTCAAACATTTGGTTAGAAAATGGTTTGGGGTTGTTTTTTTAGGGTTGTTTTCTCCTTTTTTAATTTTTTTTATTTTTTCTCCCTAGGTCTGGAAGCCACGGGTGAGTCATCTCCCAGCTTTCCTCAATGAGAGATCTAAAGCATGTTAAAAAAAAAAAAAACCAAAACCCCAAAACACGTCTGTTGTTTTAATCACGTCTCGGTTTCACAAGACATAGCTGGTCTGGGCTGTGATGCAACTCAGTCTCTTCTTCCGAGTCACACACATGGATTTTTATGTTTCTTCTGAGATCCTCTAGCAGGCTGGCAAAGCTGGTACGTGCACCCTCAGGTTCCCCCAGGGACCTCTGTTGCTGTATGTTTGTGAGCACAAAATGTCCTGACACGACAAGCAGGATTTCTTACCTTAATTTGTTCCTCTCCAGCACCGAACAAGGCAGTTGCTGTTCTACTTTAAACTGGAGGCCACTGCAATCAGCTGCCCACCAAGGTCAGGGTGTTGCTGTGCATTAGCAGCCAAAGTGCCAAGGGATTTAGGAGCCAGGGCCCCGTGGCTGCACGTGCTGGTGGCCAAATGCAGCTTGCCTCCTCCCTAGCTTAGTCCCTGTTGTGTGAAGCATCTGTGTGTGTGTGGGGAGGGTTAAAGAATGATTTATTTTGCCTGTGGGAAGGTGGAGACCTGCAGCCGTGGGGATTTCTGATATAAAACAGCAATCGATTTTTATCTGAGGGTAAAACCCAGCCAGAAACCAGGGCACGCTGTGGTGTACGGGCACAGCCAGCATGGTTTGCCTGCTCTGGGAGAGCTTGGGTGAATAATGCACCAGTGAGAGGCTGCGGGGCTGGCTGAGAGCCTGCAAAGGCAGGCAGCACTGGAAGCCTGGCAGGAGGATGCTGGAGCAAAGGGCAAGCTGCTTCCTCCTCCAGCAATGAAGCCCAGGCAGCTCCACATGCAGAGCTGCTGGGTGGGTATTTCTGCCTCGTATTTAACACAAATAAAGGCTCACAATCCTGATTTGCTCCACTTCCCCCCTCCCCTCCAAGAAAAAATCCCCCCCCAGCTGTGGAGTGAGTGGGCATATTTATGAACTGTGAGAACATCAACCACAATGTTATTTTTAAGTTTGTTTTAGATGAGCAGCTCTAGTTTTTCCACTAAATAAATCAGCTGTTGAATTGGGTTCGGTTGCAAGGTTACTTTTTTGATCTGAAGGTGCTATTTCCAGCGCTGGGAAACACCCGGAAAAGGCTTACGTCCTGTGGAAAATCGTGCTGGGCTCTTCCCATCTGTAGTCAGGATCCTTTGCCACATGTTATCATTTAGAAATGAGATCTTTGCATTTGGCCAGGCAGGAAAAGTGGTTGGAAAACATCACAGACCCACACAGCCTTTTCCTCCCTCCCCTGTACCCTGTATCTCTTGGGGGAAACAGGGTAGCAGACTAACACAGGGTCCTCTGTAACATTTGACAGCCCAGACCCAGCCCATGAGCCATCAGAGAGCTGCTGCTGATTGTCCAAAACGAGTGTGAGCTGGCCAATTAGCTCCAGTGGGCACCAACTCTGAACCTCCTAGGAAGCGTGAGGACAACCTTGCTCCCTCTCCCTCCAATGGGCTCAAGCTCTTATTGCATAGAGATTCCCACCTTCACTAGAGAATCCTTAAGTTTTCGATGTCTCCAAACATCAGCTCTCAAAATCTGCCCCTCTACAATGCATGAAAAATATATCCCCAGCCTTACTATGAAAAAAAGTGCAGCATAGAAAATATTAAACTTGGTTCTTATATTATAGGTGTTCTCCACAGAATGGCTTTCCTTCCAACACGAGGTTAACCCTGCTCACATGGGCACCTACTTCCTTTGTACCAAACCCAGAACTTCCCTTACTGAAAGGGAAAATGAACTCTAAAATTCATTCCTGAAGGATGTGCCCAGGAATGTCCCCTCAGAAGCCCTGCCCTTCCACCCAGCAGTGTGGTGGTCTTGGGCACAGGATCCCTGTGGGAAGGGGGAGCTGGGTTCTCATCAACTGCAGGACTCATTTATGGACCTTGGAGGGGGGATTGTCTTTCTATTCCAGATGCCTGGAAGTAAACACAGAGCGGTCTAAGGAGTCTCTGGGGGTCTGTGTGGGGAGACTTCATTAGGAATCAAAAGCACCTTTACCCTGTGGAGTTTTAGAAATGTGCTGTTTGATTGTAGGCATGAGCAGGGCCTGAAAGCACAAATACAAGCACATGTGCTTGTGTGCGTAGAAAGGTTTTTAATCCAGAGGGCACCTCTTCCCAGGCTGATATCACCCGCTGCTGAACCACGAGCTTTGAGGGAGCAGCTTTGGTGAAGGGATACAAGATGCTGCATGAAAGGGACGGTGTCAAAGCTTTAGGTCCTGAACCCAGCACCAAAGCAAATGCACTGGCAGATTCTCAGCTGAGATTCGTGGGGGCTTTGAGAGTCACAAAACCCCACGGGTTATCAAACACCTCTTCACATTCCCCTCCTGCTGTGGAGGAGAGCCAGGCATGCTTCACCCTCTTCATGTGGCAAGTCATGCGCTGCCACCGCGCCGCAAGCTCAGCAGAGGTGCTGAGATGAGAGAGTGTGGCCTTGCAGGAAGGCTGGGTGTTTCACAGAGAGGCAGGAGACTAAAGAACACACAGCTATGTGCTCTCTCCTACCAGACATCCTACACCCTGCAGATGGGTGTGCTGTTGCTCATTGCAGCTGATGCTTTGGGGTAGTGAGCAGACACTGCTACAGGAGGGCTTGTTTGGCATGGCTGAGGGAAACAAATGAAATATTTCCTTGCCAGGCTGCTTGAGAGTTAATCCAACTTGCCCTTTGTGTGCTGGAAAGGGAAAGGCACCAGCTGACGTGACCTGGGAGGAGGATGCTGCATGGCAGGGTAGGGTCTTTTTTTAGACCCCTGCCCACAGGGCAAAGGGAGGGATGTGGTCACTTCTGGGTGAAACAGATGTGCTGAAAGGATGGAGAAGGACAAAGAGGTATTAGACATGGCTATTTTTGACATCAGACCTTGATTTGAATAAAACCACCACCACAGCAGCAGGAGGGTAAGGATCTAGTAGATCTAGAGAGCAGTTATGGTTCCCTGCATCACTTTTTATGCCTGCTACCCATTTGGGTCTCTTCTGCTTAGGCCTTGCAGTCCACTGCATGCCCCAAAAGGGTCCCAGTCCCATCCATACGCAGCCACCACGAGATCTGCAGGGCTGGTGCTGATGCCCAGACTTTGCTGCCCAGTCTTTACCCTGCTGACAGCTGTGCTGGCACCCTCCTAGAAAGCATGAGGTTTTCTAACTCAGAGTAAGTTATTACTGGTGTAAATCCCACCCACAGCTGGCACAGGAATAAGCATGCACAGAGGGACCACGGCAGCCCTGACTGCCTGGGGAAAGTGAGCTGTCAACTGGATTGCCCATGACTTGAGTGTGAGGCTGTCCTCCCATTCATCCCTGTGTGCCCCAAAAGCGGGTGGGGAGGCTTCGGAAGCATCAAGAGGAATGGACTCAGTGCTCCATGCTCTGCCCCGACCAGGCCCACCTCCTGATTTAAAGCATTCTGTGAGTGGTGAGATCCTGCCAGTGCCCTCCAGAAAGGGCAGAGCTGTTGGGAAGCCCCACTGCACATGCCATGGGCGGAGGATGCAATGCAGGACCTGGTGCATTGGCTCCATGCCACTGGAGGATCATCCTTGGCCAGCTTTGCCTTGCCTGGGGTCAGCCACGAGGAACTGTGGTGGCCTGGGCACTGGGCATGCAGCTCCCCACCGCCGGCCTCGCCAGCAGCGCTGCGTGCCAAGGCGCCCCGTTCGAGGCAGAAGAGGAAGCAAAAGTGGATTTGCATGCCACAGCTACACCCTGCCTCAACCAAATTACCAGCAGATGAGCACCGGCGCACCTCCTGCCTGTTCCCTAATTTATGGCAGGAGAAGCAGGGAGGGGAAAGTGAGGGGGAGTAGAGGAGGGAGTAACAAACATGGCCATTATACATGCAAATACAGCACTTTGTGCTCCTCCAGTGTTTTCCCTCTGAGCACCCCCGTGTATTTTCCCATCACTAACAAATTGGTCGCTATCGTTCACGTTTCGGGGTGCAAAGGGCTTCGAGGGGAGAAGGGCAGCCGGTGCCGTCTCATCCTGCTGTGGGTGCAGCAGTGCCGGGTGTCTCCATCCCTGTGCCTGCCCAGCCGGCCCTGCCTGGCCCCCGGGGCTGTGTTTGGGCAGAGCCGCTGCCCACACCTGCCTGCACGGCCCGGTGGGAGCCACGGGGCTCGCCCGAGGCCACGCACTGTGTCTGGGACGCAGAACAAAGCCGGTGCTTCACCTCCCCACGGACCCGCGCAGACTTCCTTCTTGGAGCATTTACCAGTTTTCCAAGGCAGCTTCCCGTGGGGACAAGCCAAACAGAAACTCCTGTGGGGCTGGCCATGCATGTGGGGCTGGGTCAGACACATCCTCCCCATTTACCTGCTGAAGCCGCTGCCTCCAAGGAGTCCAGCTACGAAACGGGGATGCTCCGACACTCTGGAGCCCTTTTGAGAGGCACCCCTCAGCTTTGGTACCTCTAGCCTTAGGTCGATGCTGTTGGAGAGGCTGAGGTTTGCCTGCCCCTGCAAATCGGGAGCAAACCTGCTGAGCAACTTTGGTATTAAAAGAGCGAGTCCAGGATGAAGCAGTGGGAGAGCAGGATCGGTCCGTTTGCAGCTCCTCCAGCAAGGCTCTGTGATGGAGCAGTCCTTTGTGCATAGCAGGAATGGAAACAACAGCCCTCAAGTCTGACCCCAGACAATTGTTTTCAGTGAAGAGGGCTGGGGAGGCAATTAATAATGTTTAAACAAAAGAAATAAAAAAAGCAATACTGTATCTAGAAATTCTTCTGAGGGCCAGAGCTGTGACAGAAAGATATATGCTTTAGCATTGCTGTCAGAATAAATGACCCTCCTGAGAGAAGGAGTTTTTCAGGCTCTTTCTGCCCCACTGGACACAATTTAAGAAATGCATTGCAGCTAAAAATCACTAATTTTAGCGAGAAGATGAATTGCAAAGGGTCATGTTTAAACTCGTTTTCAGGAAGGACAGAGGATATATTAATAGAGAGCCAGAATGCAAACGGTAGTTTCTGATTAGAAGAGAACATCGTCAGCATTTCTCCAATTAGGCGTGGGCATCAAGTTCCCCAGCACGCAGAGGGGCTGTTAGCAAACCTTTGGCTCCTCCACTGGGAGCAGAGGAGCCAGCTGAGGAAACACAGCCCAGCTCTTCAGAGCTGCTGTGAAATTTCTCAGAAAGTGCCACCTCCTTGATTCCAGCTGTCGGGGTGCTGCAGCCCTGCCGCCAAGGGACTGCCTCTAAGAATAAGAAAAGAGGGTAAACACTCTTTAAAAAAAAGAGGGTTTTTCATATCTCCTTCCAGCCCCTTGCAGAGGGGTTCTGCGGTGCCGGTTTTCTACGACATGGATGCTCGTCCCCTGAGACGTGAACCCAGATCACCAAATTCATTTTGCAGAGACCACCAAACGGCCATCTGAGATCAATTAGCTTGTCATTACTCATCCCCATCAGATCTGAACTGCTGACCTACAAGTGCAAGTCCGTATATTTGTCTCCCAGCAATGTGCAGACCCATCCAGCTATCTAATGAGAAGAGCTTCCTCCGTAAACAAAGCCGAGGAGGTCGTGCTCTGGCCGTCCATCGCCTGCTCCAATTAGCTTGAACCCAAGGGCCGAGTTGAGCTCAGTGTGATGGAGAGGTAGGAGTCTCTGGGGTGTCCAGCTCTGTGACAACAGGCTGCTGACTGGAGCAGAATGGCTCCCATTAGTGACAATTTCAAACAATTTTAGCACTTGAAATGCCATTTTAACTTTGCATTTGAATGGCTGCTTTGTTATTTTAAACTGCTACTCATAACTAGTTAGTAGTTGAAAGTATAGCCTTGCTTATTGAAGATATTGAATGTGCAATCCGGAGGCAGTATTTATCAGGTCATGTGCTTTGGAAGTTCATTATTTAGATGAGGGTATGTAATGTGGAAAGAGATACAGCTCTTTTAATTAAAGGAGTGTGAACTTGACTGAAGCATTTTCTGCCTGCAAAGGCTGTAATTATCACACATGGTACAATTCTTCATTTAAATCTGAAAGATCCACAGCCCCTTTCCTCATGTAAATTTATGTGTTCTTGCATATCTGTTTTATGATAGTGTATAAGCAGCCCTTTGGAACAGCATTAGTCCCAACTTTGTATTACTTCAGGATGCCTGGGAGGCACCAGCAGGTTTTAGACCATGTGGGAGAGTTGCTCCAAGTTTCCAGAGTTTTCTGATGTGTGTGGATGTTGCTGTACAGGTGTGGTGGGTGGTGTTTAGAAGTCTCACTGTATGGGCTTGGGAACACAGATACACAGGATCATTTTGGTTGGGAAAGACCTCTAAGACATGAAGTCCAGACTGGAGCATCATCAGAGGGAGCATTTCTCTGTCCCTGAGGGGGGTTGCAGCTCCCTTCTCTCTGCTCCCTGCTCTGCAGGAGATGGTCTCTATCAGCCAGCCCCTAAAACAGCTCAGGCTGTAAATCATCCCATCCACACCTCTGAATGCACAGCTGCAGCTGGACCAGTTCCTCTGGGAGCAAGACACTCTCAGCAGCACTGGGGCTGTTACTTGTGCCTTTCTGGTGTTGGAATTACACTTGTGGGCACCAGCCTTGCTTGGGGACATGTTCGTGACAGCAGCTGCACAGGCAGCCCACTGATGTGATGCTTCCTCTGTGATTGTGTTGCTGTGAGCACAACTGTCAGCCCTGCTTAGAATTCACTGGGTTTATTACTGTTTAATTTTTTGACCTAAATATAGACCAATTGTTTTTCCCTTAGAGTGATGGAGAATTTTATTGTGAGCTGCATTTTCCAAAATCTTCTCAAAAAGGATAAGGGCTATCAGGGAAGCAAGTACTGGCTCTAGTGGGTAATTTTGGATTTGTCTTAAGCTTCCCCTCTTTGGTGTGGGTGGGGTCCATTGCTGGATCCTTTATTATTATTTTAATTAGAAATACCCAAAGGCAAATGGCAGCTGTACATGACAGATGAGGCTAGTTTGGTGTTAGTGCTGTATGGCAGAAACCTAAAGAGAGCTGTTTTTTCTTCTAGAAACAATGTGCTTCTACCTAAACTGTTGGTATAACGAGAAAGCTGTTTGGAAATTGCCACAGCTTGGAAAATAATTGGTTCTTTTTTGAAAACCCAAGAGTTAATCAAAACCATACTCTTCATGATTAAGACTCTTTGAATGTTTTCTTTACTGTATCTTTAAATTCCAAATAAATCAATGCCTCTATGGAATTTTCAATTGACACAAATTTGTTCCACCTAAAATGAATAGTAAGTCTGAGAAAGCAATAGGAAATTGTTAATTCATCATTGCCTGCCTTCCCCTGCTACATTTTTCTCCTAATCAAAATGCAACCTGATATTCAATCCAAGGAAAACATTTCAAGGAGTCCATCATATGCCACAAGCTTCCAAACTTTTCTAAATCTGATAGCAAGAAAACATCATACGTCTTAGTCATTAATGTACACTGTGAAAAGATAAATGTAAGGTTCAGTTTTTACCACAGTTGCAGCAACCTGTAACTGATGGCCTTTCCACAAGATTCATGAGCTGATGGAACAGCGGCAGAGGGACATTTCAATATACTGTGTTACAGTCTTGGGTTTCAATGTTTAAACAAGCAGAAAAAAATTTCCCGTCTATCAGGCCTTGATTCAGAACAAATCTGAGGCACAAGCCTGAAGCTCATTCAGGTCAATGGCTTTTAGGCATGTGCTGAATAAATGTCTTCCTGAGCTGGGGCCATACCATGAGCACGGCAAGAGCACAAGTCATTGGAAACATATTGGCAACGTAAAGAAAGCAGCTGCTCTTGAGCTCGTATTTCTGCCTTTACAAGTCAGGATAAAGCTGTGCCTGACAAGCCAACCCCCTGGGGTTAGGACAATACATCTTGCAAGAAAATCCCACAAGAGTAATGAAGCTTTGGAAGAAAAATTAGGCTGAAGCTTATGTTCCACTGCAATTGAAGTCCCTTGAGCTCCGTGCCAGGTGTGTGTGCCTTGCCTGCACCAGGAGAGCCAGAAGTGGAGAAATGGTCCTTTCCTCGCCTCTCAAGCCATCAGCAGCTGGAGGTCCTTCTCTGGTCCAGATGACTTTTAATATCTGCTGCTGGCTTAGTACCCCAAAGGACTGTAATTTTCTCTGAACATGTGTATCTCACAGGTGCTTGGCACTATATTTAAGTTACAGGTTCATCAACAGAGAAACAAGAGCTCTGCTGGGGAATGCTTGTCATAGCAAAGGCTTCACGTGCTCAAAATGGAAATTAGGAAATAAAAAAGATAAAGAAACCATTCGAAGAGTTTCTGGGCAGATTAATGGAAAATGCAGGAAAATAAGAGTGTGAATATTGCCTCTGCAAGGGTTCAAGAGTTTCTGAAAGACTTGGGGAACTAGGGAGAGGATAAGACAAGGGAGAGTTTAATGCTGGGCAGGTTTCACAAACCAGTAAGTAAATAGTTGGTGAGAATGTAACTAGCTGCTACTGCAGATGGAGGCTGTGACTTGAGGTGTTTGAATTGCAGTTACTGCTTTGCTCTTGTTCATTTTATGCAGCTGAGCTGGAAAATAAAATACACCTCTGTTTCTCTACGTCTGCTCTCAGGATTTGGGGTGTTCATTTAGCTGTCTATGAAGTGTTTTCTGAAGTCTTTGAAGAGAAAGCAGGATGAAAAAATGCAAGTACTTAGTGCAACTGCTGATAAAGACAAAGTGCTGAATTTTAGGCTTCTTTTAATCTTTCAGCAGTCATGTGCTCCCTGGATACATGTGTTTTCTTACAGAGCAAAGCCTAATCAGCTTTACATCCTGCATTGCCACGAGCACTTCCTCTTCAGTTCAAAGGCAGTGCAGAGGGATAGAGATGGCAAGACCCATCTTCATGTCCATATTCATGCACACCTTTGCTTTGACTCTGTTTCAAACGTAGCATCTTGCACTTAGCAACTCGTGATCCTGTTTTCTCACTTCTGTGTTGTGGCAATGTCGCTTTCCTTGGAGAAAAGTTCTTGTTTGTCATTAAATACAAGTGTTTGAGAAACAAAGCGGAGGAGGATGGTACTTCCAAACCAAGGGCATCAGCATGTTTTTAACAGCCTGCCTCCGTGCTTGGGACTGCAGCTAGTTACCCGAGGTACTCAGTTTTGCCTACGTAAACATAAAAAAAAGGTGGATAACAGGCAGCTTCAGAGGAAAACGTGCAGACCTGACTTTCAAAGCACTTTGCACGCCCTTCACATAAAGCGGAGGGAAAGCTGGTGTGCAGACAGGAGCTGTGGGAGCAAGAAGCTCCCAGGCAGTGAGTTCAATCACTGCATGGTGCTCCTGGGCTTTTGTTAGATGTTTGCTGACAATCACACTATTCCTAAATGCAGTCTTGGTGATACATGCTGGGAAACAGACCCACTGAGAGCACAGCTAGGACTCTCTGTACTCCTGTGCCTGGGTGGGGATGGCAGTGGTGTGTGGCTTTGACGTTGAGCCCTAGTCACCTAAAGACCAGAATGACTCAACCAGCTTTAATTTCAGCATGTGCCAAAGGAATTCAGGGACTGCAACTACTTGAATTCAAAATGACTAGGGTGTATTTTTAGCAGACAGAAAGTGGAGGCTTTCCCCAGCTTTGTGGTTGTGAGGGGGAATTTGCTTCCTGGAGACACTTTCAGGTGTCTATGGCTTCTTCTGTGGAAGATTAAACTTCAGTCAGGGGAGAAAACCCACTGAAATTCAACCTTTAGCAACCAAGATGCACAATGTGATGGGTGATGGACCTTGAAACAGGGAAAGCTGGACCTTAGTGCTCTGCTCTGAAATGCTTTTTTGGCACTCTTACATGAAAGCTAAAGTGCTTGAATCTGTATCTTCTGCTAAGAACAATTTTCTCGGTCGTTGTCTAATCCCCTCTCAGATGAGTGGTGCCCAGAGAGAACAGGCCTGCTCTGACAACTTATTAACTGTGAAGGAGCTGCAAAGTAACAGTTAGTTAGGCTTGGTTTCTCCTTCATAACAACCTGCAAGCTTTACCTAGGAGGTGATGAAGGACTATGCTGCTTGCAGGCAGATCTCTCAGGAAGGTAATCCCTGAGTGCCACTGCAGGTTGCCTCTGGTACACTTTCATTCAGATTGTTACTGGTGAAGCCTAAGGTGTGAATCCCTTGAAACTTTACTTGGCTTTTCCCGGAGACAGAAGCCTAAGGTGGGTGGTCAAACATACCTCGTCTTGACCCTAAAACAGTAGCATGAAGAACGCATCAGGTTTTCATCTTTGGAAATGAACGTTGCTTCGGGTTCCTGCCAGATAAAGACATAGTAAAGGGCAAAGATCTGCAATGGCAGTAGATTTCTTACAAGAGCAGAAAAGAACCATTAAGATGCCATAGTGGAAAATGAGTTTGTTGCCAAATGGAATGAGAGCAGATGTGATGGGGGCCAGGATCCAACACTCTGTGAAATCAGTCTGGAGAGTGCAAAACAGAAACCTCTGGATCCCAGAAGATCTGAGACACTCAAAACTGATACTCATTAATTTGTTATTACACAGTAACATCAATGAAGCTGCTGCCAAGAGCAAAAGAGAAGTGGTGACAAAACGAGCTGTTGCCAGGGTCATGAGCGGCCCACCAGACGTCCTCGGCTAGGCAGCGGTGGGATGTTCTCTGTTGAATCTTCTGACACTCTCAAGTGGTGTCCTTTGATTCCCAAAGGATGCCTCTTTGACTTCCTATAATTAAAACGAAGCCTTGAACAAGAAAGAACAGAAACATCAAGTAAACAGGAGTCCCCGTTTTATGAAGTATTTAGACATAGAGGGAACAACTGCCATATTGGAAGTGAAGTGATAGAGTTGAAAATTAGATGATGAAAATGGGGAGGAAAAGCTCCCATTCAGGATCTTTCCTCAGAAAGATGAAGCACAGTAGACTGCTAGACAAAAGGGACATAAGCAACCCTGGATCTGACAGCAGAGTGGAAATCCCCTAGCTGGAGAAGAGAGTATGAGGTAGCTCTAAGGAGATCCTTGAGTACTGGGCTCAGATAAACGCTAGAGCAGAAGAAGAAGCAGTCAAAAAAGGAACTCCATGAATCAGTGGCCATAAAAATGTGCATGTGAACTTTTAAGAAATTCCCAGAAAGAAGAACAATTTGGGTTGAGAAGCGATAAATGCAGAACTCTACATACTGGTCACTGGCCCTACCCCAAACTAGTTTACTATGAGCATGGAGAGGTCACACAGCCTCCATGGGCCTCTGCTTCACTGCTCCCTCAGACTGGGGCAGAGATATTGTCTCTGTTAAAGCATGGATGTAAAAAATAGATCACTTCAACATGTATAAAATCCTTTCACTAAGGCAAGAGAATTATTGTTCATTATCAGCATGCACAGATGATTGTGTATAGAGTAAATAGAGTCTCGATGCGTCACCCAGTTCACTTTTTAGCTGCTCTTTGCTATATCAGGGATGATTGCATTCCATCTGCTTCTGACAACCTCCTGTGATAGAAGTTCAGTTCTCCTGGGAAACTTATCCCAGGACTCAAGTTATCTTTGCAGTTAAATGTTCTCCTGTTAGCTAATCTTGATCTTGCTGCTGCGATTTGAACCCATTCATTACTGCTCACCCTATCTGCTGTGGAGTACAGGTTTCTGTAGATATGAGAGGTGTCTGGGTTTTTATGAGTGGGTTTGTACCCATCAAGTGTGTCGTGTGGTTTTCACTCTAAGAAGCAGTCTGACTACTTACAGCTTTGCCAAAGCTCAGCTATTTAGGCTAAAGCCTTTCCATGCCAGGCATTTCCCTCAAGCTCTTTTCCACCCCCTGCTTTTTTTCTTCATCTCTGTCTTTTTGTTTTAAAATGCAGCCAAAAATCTCAGCTGTTTCTGAGAACAAGGTTAGGGAATTATACTGCTGCATTATGGCTGAACAGGAGAACTACAGTGGGGACTATATTTGGAAACCTTGAATGCTCTGATCTGAAATCTGAGAGAGGGGCTGTAACTTGAAAATCAACCAGTCAGGTGGTAATTCCCCCCAAAATGACTGTTCTTCATGGTGGACACAGGTTGCTTGGCCTGGAAATCTCACTTCATATTGAGATGTTCCTTGTGAGAGGTTCAAGAGTTACTCTTCTTGTCCTGAAAGGACTTTTCTTTCACAGCACAAACTCATTTGGACACAGAACTTGTAGTGAAGCAAGGTGTGGGACCTCACTATATCTGTGCGCATTTTTCCTCTCTGTTCTCTTACACCACAAATTGTTGAGTCTGCAGGTCAAACTCAAGCAAATTTGAGCATGGGAGGGAAAGCAGGTTTCAGAAATTCCTTCAAAAGCCTTTAAATTACATGGTATGAGTGAAAGGGGAGAATGGATGTGAAAGTCCCAAGGAAGCCAGCGTACCTTTGTTTTAATGCTCCACAGAGCAGACTGTTTGTGGAGAACATTGTCATTTGTTAACGTTCCTGTGACAAGATCCCACTTTGTATTTAAGATGTATTTTTCCACTTTCAGCTTTCCAGGGTGGTTTTGTTTGTTTGTTTTTTTCCTTTCCCCAAACAGTTAAGACTGTTTAAAATCAAGGATCTCTGATGAAACCAGATCTGCCTTCGATACACATTAATCATAGCTGGATTATGGGGTTGGAGTAGCCACTGGAATCTCTTTCTGGTGAAACTGGAAGTGACCTTTGTTTCTCCTTGTTCTCTGGGTCAGTCTCAAGCTTAACTGGACATCTACAAAGGCTGCAGCTGCTAACAGAGACCACAGAGGTGACTGAGGGGTGAAGAGCAATGTCTGCCACTTTTGTGCCTTGCTTCTTTTGCTGCTGCTGTAGTGTTGGCTTGTAGATGTCTTGCTGATCTCCTTCCTCTTGGTAAGCATGGGTATAGGCAGAGGGGGAAAGGCACAATACTGCAGCAAATTACAACACTAAACACTTGAAGAGAGGGAAAATCCACATCTAATAGGAAAATTCTGTGGTAGAATATGCTAAGGGATCTGTCTTGCAACATAAAGAAGGGAGAGGGGCTGTTGTAAATACACCCTTCAACCTGGAATGTGCAATCAAACCTGCATGGGGTAATTCTTGTGCCCTTACGAAGTCAAGGCAAAGTCTATGAGGGTTCGTTCTGACTCTGGATGTGCCCATTTGGATCAAGGTGGAGGACTGAGGCCATCCTAATTCCTAGTCAGTAAAAACAAATAGCTCTAGCAACAGAGGAGAAGCACGAAAACCAAGTTACTCTCAGCACCCTGCCTTTTTGAAATCCCTTCCAAATTCTCCAAGGATAAGATCAATGCGAACAAAAACAATAACAGCTCTGTATGAAAAGAAGGTGAAAAGGCAGCTCCTTCAACAGCACACACCCAACAAATGGGCTTTGCTTTGCTTTCTTGAGCTGACATGAGGCTGGCACAATTCAGTAGCACCCCAAAGCATCAGCCAAGTTTTTTTTTTTTAACTTTACAAGCTCCGTAATGAAAGCAGTGGTCGGCACCCCCTGTGCCAGAGCACTCCAAACCTGCCCGTGATGGAATGTGCTGATAAAGAGGAATATTTCCTTGCGGACTTTGAGACATAAATTTAAATATTGCTAATTTCCAGTATCAGCCTCAGCGAGAGACTTCACCCCTTGGTGATCCATCTGTAAATGGTGGCAGCTCCTTCTAGCCTTGAGTGTTTAATTAGACAACACGTTTCGTGACTTTGTCTCCGGTCTCTGGGTTCTTCTACGTGGACCAGTGATTTCTCTGAAAGCACAGTAAAACAGCCAACAATCCATTTGTTATGAGATGTGGCAGCCTAGTGTGCTAGGGGTATGGAAATATAAGGTTGTGATGTGGTTACTCTGTAACAAACCAGCAGAACTCAGCTCGGTTCTGAAATGTTCACCTCGAGAATGAAATTAATTATTTAAGTAAGAACAAGATTTTTAGAATAATCTGATGGTTTAAAAGTCAACATTTTTCTGCCTTTTATGAGGCAAATTTAAGGTTGGGCATGTGGATGAATACGAGTAACCAAGATGACTGAATGTCAGGAGACTAACTTATGCTATCTTCAGGAAAACTTCTTAGAAAGAGAAAGTAAAAAAACTTCACGACTGCAATTTCTTTCCACTACTGGATCTCTGAGAGGAAATAATTATATCTCAATGCTTACAAGAAAAATCTCTTTAGAATCTGAAAAGTCACTTGGACATTATCTGTACCAAGACTAAATCACCTCTAACTGTTTTACTGAGTACAACCAAAAGTATGACAGACTGTAAGACAGCTTGCTCAGTAATAAACATTCACATGTGAAAGAAGAACAGAGCTTTGAGTCACTGTTTAGCTTTCTTCCCCATGATCTCAAATTAAACCCATGAACAGCTATCCCTACAAGGGCTTTGCTTCCATGCTCTGAATCCTGACATAGCCTGTGCTGCTCAGTCAGGAACAGACACTGATGCCGGATACAAGCTCCTCTCTCACATCAACCACCAGCTTAGCTCGTGTCAACCGATGTCTTAACAGCTCTGTATATGCTAACAGGAGGGAGAAAAACCCAAAACAAAACCAAAGCCCATTACCCCTGAAGACTGGAAAAAAATATAATGAATCCAGAGTGATGATGTTGCATTTAGCTTACGAGATCGAGTCAAGTGGTGGAGGCTACTAGAGCATGCGTGTATTTTGACTGTGTTTCATGCAGTGTCTCTGCTCATAACCATTGTCACCCTGATTCTTTCATTTGGAAGGAAACTTCAGATATCCCAGGTGGGCAGGTTCATATCCACTCTGGGCTGCTTGAATACTACAGCTGGCTTGTGCTAGGCCTGAGGAACTGAAACTGTCTGCATTGTCCATTCTCACGTCTGGAAGCCCTTGAGATCTGAAAATCTGCAGGCACTTTCAGAACAGCTCCAGGATTACAGATCTTGTCTGGTCCTTTTGTGTCTGATTGTGTTTAATGTTTTTAAAATTTATAAAAGGCTCTCTACCATCATATGCCACCCCCCAAAATCATGCAAATGCTTTCGAAGAAGTTCAAGGGAGGTGATTCTGTCCCTTTACTCTGCTTTGCTGGGATCCCATCTGGAGGACTACATTCAGCTCAGGGGATCCCAGAACAGGGCAGACATCAACCTGTTGGGGTCGGTTCAGAGAAGACTGTGAAAGTGATCAGAGGCTGCAGCATCCTTCCTATGAAGACAGGTTAAGAGGGTTAGAAGTGTTCAGCCTGAAGAAGAAAAGGCTCCAGGGAAACCTTATTGAAGATTTTCAGTACTTTAGGGGGGCTTATAAGAAAGATGGGGACAAATGTTTTAGCAAGGCCTGTTGCAATAGGACAAGAGGTAATGGTTGTAAACAAAGAGAAGGTCGGTTTAGATTAGACAAGGAAGAAATTTTTTACAGTGAGGGTGGTGAGGCACTGGCACAGGTTGCCCACAGAGGTGGTGAATGCCTCATTCCCAGGAACATTCGAAGTCAAGCTTGTTAGGACTCCAAGAAACCCGGACAGTTGAAGATGTCCCTGCTTGTTACAGGGGGATTAGACTAGATAGCCTTTAAAGATCCCTGCCAACCCAAGCTATTCCAGGATTTTAAGTTTTTAATGGATTATAAAATGCAATGTAAGGAGACAGTGTGGCTAATAGCAGCACAGTAGATAACACAGAAAAAGCTATGTCTGAACAACATACAACTGAGAGCCATTAGCACTGTCTGTGTACTGATAACAGCATCTCCAGAGCTATTTTCACAAAGGCAGTTTTTAAACACTTCCTTTTATGTATTTAGGCTTGTGTGAGTCACATTTTGTGCTCAGTTAAACTTTCTCCTCATTGCTCAACTTCTGGGATAATGACAGTGCCTGGCTCTTTGCATATTTATCTCAAGATCTTCATCTGGAGGTCTCGAGTCACTTGATAGATGGGTGAATTAAGGCATTAGAGGTGAAGCCATATGCCCAAAATCATCACTTAGAAGGCCAAAGGGAGGGCTGGAAGAGGCACCCAGCCCTGGCTTCTGCTTGCCAGACAAGGGAGACTGAGTTCAGATAATATATAACATTTTGTGCTGCGATTGGTAAAATGAGAAAAAAAGGGGGTTTAATGTAAAAACTGCACACTTCCATTGCCAAAATATGTATCAATAGCACAGAATCACAGAAATATATTCCTACTGCAATCATCATCACTGTCCCAAATAACCAGTAGGAAAGTCAAGTAGTCTTCTGGGATAATCTGTTTTAGTTCTCTAACAATTGTGTAGCTCAGTCTCCATTGCATCGTTTGGAGGAATAATTTGTTCTGATGTTCTCAAATTTAATTTCACATTGTTTTTACTGTAAAAAAACCCATCTGTATTCCCCTGGTTAAGGGAAAGAATTTAAACAGATTTTCAATTCATTAAGATGATGTGTACCAAGCTCATTGATCAGAGACCACCTTTGCTACACCAGACTCGTGAACCTGATATCATGCTGTACTTTCATATTTGCCCATTTTTGACCTTTTTATGATTAGTTGCTGGCACTCAGGTGTTAGTAGGGTGACTTCAAGTGGATGTCCCAGACTGTACAGGCCGTGCTTTTGGGGGAGAAGCTGCACACGTATATTATTGAAAGAAAGGCTATTCCTTTGTGAAGCACACTGCTAAACTTCCAGTGCTTATGACCAGAAACAGCTCGGGGTGTCCAAATGCCACAAATGGGAAAGGATGGCTATATTTACTGGCCTTTCATGTAGGCCTGCCCATGAAGGCTTAGGTATTTTGTTGCACTATGGCAGGAACCCATGCTGAAGCAGAGGTGTGGATACAGCCTCTCCAGAGTAATTGTGACTGGGATGCTCACTGTGGAGGCTGGGAACTTGGGCTTCAACAGCTTCAGTGAGGGAAGAGTCTATCTCCTGACTGAGTACTCCAAATGTTTTGAGTTATTTCGAGTACCACCTGTAGGCATCTTCTTTTAGGAAAAAAGTTCCAGCTTTGGAATCTGGAACGAAGAGAGGAATCTGTCTTGCAGCCTTATTTAGAGAGAAGAGACATGAGGTGCTGCTTCTTTCCTCATACCTGCCGTGCTTGGTGTTTTTTAAGTGGTAGGCAACTTCCCACTCATAATACAAAATTGGATTGTTTTGTTTAACTGTTGTGGTATGGCTCTTATCTCTGTGAGCTAGGTAAGATGTTTAGCTATCAACCTTGGACTTGGCCAAGTCCTGAAAGCTGCACATTGTTGCCTTTGGAGTCCCTGCATCCATCTCTGCATAAAGTGCTTCCACAGACATGAACTGACTCTGGTATCTCACGGTCCTTTGCATTGCCCATATCCCTCATTTGGGTTATTTTGGGAGTCCTCAGATAAGATAGATCTTTATGCTGATGTATGCAGGCTAGACATGAAAGGCTGCTCTGGGGGTGAGCTACAGTATTTCAGGATGGTTTCTGCATGTGACTGTGGGTCCATGAACTGATCAGCAATACCTCCCACTGGTGGGGTGACTCCCGTGAAGCTATTCAGGCTGGAAGCATCAGTTGTAGTAGCAGGGAAATGAAAATTATTCTGGGGGAAAGAAGTCAATTAATCTGCTCCATTTCTTCCCCTCCCCCCGAATTTTGTAGTACCCATAAGCACAGACCTTGCGTAAGTGGATTGCATTTCACACCTAATGTGCATAATTATATCTTGCATACAGTTTATTAATGGATCTATAATCACAGAGTAGCTTGTACATACATAATGCTGGTGTTTGATTATACTGCAGCTGCCATAGATCAATGGATACACAGGAGTCTGGCTTATTAGTGTCTCACACGTGTGAAGTCTAGAGAACAATGTAACACTGGTGCCATGCAGTTGTTCATCAAATGCTGCTACCTAGGGGAAACCAGAGGTTTTAAAGACGTGGTAAAGTTATAGAAAGAACAGTACATAACAGGACTTGGAACTTGAAGAAAGCTCCCTTTCTCAAAAACATTCCATCTGTAAATCCTTCAGTGGTGTGTTCTGTCTCAATTATCAATGCACTGTAAACATGTTAGATCTTATTTTGGAAAGGGATCTGTTCTGAGAATTCACTCGGAAAGCAGCATGCCTACAAGCTTGACCATTTCTGTTTTCTGAAGGTGACTCACCCTGAGGACTGATGAACAGCCTCAGTTCTTGTGAATCAACAGACCAGGGATTTGCACACTGAACTAAGCCTACTAAAATCTAAGCAGCCTGAACCACGGTGAAAGTTTGCAGAGATATCACCAAGATGCCTTTGGGAAGCAGTTGCATTTGGTTATGCACAAGGAAAAAGGTTCTAGCTTGTTTCGGTGTGTCGTGCTAAAAGCAAAAAAAAAGTTTGGTGAGATGCAGAATTCCCATGAGATTGTATCCCATCTCTCACACAATAACCTCAGTTTTGCCTCTCATATCCCCCAGCTACCACCTGCGAAGCTGCCTCTGATCTATGTTGACTGTCTGGCTGGTGGCCAGTGACTCTGGCCAAACAGGGTAAATAACTGCGCAAATTATGCACTAGCCTTTCATGCAGCAAAGACATTATTAGTTTGTGTGCCTCTCCTACGTCTAGTTAGGAACAAAAAAAATAGGAACCTCACTGTCTTTAACACTTTAATTGTCTTGTTAAATGTTGGGGGGGTGAGAGAGGTAGAGAAAGGAAAAGCTAGTGCAATTTTAGAGCTTTTCTTGATAACAAAACATGTCTAAAATAATTGTTTTCTTTATATGAATATGAAATAATTGGTTGCCTTTGCTAAGAAGGTATTCATCAGCACAAAAGACCTTTTTTTTTTTTTTTTTTTGGGTCGTCTAGCTTATTGTAGAGAAACTGGATAAATTCAGAATAATAATATGATCCTCTGTCACTATGCTCCATCTCATCCCTTGCAGCTATCCTGTTTCTGCATCAACTAACTGAGGCAACAAGCATGGGCAGTGAGTGTCCGATCTCTTACAGACTTTCTGATAATATTGACACACTTTATTTAAAATAAAAACTTTGGAAAGATGGAAAGTGCGGGATGACAAATATTAAACAAAGAGCTGCACGGGGTAAAGCAGTCAAAATTGATGTTGTTTCCAAAGTCTTGAAAAAATTATGTCAAGGTCAAAACACCAAACTTGCTAGGTGGTTACATCTCCTGTTTCTTATTTTAGGGCTTTACAACCACTCATCTCGCTTTTGACCTTGGTAATTTTTTTTGCAAACCATTGTTTGGAAGAAGGTGCAGTCAGTTTCGGAGATGAGGAGGTGGAACTGGGTGAGGTAGTAGCAAGTAGTGAAAGATTATTGGAGGTCAAGAGAGCAGATTTCTACCTTATGAACTTGGCAGTTCTCCTGCAGGCCTACGCTCCTGGTATTGATCTTGCTGTAAGATGAATAGTGATATGGATTTTTTTTTTTTAATGTCTTATTTTGGGACCTTTTAAATGTAGCTGACATTCACGAAAATTTCACTTAAGGGTTGATATTAATCTAAATGAATCAAGACAATACATAATATTTTATGTTTTCAATCTCAGTGTATTTTCTTTTCAGGTTGATAAAAACCTTTTAAAACAGTTCTTTTAATGCCTTTAACTTCTGAATTTATCTATGTCTGCATTACAGTAATATACCAAAAATCAGAGGATACAGCTTAAACAGTTATCTTCAGTTTTCCTTTCTATCAGAAAATATTAAGTTTCTCATTTAGAAAAAAAGTCAAGTTTTTTCTATGAAGTCTGTATACTATTAGTTAAGGGTTACAGTTACTTTGCTCATTTTTTTATTATTTTGCTCATACTTGATTCAAATCAAGTATTCTGGCTAACCTTAGCATTGCTGGCTTCAATTTGCATGACTATGTGTAAAGTTAGGATTGTAATACTGAGAGATTAGAAAACCTCATTTCTTTATCAAACGATCTAATATGCTCTAATATTTTAATGTTGGTAATAGGTATTGTAATACCCAGCTGCTCTTTGGCTCATGCTGCCATCCTTATGATGCTCCAGAGCTGCTAAAAACTTGGAGGAGTGGTTGTAGGAAAAAACCCCAGAATATTGAGTTGGAAGGGACTCAAAAGGAGCATAGAATCTGACTCTTACACCTGCACAGGACATCCCCAAGAGTCACACCATGTGCCTGAGAACATTGTCCAAGTGCTTCTTGAACTGTGTCAGGTTTAGTGCTGTGACCACTTCCCAGGGGAGCCTGTTCCAATGCCCAGTCAACCTCTGGGTGAAGAACTTTTTTCTGACATCCAACCTAAACCTCCCCTGACACAACTTCAGGCCATTTCCTTGGGTCCTGTCATTAATTGCCAGAGACAACAGATCAGTGCTTGCCCCTCCACTTCCCCTCATGATGAAGTTGTAGACTGCAACGAGGTATTGAGGTATAACCGAGGTATGTATGAAAAAAGAGATTTAGGGACAGATGATTTAGGTCCTGCTGTGCTCTTTGGTTGAATTAGCTCCTGTAAAACGCTTGCTCATGAAGAATCAAGAGTTTGGGCTCCTGTGTTTCTAGCATGAAAATGAACTTTTCAAGCACTGGTGCAGCGAAGTGCTGGGTTTTGGTTTTGCTCTAGACTGACACCACGACTTCAGAGAAAGCAAGCCACATCCTGAGGTGGTGATGGGTGCTCCTGCTCCTCTCGGGAACAGGCCCCCGCCTCGGTCAGTGTGGCTGGGCAGCTGCTGCTGGGCAGGAGGAGGGACTGACTGATGGACACACCGCGTTTGGGGTGACAGCCATTCAGCGGTCTGGCCCCTGTCAGCGGCGGGGCTCTGGGACCACCCTTGGGCTCCTCCAGCCTTCACGCTGTCCTGGGGGAGAGAGCCAGACGAGGAGGTGCGAGGCCAGCGCTGTCCCTTCCTACCTGCCCCATCCTCACCGCCACCCTGGAGGCGGGGGGACACGGCGCGGCCACGGCCGGCTCCCACTCGCACGGGCCGGCGGAGCAGGGGCGGGGTCCCCGCTCCGAGGGGAGCGCTCCCCATCCCCACCGGGGCGCGGGGGGCGGCCGCTCCCCGCCCGCCGCACTGCTGGGGCTGATCCCCTCGCAGCGGGGAGGCGGAAAGCAGCGCGCCGAGCCGCGGTGACGGGGGGAGCGAACGGGATCGCCCCCGCTGCGGGCGGAACGGCGGCCGGCCGAGGGACGCGGAGGGGGCTCTGAGTCACCCCTCGCCCGCTTCCCGCCTCGCGGGGCGCATGCGCGGCCGCGGCGGCGGAGTTGTGAATGGCGCGGCTGTTCGGGCCGAGTTTACGAGCAGGGAGGAAGTCGGAGGGGAGGGAGCGGGCTGGGGGCGGGAGCGGGCGGCGGCGGCAGCGGCAGCATCGAGCTCCGGCGGCGGCTGCGGCTGCTCTGCGTGCGCCGCGGGAGGAGGAGGGANCCGCGGGTTGTCCCCGACCAGCGGAGCAAGTTCGAGAACGAGGAGTTCTTCAGGAAGCTGAGCCGCGAGTGCGAGGTGAGGCGGCGGTGGCGGCGGGGCTCCCCCTTCTCTCCCTCCCTCCGCCCGCCGTAGGGAAAGTTTCCGCGGGCCGCGGAGGGGCCGGGGCAGCCCCGCGCCTCCCCTCAGCCGCGGCGGGAGCCGAGCCGGCGGCGCGGGGAGGCGCAGTCAGTGCACTCCGCTGCCCCCTTATCGCCGGGATTGGCCCCTCCTGATTGCGCGCCCTGTTCTCCGCAGATTAAATACACCGGCTTCAGGGACCGGCCGCACGAGGAGAGGCAGGCCCGCTTCCAGAACGCCTGCCGCGACGGCCGCTCCGAGATCGTAAGTGGCGCCGCGCTCCCCTCGGGGCCCGCCGGGGCCGGGCCGCGCTTGGCTCGGGAAATAAAAGTTTGGGGGACGCCGTTAGGGCAGTGAACGCTGCGCGGTGCCCAAGCCCAAAGGCATGGGGCCGGCCGTGCCGGGACGGTGCGTGGGACCGGTCGGGGCCGCGCTGTGAAGGAGTTTTCCTTAAGGAGCCGAGTGACATGGGCTGCCTTTCAAACGCCGAGGGAAAGGAGGTTTCGGTGAACAGGCAGCATTTCTGTTCGCCTTAGAAGCAGCGCTTTTTCTCTCGAAGGTGTCGGCTCGCTCCCGAGCCGGGAGAGTGGTTGTCCTGGAGCAGTGGGGTAGGGAAGGAAGGAAAATCCCCCGGCAGTGTGAACGGGCTGCGCTCCTTCCCTGGGCACGTGCTACAGCTACAAGCTGCTTATTTCAATATTCAGCTTTTTTCCCTTTTCTTCTTTCCGGAAACAGTAGCTTTGAGAAATGTGTAACGCTGTTCAGAAGGCGCTAGCTTCAAATCATGAGTGAGCTGTTTGATGTATTTGTGAACTAAATCAAACGCTTTTAAAATTAGGCTTTGAAACTTGCAACTTCAGCTCCGTTTTTCTCATTCATTAAGGTTAGGTACAGACTACTGTCGCCCTCTGAAATAAGAAGTGAGATGAAGTATGGCTCGGAGTAGTCAAGAACTGACTCGTTATTTCCTGGTTTGATTTCTGTTCCAGGTTGCTTCTGTAGGATCAGTGTCTCATAGCGTTGTTAAGTTTGTAACTCTGTGCTATTAAAATGCAGAAGTAACCTCTTTTTCATTTACAGTATATAGTGAAAGACAACGTAAAATAGAAAATAAACCCCACTTCCACCAAGTTTGGTTTATGAGCATTCTTTAATTTCACGTGGTATACATACTGCTAGTCAGTTCACAATGAAATTATTCTTATGCACAATGAAATTACTCTTAGGCATATCCAAAAATAGTTGAATACCAGTTACTGTAACTGATCTTGTTCATTTGTGTTTGTCAGTAACAGGATACACACTCAAGAACATGGTTACCTTTTACTGAAACTTTATTTTAGCTGAATCTTATCCCTGCTTGTTATCTCTTGCCTTAGAACCTGTAATATTATTTATGAGAGGCCCCCTCTAGACAGGTTCTAAATTTTACTTTTTTTTTTACATTCATTTTTCATTGTGCTTGTTTGCTTCTTTTAAGAAATCACCGCGGAAACAATGGGTGGGTAAGGAAGATATAGTTTGCTAGCATTGGAAGTTCCTGCACAGGTGAAAGTGCATAATATACCTGAATCCCTCCCTTAAAAAAAAAAGCCATGTTGCTTATAAACTTGCTTTCTAATGCAGCATATGCAGTTATTTATATAAATGGGAAATTGCTGTAGTTTCACCTTTTGTACTTCTGAGCCTGCTGCCGCCTTTTTTTTGCCAGAACTTCATCCCTTGGAAGCAACCAGTGATGACTGTTCTACATATTTTCACTCTACTTAATTATAAAACAGGCTCTATATTTCTTCATCTGAAACATCTGGTTTTGTTTTGTGAACAGGGCACGAGTAGTCAGGTTTATTTAGAAATGTAGTGTGTGTAATGACTGATGTTAAAAAGAGCTAGTAATGTGACTTTTTTTTTTTAGTCTTGAATGTTTTTCCAGACATCAAGGATTTATTCTTTTATCTCTAAAGGGAGCCTTTGCAAATGACCTTACATATTTTGAAGCAGACAAAAACCCCCAGAGAACAGCTCAGGGATTTAATGTAGAACTGGCAGTAGGTTGTTGGTTACGTGTGTCAAATAGCTCTTGATTGAATAAAGGAAATAATTACCAATATTACTGAGAAGTAACTGTGAAGTATATTAAATAAGATTTCACATTTACTGGTAATGCTTTGATAACTTAAATAACATCACGTTTGGTTTGGTTTGCTTTGGAAGGTAATTGTATTTATGTTGTCTGTGTGTGGGTCAGGTCGCCCTTGTACTACATGATAAGCTTTTCACAAAATTTGAGACATAAATGTCTGACAGCTTTTCGGACTGGTCTTTAAAAGGCTCTGCAGAGAAAATTCGAGTTTTCTGACTTTGAAGTTTAAAACCAAACTAGTGTGTGATTTTTTTTAAAGTGTTTTTTTTCATTTAATTTGTTTGTTATTTGATGAAAATTGATAACTTCCATGTAGTCTTGTGTGGTTATTATCAGGACTGTTCTCAAGTTTGTCAGTATTTAGCTATGACTCGATTTCAGAAGCATATGGGCACTTTACCTGGATGGTTTTGCCTGTTCAAAGGCAGGGAACATGCTCCAAAAATCCAGAGAACAAATATCTACATAGCTTTTTAAGTAGCTTATGGTTTAAATGGTGCCTGCCTGGCTCCATGAGGATGTGAAATTTACGTACTTTTATCTTCTTCTTTTCTCTGCTATCTTTCCCCTGTTTTTCGTGGCCCTCTAGCACACATTGGAGGTGAAGCAGGGAGGCAGGGGCACTTCACTGTCTTGCTGGGTTTCCCACAAAGCTAGTACAGTCCTTTTGACCCAGTACCAGAACTGGACTGGTCCATAGGGCTTCAGTGGTTACCTGGTTTACTCTCAAAGATCTCACTCCCAGATATTTTAAATGTATAAATTATGGAGTATAAAACATATATGTACTAAAGATGCTAGGAGGTAGGAAAACAGTTCTTGAGCAGACTAAGTGGTGAAGATTCAGAATCACAAATATTTGGAGATGGGTATGATTTTTTTGTTGATATGTGAATAACATCCTTTAGAAAAGCAAAGGGATAATACAAGCCAGTCAGCCTGATAGTGATGGTCTGCAGCTCTAACAGATTTGATGCCTCCTATTTGTGCAAGTGTATCCTTGATGAAACTTCTATTACATCAATTGAAATATTTGTCTTTGCGTATTGTAGGGCAAACAAATATTAATGCACCAATACAGTATTCTTTGGGCATTGCTAGGACTGATTTGTTAATTTTAATGACATTGAGAATGTGCTTATAGGAGATAAAACAAAACAACAGCAAAAGCAAACAAAACCAGCAACAACAAAAATTTAAAAATCTGTTTTTAAGGATAGCCTGGAACTAAACCTGATTGCAGGGCATTAGCCTCTCTTGGTGGAGGGAAGTCAAGACAAAGCACTTCTGCCTTCAGAATGGGAGGTATTAATCCTGTGACAGTGTGACAGTCCATGACTAGAACTATCTTAAATAACATGTAGCTATTGTGTCACAGCTACTGTTATACCATTAAGTGGCTGAATTCTGGGTTGATTGAAAGAAATCTACTTGTCAGGAAATTCCAGCTGTTAAAGTAATAGTTGTATAGCTTTAAGAAAAACTATATTCTGGATTAATGACCATTTAAATCTAAGTGATCATGATAATAAATAGTCACTTGATTGTGACAAATTTTGTTTAACTCTGGGATTTTGAGAAGAGTGATATGCTGTGAGTCTGTATGAGTATTCACATGCTTATAGGACAGCATGCTCACCTGTACCAGAGAAGAGTATAAATACTGTGAATCTGACTTCTGTTTGCAAAAAAATTTTTTTTTGAAAGATTGAATCCCATTTTCATTTGAAATTGTAGAAAACTGTTTGCTTGAAAGCAATGCATGCTTTTTCGAGTAGGGTTTAAGCCAGTCCCTTTAATAATTTTACAAAGGGCTGCAGCTGAGAAGAATTTCTGCAGTTGCTTTTTCTCACTGACACAGCATCTGCTGATCTGGGTATCACTGGTGTCTTAATGTGGCATGAGGACTTTGTCCTGTGAAGCTTGATTGAGCTGTGTATTGATGCTGCATGCCAATAGATGATAAAGTAGGAATATTTACATTACAGTTAAGCGTCTAACTAGGTGTAAGTAGATTGTGAAAGGAAACAAGTCCTTTTCTTTTGAACAAAGTCGTCCTTAGTAATGGGTCTAAGGAGTTCATTTTCCTTTAGCAGTGCTTCTTTTAGATATGCAACCAGTTTAAAAAGCATGGGCAGTTTTTAATGTTGCAGGCACTAAGTTGGTGCAGGGTATCCAGACAGAACTGAAAGGACAGATTCTAATGTCAGCAAAACTGATTTGAAAGAAGTATTGATTCCATGTTGTATTTTATATCCGAAGCAGCCAATGGCAAATGTTGTCAAAATGGAATCAGATGTTTGTAACTTAATACTTAAGAAAAATGATGAGTGCATGTTTTTGACTTTAAGTATTCTCTATGCTGCCTGGCTTAAGACATAAACTGATGTAAAAATAAATGACTGCCTGCATAATTTATGTAATGTCTTGCTCCCTGATCCTGTTTGTATTGATTTTTCTAAAAGGCTTTTGTGGCCACAGGAACCAATCTGTCTCTCCAGTTTTTTCCGGCCAGCTGGCAGGGGGAGCAGCGACAGACACCGACCCGGGAATATGTCGACTTTGAAAGAGAAGGAGGCAAGGTAAGGAGGAAATTGTTGAAACTGAAAGACATTTTTATGTTGTGCTTACGATCATACTTGTATGGACTGCACGTATGATGTGAGATTTCTAATATTTCACATCTCCATGCAGGTAGGTAGTGACATGAGTACTAGTGAAAGCTGGTTAGACAAAATATTGCTTTGTTTTAAAGCACGCTAGTGTTTAGGCAAATGGAAGAATTAGGAAATGTGGGCAGTACTGGTGGCTTTCTGTTACTTTGAAGAACAGAATTATTTCTACTGTCATGCTATGATAAAATTTTTGGGGAACAGTCTAAATTCGGTGTTGTGTAGATAGTTCTAAAGTGGTTCAGAAATTAGACTTTGGCCAATGAATTGTGGTAGACTAATGAAAATTTGCACTTTCAACAGGTTATTTCGTTGTGTCTTTGGCTGCCAGTTAGTACAGCAAGCAGTCAGTGTGCTCTAAGTGGAATGAAGCTTTTTCTCAGTTTCACCATCAGCTGTAATACAGAAGCAGCATTGCTTTCAGAATTGATTTCTGAATCTCTTTTTTCTGAGGTGGTTGTCCCATAGACTGATATTGAAAGCTCAGATTCCCTAGTGACACTGATAGTTAATGTGAAGCTGGATTAGATTTAAAGTCAGAAACCTTGCTTAGTTTCATCAGAATAAAGTTACTGAAATCACAGCTGGTTTTGTTTTACGGGAAAAACATACCTTTAAAGTACAGATGCTCTTATCTATGCTACTGTAGGTGCTTTGGGACTGATCTAAAGATCACTGAATTCAGTAGGAGACTTTGTGCAGAATTCAGTGGGTTTAGACCAGCACTTAAGCCCTCATAGTTCTTCTGTTTCAGGCTAATTTTTGTGTAATTTTTTTATTTTTAAAAACTTTTAATGGGTTACAAAATCCTTCCTTTTGCCTAAATTTTTTTACCTACCCTTATAACGAGAAACAGCTAATGCTACCAAACCTACCAGGCTGGAGGAAATACTTGAAGCATATTCAGGTTTAATGGCATATTGGGTCTTTTAAATGCTGCTAGGTGGAAGATAAATATTTCCTATAGTGGGAAAACTTGATTGGAAGAAAAAAAAATTCCTGAGGGCAGTTATGGTATGTGGAATTCAAGTTAATGAGTTTTTTTGGAAAAAGTTGTTTTCCATTTAGTCCTGTGAGGCTTGCAGAAGTTTGACAAATTGGGGGAGAAGTGAAGTTGGCTGTCTGGGTACTGACTGCTTTGCTAAGGAAACTGAATTGAATCTGGCTCTTACTGAAAAATATTGATTCTGGCTCACAATTGAATGAGGAATTTTTCTTGTAATGTGTAAGAAGACTGAAGTCTCTCTTCTTGCCAGTTCAAAACTAATTTTATTTACTCCTATGATTTTTTTTAACTTTGTTTTCTCTGAATGAATTCTTAAAGTACTGAACTACTTCATCCATTTTCTTGTGTTGTCTTAATCATGTAAGAGCATGGTAGGTATGCTGTGTATTAAAATAGAACATGAGCCTCATTAATGAATGCCACTCCTTCTTTTATGTGTGTTTACAGTAAATTCTAGACTGCTTCACTGAAATGCTTAGAAGAATTCCTCTGAATGAGGCTAGAGGTGGACAAACTGATAAATGGGAGTAATGTTATGCTCTGATATGAACAAATCACAAATTCACTGTTGTAATCAGCCCTTACTAGTGTAAATCACACATGAATGTGGGCTTGCTCTGCGCAGAATTCAACTTCTCTGAAAGTAAGCCACTCCCATGATTGGAGCCGAGGAGTGAGCACAGTGGGAGAGTGTTTTACGTTATCAATGGAAACAGTTAAGGGTTTCATATGAATTGTCTGAGATTTTGTTGTCTCTGGATTTTTCTCATTTGGTTTAATTAAGAATTTCTTTCATAGGCTTCAGCAGTCTCTTAAAACCATGTGATTTTTGTAGCTCTGTGCAACATTGTTTTATGAGCTTTGATTCTTGAGGCAGTGCATAATGTGTGTTTGTTCATCACTGGATTTATGCCAGCAAGGCATGTTTTTAATTATATGAATAAAAAAAGGCTATGGGGGGAGCTGTCAGTTAATAATTATCTTAGGCATTAGTTTGAGATCTAGAATGTAGATAAACTTACCAACATTAGAATATTTTTATTCTGGAATTCTGCTTCGGTGTTTGGCTAAACAAATGATGGCCCAAAATAGTTTATCCAGATTTGAAGTATGTCACTATTGTGCTAAAGCAGTTTTGTACACAGATTGACAAAGCTACCAATGCAGCATCTGCTAGAATTGCTGCTTAAGTGATTGAATTTTAGAAAGAGCAACACTCTCGTGAAAATTTGGATTCTGAAAATACATACTTCATAGGCTTGAGGTTTTTCAATCTGGTATTTCTTAACTGAGGGGATTTTTTTATATGCTTAATTTGCCTTTTAATTTGATGCATCTGATGTTCACAATGGGTGGGTAGGCCTCTGGTGGATACCCTGTCTTCATTAATCCAAGAATTGGATGGCTCAGTGTACGCTTAATGTTTCTACTCATTTTAAACTCAAGTTTAACTTTTTTTTTGAGATAGCTTTAGCATTCTGTACTGCCTTTGACCTGCAGCAAATTTAATTGTGTATTTGAGCAATTTTTCGGATTTGTCGTAGCAAAAGAAAAAGCAGCACTAAAAATAGGTCCCTAGATCGTGAAAATGATAGAACATTGTATTTCATTGTGATTGTGGGTGTGTGTGGGGTGTGTCAGATGCATTGTATGTCCTGTTTCTGGGGAGCTGAACCATACCAAGGCTTTCTGATCCTCTGTGTTGTCAGCTACTCTCCAGGGGCTTTTTTATTTGTTTTTTGGTAAAGAATAAATGAATAGATGTTAAGAAATTGAAAGGTAGGGAGTGTAGTAGTCTAATGTATTGCCTGAAATATTAGATAATTAAACTTTGCAATTAAATGAAAGCTTTATTTTTACCTTGGTTTTATGGTATCATTATTGACTTAGGCTAGTTTTATTGTGGTTAATGAAGTTCTTTAATTTTTATTTCAGTTTTGTACTGATGACATACAAACTTAAAGCTGAGCTGTGTGTGGACTTCAGTGCTTCTTAAAAGCTAATCTTTTTCCAAGTCCCTTTGTTTTTTTTTAAGAACTGTGTGGTCAACTTTCTTTGCATGATTCATTTTGTATACTTCTTAGAGTAAGATAATGTCCCTAGTTTTCATTTGTTATTCAAGATGTTTCTATAGCTCCACTCATTCTTACTTGAAAGAACATTAGTTCTCAGATATTCTTTTTTACTGCTTAAATACCAGTCACTGATGAAGTCTGTGAAGTTGTTTTACTTCCCCTCCCCTTTATAATACTATTCCGCATCTCATTCTAATGCAGCTTTACTTCCTGTCTGCTCTTTGGGGGCAGCTGCTCTTCCACATGGGCTTATTTCACTCTAATACACTATGAACTCTGCAGCTTTAAAGGAAAACACTTCAGACATGATTTAAATTGATTCAGAGTGCCTGCTGTGCCGCATGTGATGTAGCTAGGATTTCTACTCATTAACCATTAACTTCGTTCTAGCCATAACTAAAGATTTTCAGTTTTCTTCCTAAAAGTGCAGAGTTTCTACTTGTACAGTTTTTTGTCATAGCTAGATTTTATTTTCTTCTAAGTTGGTGTTAGCTGCTTGGATAAATATTAAAAAAAAAAAAGCAAGTCTCTGTTATGCTGCGGGTTTTACAGCAAAAACAGAAGTGTAACGAGAAATAATTTTTATTAAAAAACAACACCTATTCAAATGGCAGCCAATAGAACCAACTTTCCACTTGTGTCCTGTTTTCTCACTAGAGGTTTGATAGATAGGACTTGTCTGCAAGTTAACTTTCTCTTTTCTGACTTTAGCCAAAAAATGTCATAGATTATTGGGATGGTGTATTGGGTGCTCCATTTTCTGAGCAAATGCAATTTCCAGTCAAATATAGGATCACAATGTACCTAGTAGAATTTGCTTGGAAGGGGAAGGCTTAATTTATGAGAAATACCTTAATATCAGTGCTAATCTGTATTGAATTGGAAGCTTTACTTTAATTTCTTTGATCACCACCATTTCCTGAAGAAATTAGAAGTAACATTTCTTTGTCTTTCAGACAAAGTTGAAGTAGCAACTTTCATTTTCCTTTCTTTAGGTATACTTACTTTTTTCAAAAAGGTTAGGGTGCCTGGGAAGCTGATTTACAGTTTCAGTCCTTATTTTACTCTGTAGTGGTAATAAACCATATTCCTTAAGTTCCTGAATTTTCGGTCTAGTAGTAGTTGGGGTTTTTGCATTGTCATCATTGAAAATGATGACATTTAGACATTATTCTCACAGTTAGCAGTTACTTGTATGTGTTCCCTGAAATCCATTGAATCTCTGGACAAAAGGATTTGATTTTTTTCCAGATCAGTGGGAAAGGATGTCTGATGTTAGGGATTTAGGGGGGGGGAAAAAGCAAAAAGCATGCTAGAGCCACAATATATTAATTAAAGATCATACTGTGGTGTGCCACCACATAGGGTGAAATCTCAACCCTAAGATGCTTGTGGTCTTCCCAATTACTGCAATTTCATCATTCTGTTTGTCTGTAGTAATGTAATGCTCCTTCAAATTGTTGTGAAGGTCTCTGTTTAAAGCATTTAATAAGACAGTGCTGCAACCCTGAGGAGCTGGACATCACCTTACAAAAGTTCCCAGAGCCGTCTGTGTGTGGTGGAAGCATATGGATGTGTAAGATGGAATTTAGTCAGAAAAGCTGGCAACTTTAACCTTTAAGGAGTATCTTGTCATTCTTTGTTCTTCCTCCTTTAATATGTTTGTTTCCAATGAGCTGTGCTGGTTATAAATGTCTTCTGGACCAGAGTCTTGTTTCCACATCCAAGGTTGAGGTGAGGTTCATTGTGTGTCTCTGTAAAGTCTATTGCTGGTCCCTCAATGTACTGATGGGTTAGGATAACAATATTTTTGCGTCAGATTTCTATCATGTTCACCTGTTGTTCTCTACCTTTGTGCTAGCAGAATAATACACAATTCCTCTTCTGGCTTAGTTTCAGCTTGTTTCAGGAATGTGGAGCAAGGAAGATGTGGCTGGTGCCTGTCCTCAGAGCTGGTGCTTTTCCTGAGCAGCCTTAAACAATTGTTATCCTTCTGCTCATTCCTTTTGGGGTCATGATAACCCCAAAACCTTGTGGTAGCTGGGAAAGATTCTTCTGTGAGAAGCAGCAGGAGGTCAGTGCAGGGACGTCAGGTGCTGGACTGTGTGCTCAGAGCCTTCGAGGTACTTTTGCCTGCTCCAGCCGAGGAAAATGGTGTTGTCCTGATGAAACCCACTTCACTTTTGTTCCTTTTGATCTTTCTCAGACTCTTCTTTAAGCTTTAGACAAGGAGGTCAGTGTGTGGTTATTCTCACAGCAGACAAATGGGTTTGGTGGTGTATCCAGTTTGTACCCAGCCTGGCTAAACAACTTGTTTTTGTTGTTTTTTTTTTTTTTCCCTTGGAGTTGTTTGGTGGGAGTCCTGTAAAGGCTTGGTGGACGAGAAGAATCCACTTTTCTTGATGATCCCCTTAATCAGTTTTCATCCAGGATCATCTATGTGGTTTGAGTAACATATTGGTTTTCTATTGATGCTTGTGATTCTAGAATTTATTTTTGTGTTTGTGCTTAAGAGTCCTTTAGCTGGCAGAGACTTCTCAGTTTCTTTTTCCTTCTATTCTATTTTTTTTTTCTTCCCAGTGACATCCTTTGTTTATGCTTCTAAACCCATTTTTGCTTTAGAGGAGTATGAAATTTTCTCTTTTTTTTGCCTACATACTTGGAAATGTTCTTCATTATGTCCTGCTGTTGCACAGAGGAGAGCTGTTTAATCCAAACTCTATTTGAAGCCACAGTCATAGTGTACCTGTGCTTATTCACTTCACCTCACAATTAGGAGATGCCTCTATGTGCATACAGTTTATACACTGTAAACAGTTAGGAACTTGGATCTTGGGAAGAGGAATCTTTAGAGGGTGTAGACTGGACACGTTGTCCTGGCAGGCAGCTGCTGGCTGGGTTTGGACAGTTGTTCCTGCAGAGTGATTTATCATCGGGTGCCCTCCGCCACTGCAGCATGAGTCACAGCAGGCACCTCTCATGTGACGAGTATCCACAGCCTTTCCCCTGGAGTCCTTTCCCCCTGCCATCCTCCAGTGCCTCTGTGGCTGCCCACAGCCTTGTCCGAGCGTTACGGTGTGGGCAGTGACGATGCCGTTCTGAAACAATGCTTGGGAACAGTCCTTGCAGTACAGCTGTGGAAATACTTAAGGTCTGCTGTCAGTAAACCTGCTTCTGCTTGGCTTTTATTATGTATTCTAAAAGCAGTGGTTCAGTCATACTACCTTGAACTCTTTCCAGTGGCTTAAATGCACTCGTTAGAGTTGTATAGACAAGATTTCAAATACACCCATGTCATCATCCTAAAGTTTCCCAGAAGAGGAACAAAAGTGGAGTTAGTGAGCTAAATTTTACATTTGGGAAGCAGCTATATATAAGGACAGATAAGTGCTGTGTGGATGGAAGCAGTACTTGAGATCTCTGCAGCAGAGATGCTGGAAGAAGTCCGGACACTTGGATTGTTGAATCCTCTTGTTTGCATATCAGTCTCCATTTACTAAGCAAAGTTGCTAATATTATGCTTCTCTCCTCTCCTCTTCTTATAAATGAATGAGAAAAGTAAGAGCATCATTGTTGAGAATGTATGCTTCTCTGTGAAAATCACTTAATAATTCATAATAAAAATATGAAAAATTCAATAAGATGATGAAACATTTGCTTCAAGAAACAATCCTTTTTCTGAAAGTTACTGAAATGGTTCTTCAAGCTTTATTGTCAAAGCACAAGTAATGAAATAAGCTCATTAGCTTGCATTAGTGCAAATTTGATGTTGCTCTGTTAAAATTTCCGGTCATTGCTAAGGATGTTCTCTGCAGAAGCTGATAGTTTTCTACGGAATAACTATGACACTATGAAATTTTATTGAATGATGAAAGCTGAATAGTTGTTATAGTATACAAAAGACAAAAAATTACTAACGGTATTTTAAGCCTTGATGCAGCACTACTTCTTGAGTAAATGTTTGAACAGTTTTTCCAGACTTGAATCCTACTTCAGGGCAATGGTGAGGCTGTTGGAGTGCTCAAGAAGGCAATGAAAGCCAAAGGGTAGAAGCAGCAGCTTTTCTTGCGCCTCTCTTGCTTGGGTCAGTTCCTGGATGTTTTTATTAGTTGCTTGCCCGTGCTGTCAAAATCAGGTAACTTCTTTTTCTGTATAGTTGAGTATAATTGCATTATAGGTTTCAAATTTTCAGTCCAAAAGTAAAAGATTAGTAGGCTGTTTATTTGCACCCAGGTAGCATGGTGTGCAAGTGATGTGTTTCAGATAAACCTCTCGTTCTAATCCTCTGTTGCAATTGCTAGTTGTAACTGCTTTTTGCTGTGTGATTTTCTGAAAGCTTGAAAAGAACAAATTTCACAACCAATTTTGAAATTTCTTTCTGGAAAATATTCTGTCAACGTGGCAGAAAACTGTGTGTGTCTGTTAGTTACTGGGTTTGTGAGCAGAAGCACGCATGTGTACTTGGAGCCGCAGAACAAGCTGTGATCTCCTGGCCATAATTTGCTGCAAAAGCATTATTCTTTTAATTGTTGAATTGGGTCTTTTTTAAATGCATGCTATCTCCATTAAAAGGGAGAGTAGACTCAAAATCCATCCATCTTTTTCTCATGCAGAACCTAGCAGGAAAGATAGGCTGATAAAAGACCCTGTAAAGTTTCACGCGGGAAAACCCCAGCATATATTTGCCTTTCAGATTTTTCTTGTTATGCTTTTTGCATTTTTGTTGATTTTCAGTTCCAGCTCTGTGGTTGGTTTTGTCTTTTGAAGGCAAATGGATAGAGCCTGAGCATGAGATGCATTTCTCTTTGGGAGGCATTAGTCCCTTCTGTAGTGACAATGTGAAAACTAGAAGCCGTGTACTTTTTGCTTTGTATTGGGGTTTTTTTGGTGGTTTTGGTCAAGTCTGGTTCATGTTTTCTGCTTAGTCGAGAAATTGCAGTATTTTGGAATGATGAACTGTATCTGGAGACTTGGTTATTAGATGATGAATATAATTTCAGTGCAGTAGCATTTTAGTATTTTTCTATGTGAACTTCTAAGCATAAGTACTGACCAGTGATCTTAATCCAGGAATAAAATGCTCCACAGATTTTAATCACATTTGTTCTGACATCCTTACTGCTTTGTATCTGTTCTTAGTTATAGACTTGGTTTTTAGTTAAGTGAAATAGCAACTTGCATAATTTAATGAAACATCGATCTGCTTTCGAAAAGGAGTCATGATTACATATTTGAGCTAACTGTGCAGAAAAAACCCAACAGATGCAACCAACCAAAAAACCATAAAAATACCAGGTTTTCTGCAAGGGACTTTTAAAGTCTGGCTATCCAGTAAGGTAAGGAAAATTCTTCAGCTATTCTTTTTTTGACATTTTATAAACCAAACCCCATCACTGTAGTATTTCAGTAATACACAAAGCATGTCGAGAGAGGTGTTTTGTCACAGCTGTGGTATTATGTACAAAGATATTTTTGAAGTGAGTCTGTACATGGGTATTTTTGCTACATAGAATTGTAAAAATCGGTTGTTGTATCTGAGTCTTTACTGATATTTGTGATAAAACCTGGTGACTTACATAAGCACACTTTAAAATTGACCAAACTACATAATATCAGACCATCGGGTTTTGCTATGAACTTAAAATTGTGATATGTTCTGAGGTGTTTTTCTAGTTGTGAATTGAAGTGCATTCTTTCCTCAGTTGCAAGTGAAATGTCTCTGTGTGATCACAAGGAAGCAGAGCTGGAGGAGCAGGTCCCAGGCAGAGAAATGGTGGTGCTGCGCCCAAGGGGGTTGTCCCTGAGCAGTGCTGCTGCCCTGGCCAGTGCTGTCCCAGGAGTCCCACCTTGGCAGCTGCTCAGGAACCAGCAAGGGCCTGTTAGTGGTGGTGAGGTAAAGCTGTGCCATAGGTGCCACCCTTGAGAAACTCGACATTGTATTCATCTTGAAAGCCACAACTGGGTCATCTGTGTACAAGTGTTTAGGAAAGACTCTTGTTTGGTCAGAAAGTATCAATTCCTGTACATTTTTGCAGAAGAGTATAAGGTTTGAATTTTTAACAAAGCCTCATTCTCATATAATGGAAGAGATTCCAAGATGTAGCTTTTAGAATAGAAGATATTTTCTTTGTGCGTTCGAAGAAACAATAATTTGTTTCGAGGCATGAGACAGAAGGATTGATCCAAATTAAAAGCACTAAAAAGTCTTATTTCACTCACAGTCACTTTCTAAATGAGATTCTTTTCAGCTGTTTCTATTTATGTTTCATTCCAGTTTAAATTATGTTACAAGATTAGTGTATGGGAATTAAACTTAGAAAGTCAGATAAATACTGTAAACTCTGTTCATGACTTGGTCGCTTGCCATTAGTTTCTTTTAAACTAATGATCAGTATCTGAAAATGTAGTGTGAAGCCTTGCATGAAGTTATCAGCTTTTGCTGTAACTTCAGTTGTTACACTAATGAAGTTACTATTCTGTTATGTTCCCCAAATAATTGAGGATTTTAGTGTATAAGTTCTATTGCAAAGTTTTAGAAACGTTTTGGGGTTTTTTTTCCATTTCTGGCTTCTTCTCTCATGCTCTTCTGAAATGCAGGCTAGAGACTCCTCTCTGTGATATGAAAGTGTGTCTTGGTATTTTGGGGGGAACACAGGGATGGGACTGATGCAACTTTAGATTTCAGAGCAGTCATGCCAGATCTCTGTGGCAAGACTGCAGCATTTTATTTTAGAAACTGTGTATATAATCATATGCTGTTGCTGTTAAAGGAAACAGTTGAATACATAATTTCTCATTTGAACATTTTGTATAGGTTGTTTCCTTTTACTTGCCAGTGTATACAGATACTGTTAAGAGAAGCTGAAATGCTGAGATTAGTCTTACTCAATTTAACACCTTTCTTTCTTGGAGTAAGTGTTCAAAGCTGTTTCTTTCTTAGTGGTCAGCGTTTCACGTATGAAATCACCAGGGGTACTGCTGTTTAAATATTTAAAAGTGGGGTATGATTCAGGGGAAGTTGGGATCAGAAGTGGGATGGATGGACGGACGTGGCTCAGCCGAGAGGGGCAGCCCGTGTGAGCAGTTATGAATGGGCAGATGTGTGCGTGATGAGGCAGAGGATGAGTCAGAACTGAGCCTCTTCTGAAAGAATGCATTTTGCTCCAGTGTGCTGGGAAAATGAAAACAGAAGGGAGGGGACTGCACCACTTCACTGGGGACTGGTGTTTCCTGGGGGGTGAAGTTGATCTCGGTGGCGCTGGCTGTTGAGAGCCTGCTGATTCATTAGTTGGTGGGTGGTGAGAACTGTGTGCAATCTCTGGGGGAGGAAATGGCTTGGTTGCTGTAGGGAGAAGGAGCATTTTCTGTAACTGCAGGATGTGTGGATGGAGCACACAGATAGCATACCTCCAGAAGATCAGTTAAATACCCTGCTGTTGTGAGATAAGGGTTTACTAGATGACTTAAATAGGATGTGAAACCGAAGTTTTTTGTCTTGTGCTTAAATAAAGTAGCTTTTTAAAAAGTCATTCAGGATTGCCCTCTATTTAAGTAGTTTTGATTTTAAAATACAAATTAATGGTGTTACAGGATTCATGTCCCTGACTGTTCTTAACAACAGAGATAACTCCCAACTAGTTGGAGCTGAAGGAGAGGGTTGTGCATTTAAATGTAGATGAAAAGAAATAACAGATTAGTTGAAAGAATACAAAAGGGAAGGTGAGATACACTATATGTTGAAGGTGTGGCACGGAGGTCTTTGAGAACAAGCCAGCGGGCAAGGAAGCACAAACGCAGCTCAACAACTTAAGAGCCCAACTAAGCCTATTCATGCAGCACCTTCTCAGGTTTGTGTGTGTTTATTGTGCTGTTTGTCCTCTGTTCAGATAATCTGCCAGCAGATAAGAGTGTTTATTCTTGCTGCTTGTTCAGTCAGCAAGCAGAATATTTGTTCTAATACTAAAAGCCTGTTTCCAATGTAAAAGTAACATGTCTGTGTTTCTCATTTAAAAATTCTAATGCTACATTGGTCTGTTGTAGAAGTTTGAAATGGAAGATGTCGTTTGAGCTGAAATCCTTTCTGTAATAGCCACCTGAACAAAAATTCAGCTGCTATAAACTAGTAAAAATTGCATATTTCAGTACGTGACTGTTTACCTAAGTCTTGTAGTCTAACAAAGCTTTGTCTGTGCCAATGTGTAGAAAATGAGGGTGCAAAATGAGAGAGAACTTATTCTCATCCTTCAACATATGTACAAAAATTCTTAACTTAGTTACACAACTGTCCACTGTCAGTGGCAGAAGAGTTGTAGCTCCTTTGGTTTATAGGGTGGACTGTATTCTGCAAAGAGGCTGCTGTATAATTTAGCTGTTCCTCTTGTATGTCTTATAATGGTGTTTCTTTATGTAGCATTGAATTTGTCCCCTGAATATGAATTTGGTAATTGGCTGACTTCCAACCTTTCCTCCTTCCTTCTGTTCTGTAGTGCTTTTCACCTGTCTCTTGAATTTTACAGCACTGACTGCCAGCCATTATTATGAAAAGCACCCAGAGGTGTGTAGAGGTTTTATAGAATTATTTAAATACAGGTAATCTGGGGTTAGCAATAAAACCTTGAAAGAGTTGTTCTAACAAAGACATGCTTTTATCTACTTCTATAATATTAGGGAGGGGGGAATTTTGGGTCTTTTTAGAAATAATGCAGCTTTTGCCTTTGGTCTCCAACCATGACTGTCTTGAGGCAGTTTTCAGAGCAGACAATTCAGATATTTTTTAAGAGAGCACTTTGCTGGATTTTGAGGTGCCATAATAGATGATGTGTTCACAGATAGAGCAGTAATTTATTAATAATTCTGTTAAGTTCAGAAGTTGAGAGGGAACCAACATGGCTTTATCTGAAAAGAAGGAAATATGTGGTTAAACGTTTTTGGCTATAATCTTAGGTGGTTTCCATTTTCCTGAAAGAGGAGAGGGAGAAAAAGGAGTTTAAATTCCTTTCTCAAAAATAAATTAAAACGTACCAGTATGCATTATTGTGCTTTAATGAGAGAAGTTCCTGCATAAGCTTGTGAAGTTTCAAGATGAATGATTACTACGTTTGAATGATTATGTGGTAATTTCAAAATCTGGAATATTTTAAGAAGGAATTCATGCTTTCAGAAGTGAAAGATGTTTGTTTATCAGAGTTTTGAAGACCTCCTGAATCCAGTGGTGTAAGGCTTCCAGGGCTCTGATTCAGGAGCAAGGGCAAACTACTTTATCTGGAAAGGTCAGGCTGCGTGCCAGGGGTTCCCAAGCCGCTGTATCAGCAGCTCAGCTGTTGGCTGGCTTGCTCAGGGCAGATTGTAGGAATCAGGAATCACATCAGCTCTGTCAACTTGTTTCCCCTTTGACTTCTAAAGACTTTCATAGAATTTGCAGCACTGCTTGGGCTTGCAGGTGATGCATGAGGCATTTGAAGTACTGAGGCCTCAGCAGCTACATCTGAGCTACTTGCTGTTTGCACTGAGGGAGGAAGTTTGTGTGTAGTGCACTGGCAGCTGCAGTGACTGAGGCAGTTGAAGGGCCACTGAAATGAGTTAGTGGTAGCATAATATTCCTTATCAAAGAAACAAAAAAAAAGTATTCCTGGACAACTTGGAAAGCTGCTTTTGTCGTCTGTGGGAAGGCCTGTGTAAATTTTTAATGTCCCAGGCTGCTCTTGTGGACCAGAAGGATAGAGGAGGTTGAGTAGAGATAAACCCTAAATGAAGATCAGCAAAGTGCTTGTTTGCTCCTGCAAAACATAACCAGCATTAGAGTATAGACTGTTTTGTCTTTACAGACCCATGTTAGCTAATACTGACTTTTCATTTCCTCTCTTGAATTATTCTTCATTTTCCTTAAAAAAGAATGACAGTTCCAATAGCCTCTCTTATCCGTCCTTCATTTCTAAACTAATTAAACACATCTATTAAATTGATGCTGTGTCCTTCGTTTGTTTCTTGTGAGATGAATGAGTGAAGACTGTGCTGAAGGGCTGCAGTGTATTTCACATGTTTGAAGTGTTTAATCTTGAAATGAGGGCTGTGGGAGGTGGTTTCCTGGTAGTCCACATCTTACTCATGCTGGTTCTGACACCTCTGCTCACAGAGGCTGTTGGCCGGTGGATGTGCCTGGTGTGCTGTCCCCACAGTGTGCGGTCCCCACGCAAGGCTGAGGTGTGATGACTCTCACAGATGGTCTGTGAGTGCAGGCACAGAAAACCAGGCTGTGCTCTCTCTCTTAGCAGAGACCCTGCAGTAGAAGTGCTGGCGGGAAGAAGATACACTCAAACTAACGTTTATTGCTTCATTATTGAGCTGCTGCTTGCTGTAGTAATTAAAAGGTCTAGAGTACATCGCTTCATACCAAAGTGTGATAAGTTCTAAAAATCAGGCTTGGAGATCAAATGTTTGTTTTCTTTGGCAAATAACATTACTTGATTGTCAATTCGATTCATGTTATTTGTTCCCTTTCTTCCACCCATGGATTGGCTTTCATGCTGTTCGGTGCTTAATTCTGCCAGCTCAGCCTTTGCATAAGGGGGGGCTTCCCTTCCTCTGTATCTCCTGCTTCTCGAGCCCTTTCTTTTTTTGCTTGAGTGACCTTAGCTGTTAAGTGTGGAACTGAGCAAGTAGGCACAGTGGGGGTGCTTTGAAATGCTTTATAGTGCTAAACATCAATTATGCTTTGATGAGGATTTGCCAGAGGATTAATTTAGAACTGTTAGAGGAGGCACTGTGTGAAAGTTCCCCTACCTAGCTGAGCCTGAGCTGCTCCTGAAGGCTGAGAAAACTCAAATGGATTTGGAATGTCTAAGCAGTCTTTCAGTCTGAAGTGGGTGCAGGAGTGAGTGCAGGTTTGCCTCTCTAGTGATGTAACATAGACAAACTCCTGTTCCATGAGAGGTTTAGACTTGCCAAATGGACTGAAATAACTACTGAAGGTTGATTTTTTTTTTAATTTTTTTTTCTTTTCTGTACAATTCAGGTAATTTTACTGTGACTCTTTGTTTTATTTAAGACTGATGTCATTAAGTATAACATGTCAAAACCATTTAGTGTTATATTTGCTTCTTTTTAAGTTCCCCTGTGTGACATCACAGTGTTGTCTACTGTTATCTAGATGTAGGGCCTTAAGATGATGCATTATTCCATGCTGAAGCTGAAGGCACGTGCTGAAGGCACGGTGCACATTGGTGCTGTGCTTGGGTTTTCATCAGCTGGGGTTGCTTCTTTTGAAAAGCCTTTCACACATGCTAGAATTGACACAGGAAGGCTTCCTTATTTTTAGCGCGATGTGTATGTGGTGTATGTACGAGCTCTGAGTAGTTCATAAATTTGAGGAGGACTAAAACCAGTCCTTGCTCTTTGTTGAACTCACTTGTTTATTGGGATAAAATACAGTGGGAGTAGGAAGGTGTGTGCTCATTTATCTATTGAAATGTGCTGTAGGATCCTCCCTGTCTGGCAGCATGCCACTTCCTTTGTGACACAAAAGTAAGCTGACTAGAAAAACTCTTAGTTTAACTGGAAGCAGTAAGAATTCTAACTCAATCCTCGTGCACGCCAGTTTATAAAATGAGAACACAGCTTAAATTTATTCCATCCAGTACAGTAGGCAAAAGTTAAAGCACTCACTTGATTAAAATGAGTTCTTGGAAAGGAAGCAGTAGAAGCAGTTAAATGGAGTCTTATGTTACCAGCTGGTTTGGATGTTCTTCTAAGAATACATATAGAAGCTTCCTGGATCAGTATTTTTGTTGTGCAGGCACATGTGTAAGAGCTTGGAAATTCACAGCATGTGTTTTGCTTTTATTCCAGGTGTATTTGAAGGCACCTATGATTCTCAATGGTGTCTGTGTAATCTGGAAAGGCTGGATAGATCTACAGAGACTGGATGGTATGGGCTGCCTGGAATTTGATGAAGAGAGAGCACAGGTAAGACAGTCTGCCCTTGGCTAATGTGCCTCACATATTTGTTTGTTCTTCTGGAGGGAAACAGTTTCTGCCTTCATTTTGAGTACAAATTCCAAATAAAACTTGCAGCATAGAAGTTCAGAAATACGTGTCAAAACATTAGGTCAAAATGTTAGGGGCAGGAATCATTTGTAATTTACAACTTTGAGTGACTTTGCACTGTTACTATGCTACAGAGTAATAGAGTATTTTAAAAACTATGCCTGTAACTTGTAACAATTTAACTGGAAAGTCTATTTTAGTTCTTTAATTTAGGATGGTTGAGGCTTTTTTGGTAGCTTTTTGTTTTATTACATGAGTAAGAATGAATAGAGTTTTATTTGTCCTCTGGCACTGATGGACTCTGCTCTGTTAAAGTATGGCAGGTTTTGAGAACTCACTTCCAATCTACCTACTTCCTGCCAGCAAAATTACTGTCCAGCCCCTGAGTCTTAGGACAAGAACAAAGTCAGCACAAAGGAAATGCCTTTCAAAGTTGGGTATCACAGAGATAAGGTTCACTTGCACAGCTGTAGGGTTCTTTAATTTAGTCACACTTGAGATATGTCTTTGCTTTTGAGATGTAGATTGGTAACAAATCCATTTAATTAATATTAAAAGCTGCTGCACCGGGTTTGTGTGAGTTTCTGTGCAGATCACTAGGCTCTTTATTGGAGAATAAATTGGATGTAGTAACATCAGTTAGCAGAGTTATGACTTAAAATTTATATTTTGTGACAAACTCAGCAGTTCATTTCTGTAGTGAATAGTTGAACTGGTTTGTGTGACAGTGGTGATAGTCTTTGTTATACCCCATGTGTGTCATACATTTGGGTGATTTTTGGAAAAACTTAACATTCATACAAACTGTTTTTCCAAATTACCTTGACATTCCCTTTGCCCTGTGAGGGGTTGCTCCTGGCAGTTGTGCACTGGAACTGATTTAAAGAAGGAGGTGCTTTCTATTTCCACCATTTGCCTCATTCTGAGCCCTCACTTCCTCGGGATTTCCCTTTTAGTCCTTCTGCAGCCACAGTTGGTCACTGATGTAACAAATAGGAACCCTTTGATTCCTCCAAAATACCAAGAACACTCCTCTATTGTGCTTTGCCTCTCCCTAACTTAAGAACTAATTTACACATTCATGAGATGATGTTAATGTGACTATGTTTTTGATTAAACAGAAACACTTTGTGTCAAAGTGTCTTTGAAGCAGTCACAACCCTGCACGCTCCCTTTGTGACGCCTAGAGAGAATAGTCCTGCCACCCTTTGTCAATCCATGAGAAAAGCCACAGACTGAAGTTTTGACTCAAAATCCACTCTTTGCTGTGCATTCATTACTTGCAAAGCTGTGTCAGTGACTTGAGCAAGCTCAGTTCCAGCTGTAGCAGAGTCACTGCAGTGGACTCCATGGATTAGGCCTTCAGGCTGTAATGCCTTACACAGCCAGGACAAGTGTAGAGCCCTGAGGACTATGCCAAGGTTCTTGATCTGTAGTTTTAAAGTTTGATACGTAATACTAAGTCACAGGACTTCTGAACTGAGAGCAGGCTGGTGGGAACATGCGCTCAGGAGGAGACAGTGTCACTCTTTCTAAAACTGGGGAGTGCCTGAAGAAAATGGGCACTCTTCCAAGAGGGAGAGGGGTCAGGTGACTTGTGGGTTTAATTTTTCTCTTCTTAATTTCCCAATAAATGTTTTTGCAAGTGCTTGGATTATTTTAGTTTCTCAATGTGTATATGCTGTCTTAACAACACTTAGCAATTCCCTTTTGTTGTCTTCAGAAACTGTTTGTGTACTGAAGTTGTGATTTACTCTTTTTGTGTGTGAGGGGATGTGTGCATGCTCTCAGGTGTCAGTGCTTTCCTGAGTTGTGACTACAGGGTGCTGAGCTGGAGGTATAGCACTGTGTGGATCTACAGAGTTGTTTGCACTCAGTTACAGGTGTGTAACTTGTTTTTAGTTTGTGATTCTTGGTGGCTATGAGGTCATCATTGGTCATTCTATTTGCTACAGTAGTAGTACCTAAGGGTGCCCAGTGTCATAAGGAACTGCACAGACACGGGAGTAGCTGCACCCTTATATGTGTTAGTATTGTAAACATTTGGGCAATCTTTTACATTCTTCAGTTTCCTTTTTCCTGTATCTGTCACTCCATTTCCTTGTTTAAAACTGTTGTAATATTAGTAGTGGCAGTTGACTGAACTGCTGACTTTGATCCCAAAATAACACTGATATCAGAGGGGGCTTAAGTGCCTCACACAGTATTGCCTGTGTACCCCCACTGTCCTTTGTAAGAGCTCCAGCTGCTCTTCACATCCCCCTCATTTTTTGGAAGCTTGTCTTATGCAAATATAGTGCTCTTACATTTTCCTCTCTTACCACTTCATACCAATGCTGGGATCAGATAAAATTTTTCTTTGCTGTCATACTTTGGGAAATATACTACCCTTCACCAGGTCAACAAGTATTTCAGGAAGAGAACGCACATGTGTTAACACTGAAGTGTTTTAATTGTACCTGTTAAGATACTGTTTTTTCCACTTAATCCACAGTCTATCCATGTCTTGCTACTAAGCAGTCTTACTTTTTGTTACTGAAAGCCCTGATTCCACTACTTGCTCAGACTTTGAAGGATCAACACACACGAAGCTGTACATACATGCTTAAATATCTTTCCTCTTTGGGGCTGAAATTTCCCTGGATTTGATATTTGAATGTCCTTAAGAGACTATTTCTGTCTTCAGTACTTTGGCACCTCTTCCGTAGGTAGAGCATCTTGCTGTCTCACCAAGTCTTTTCCTCCTGGGCTGCTGTGAGGATTTGTGTATAAGTGTGGGTGTGTGTAAGCTTGTTTTTTTCTAAATTTTTTTTTTTAATTTATTTTCTGGACAGGGAGGTTTGTTTTTGTCCTGTTGTCATGTTGATATAGCTCTTTTTTTTGCTTATTCTTCTTTTTCTTTGTAAATTCATATCAGGAACATTTTTATAGAATAAAAGTAAGATGTATAAAAAATTTGGTCTCATACAGCTGAATTTGCTAGGCTATAATTACTAGACTTGAGTGACATTAAAAAAAATATTTATTAAATTCCAGTTGTATGAAATTGGGTTGTTGGTTGATTTGTTATAATGTGTTACCAAGAGTAGAGCAGAAATTTATGTTTTATTAAAAAAAGTTCTGATGCTTTTATCCCCTTTCTCAGACATGAGCAAATCAGTGTTTCAGCTGTCAACATGTCTTCATTCTGGATGTCAACATACTGATTTTTCCCCCATGAACTTCTAATTTAGTTTATTTTGGTTATGACCATTTCTTTAAAATATTCTGTCTGAGGCTGTATGTCAGCCTTTTATTTCATGACCACTCTAAATTATTGTAAAATGCAAAAACCTTTGATAAAAAAGAATCTGCTTCTATTTAAGTCTGTTTTAAAAGAAAGGTAATAAAGGCATACATATCTTTTGTAAACTAGAACTAAGGCAGTTTTTCTGGAGTCATCTGGGAGACAAGCTTATCTATTTTCTCTTTAACCTTCTGCATTATTAAGGACAAACTTACTTTCCTCTCTCTGACCCTGGTTTCTATGCCTTGTATGAACATTAAAATGGCTATAAAGGGCCAAATTCTGCTCTTAAAAATAATAGATGGTTAAAATATGATCTTGTTGGCAGCTTTAAACATTTCACGCTCGTCCCCAGAAAGCGACGGCGAAAGGCAGAGTCTGGGGTTGGCAACTGTTGGTATTTCCCTGCCTTGGGCCACGAGGGAGCTCCTTCACATCATTTCACAGAGCAGCTCCAGGGCCCATGATTGTGCCCACGGCAAAAAAGGCAATTTAACATTTTCTCAGGCTGGGGATGCTTCATCTTAAATTGAAAAATTTATGCACTTAGTCCCCAGGTATATTAAAACTTAGTTGTGCTCTTTACATGTTTATGTCCTCTAACAGTCAAGGTCAGCTTTTTTTAAAATTATCAACTTTAAAATAACATTTGCATGTATGTGGGAATTGTAAGCAGAGTTAGTAGTAATTATAGTTGAAGAGCTCGAAGGAGGGAGAACCAGTACAATTTATCCCTTCCTGGTTTGTGGAGCCTCTTCAGATCTGACTTTTCCAATCTGAAAATTTAAAAATTCTGATGGGGAACAGAAAATGTGTTAAAAGGTCTCTTTAAGAAAAATAATTTCTAACCCAATTAATAATGGGTCTACATATTACTAACACTTAATTTAAAACATTTTCTAATAGAAAATACTGTTATAAGGGGGGGTTTTTTGAGTGTTAGTTTATTAAATCTGTTCCATAAGCCATTGTTAAAAATAAGCAAAAGGGCTGTTGAAAACCTGCAGGTTTCTCCTCCATTGTATGAGAATGTGTGAAAATTGGTGAAAGAATAATTTCTGCTTTGCTCTTTCATATGCATCTATATTTAAATAATATAAATGATCCACAAGTATTAAGAATGTTCATACTAATGCACCTGCAGCAGCTTTTGAGAAAATGAAGGATTTTTTTGGTTTGTTAATTTGATAATACTTCCTTTTAAATACAAGAGAATTAAATTATCATTGCTTGTATAATGATGCTAGTGGACTCTGTCTAGCTATACCTGTGAATGCACTCTTCAAAATGACTTTCACAAGGAGAGTAAAATGTATTGCCTTTTACATCTAACTTCTGAGAATTCTTAGCCGTAAAAAAAAAACCAAACCAAAACCAGCAGCATTTAAACTACTTTGGAACAGCAGCTCTCCTTTGAAAATGTATTTTAGTAGTAGCTGCATTCCGGCTTTGGAAATCTCTACTGCTGTAGTGAAGGTGAGTAATATTTCATTAACCTATATTGACATTTGCTGGAACTCATCTGTGTTCCAGCAGGTTCTGCAGGACATACTTGACTTTGCTGCCAAGGGGTACTTAATATTCAAAAGAAATGTGATTTGGTGGAAATGAGGGTCACCTTTTGTGTCACTCTGTGTCTTCTGCTTTGGTAGCAGGAGGATGCATTGGCACAACAAGCCTTTGAAGAGGCTCGACGAAGAACTCGTGAATTCGAGGATAGAGACAGGTCTCATCGGGAGGAAATGGAGGTGAGGGTTTCACAGCTGCTGTCAGTAACTGGTTAGTACTTTCCCAAAACTTTAGATTGTTTCCATTTATTTGTCTGTTTGTACTGTGTTGTGTATTTTCTGTTTGTTCATTGCTGTTATATAAAAATTGCAAAATGTGTTGTTTTTTACTCTTGTAAAATGGACTTCAAGTTTTTAAAGTTTTGGTAAGAATTCTCTGATCCTGTATTTTCTTCCTTTCTGTAGATGGTCTTTTCTGTGAGTACTTAAGCTGTAAAGACATATTTATTTACAGAGTTACCATTTCTCTCTGAAATGATACTTTAATAGCAGAGAGAGGGATCTTTTGCCTTGTGCAATTCTCATGAACGCAGGAAAGGCTTTGGGAGCTGCGGGGGCACAATTTTGGAGCTTGTTATCCCATGTTGTGGGAAAAATTACCAGCCAATTTAATCAGATGCAACAGTCTGCTTTCTTGTACAGGCTAGTTTTATTGTCTTCTCACCTTTGTCTTACTGGTGGGAAGTCTTACTCCTTTTTTTCACTGGTTTAGTTTCCCCGTCTTGTTCTTTGCTTTGTCAGGGCCCCACAGTCTTGAATCTTGTTCTTTCTTGATGAAAGCAGAAATTACTGGGATTGAGAAAAGAAGAGCCAGGAAAGGGAATGGAAACCAGCTGCTCTGAGATGTCAGAAAGGCAAGAGCTGTAAGAGGACAAGTAATAATACATAAGGGGAGTTGGCAAGTTAAGGCAGGCTGCAGGTCAGGAGAGAATAAGGAGAACACAGAAATGCTTTGAATTTCTTTCCCTTACTAATGCTGTTTTTTACTTCCTGCTTCAGCAGTACAGCCTGACTTAAGTATAATCGAATAGGATCAATCTGCTGGTTCTACAGTTTTTAGAAAATTTGATTATTGTTATTGCTAAGGTACTTTACTTTTGGCATCCTTTCTGATAATTGGGATGATCAGACGGACTTTCTTCCCTTCCAACTACAACTGAAAAACACTGAGCATGAGAATGAGAGGGAACAGATAGGTAGAGAGGATAATATCTCTCACCGTTAAGTGGCTGGAGTATGTCTCCTTATAAACACTGCTGCAGCCAGGTCAGGTGTCAGATGTGACAAAGGTAAAATCCTTGCCTTGGAGGCCTTGCTACCACTGGATTCTTGGAGCAGCAGCTGGATTACCTAAATAATTCTGTCACAGCATAGCTAGAATCTGCTTGTAAGTTCAGTTCAGCGGTTCATGAAGACCTGTGCCAGCCTTCTTTAGTTTTAACAACACAGTAGGAACTTTAGGTCCAGCCTTATGTCTTTGACCTCAATGTATTCAAAACTTTTCTTGATTTATTCTTCTTACACTGCGCCTGTCGTCCTCACTCTTATTACAGAGAAGCTGTGTGCATGCTGAAGGTTAAAAAAGAATTAGGCTTTCTGAAATAACTTTTGGTGTTCTGCAAGACTTAATTTTACTTGCAACTAGGCTGTGGAAAAACACTCTTTCAATTAACAGAGAGATTGAGATAATATTGAGCATCTGGAGCTTCGTGGCAGACATCAAAACTCATAACACTGAGACACAAAAAGCAACATCCTTGGCTGTCTGCAGGAGCTGGGTTCAATAACTTCTGAAAAGACTCTTGCTTTTAATAAGGCAGAAGGCAGTTGCAATTAAGTGATGTCCTTGTTAGCTGCTCGTACCCATTCTCTCTTGAAACAACAATAGTTGTTGTCCCAGCTCTAAAGCACTGGTGTAGATCACCTACAGAAAGGAAGAAAATAAAATATTACTGACTTGAAATACATTTAAGCAGAATGAAAACTATTATCAAAGGTTGTTTCAAATTTGGGATGTCAAATACAAATCTTTAATAATCGCAATATGTTGTTTTGCATACTTTCCTGTTTATTTTACTGTGCATGTTTAATATGTCTAACCAAGAGATTTTTTCCTCCAGTACTCCTAGGTCTATAATTGGTTTTTACATTTCAGTTTTCATTCCTGTGTTTGGGGTAAGATGTCCTGAACATATCTGGAATGTTTACAGACAAGCTTTGTACTCTTGATTTTAGGACTGCATAAAAATTAGGATCTTTTGGGATGAGATGGGAGAGAGCAGAAATAGACTTATAATGCATTCCTAAAGAGGAATCAGGTTTCCAAATCATTCATTGTTACTCTTACTTTTGATCTAATGCAGCATTTGGGCAGAATCAAATGAACTTTAATCAGTAAGCACTTGGTGTTCATGATCATTGTACCGAGTTCTCAATGGAAAGTGATGCATAAAAGTGTCTTCCCGTGTTTGTTGTATCTGTGGCCTGTACTGAATTTTCCGATGCTGACATGCTCAGTCAGCTTGGAAATACAGTTTGTCAGTGGCACCCTTCTGATGATTGCATTGCTGACAGCTGCAGAAACCTTAATCCAGACTGCCTTGTGTTCTGTTTCTGTAATTTCAATAGGGCCAACAGTATGTTTGGTTTCACTACAGAGATGGTACTTGAAGGCTTTTTTATAGAAAAGGCCCTTTCTAAATGTGCTGAGGGAATTTTTTTGTATGTTGTGCTACACAAAAATGAAGTTACTTTCCTCATGATCTTTTTAATATGATTTCTATACAGCTTTCATCATTCCTAAAGCTTTAGATTTTTCTTTTCTGCTGTGCTTGGCACGGACAGTGAAACTCAGAATTGGCAGATGTGGAACAGGATCTCATCAGTGTTAATGATGGTTTTAAGAATTGCAACACTGTAGAAAATCAGGGTATTTCTGACAGTAGAATTACAGACGAAATGCCTTTAATAGGGACCAGATTCTGCTTCGGGGGGGGAGGGAATGGGAATCCTGCATATTCCACTCACTCCTACCCAAAACAGAGGCGCCAGGTCTTTGGAAATATTTATCCATCCAAAGCCTGACAGCATATGAAAATGATCAGATTCAATTCTTTATTTATACAGCTTTCTGGGTAAAAAAGATTCCCTATTCTAAGTTTTTCTGTAGACTTTATTTTAAGTCTATAGACTTAAAACTCCTCACATAGGAGTGATTAGTGATAAGTTGTTGAAAACAATATGATAAAGTGGCTTATGTGTGGCAGTTGGATTTTAGAATGGTGACATTTTGCAAGGGATAAAAAATGGCAAGTGCAGTAACAATTTAGAAATTATCACTTTACTAATTTTCATTTTTAAGTATCCTAAAAAAACCCTGACCAATTAAAAGAATCCCACTCCCCAAAAAAGGCAAAAAAAACCCCTTCAGGGTGTTGTCAGGTTTGTTTGCCGTCTTTTCATCATATAGAATCCCTTCCATTCTACTTTAGCACCCCAGATCTTTATTTTAATGAACATATTCTTTACATCTGAGGGCATCTGAGGTAGGCTGTGCTTGAATTTTCAAAGGTGATCGTGTTTTTGTGCAATTAGAGCACTCCTCTGATGTAAATAGGGTGTGAGTGGATTTAGGAATTTTCATTGAAGTTTTCAAGCACCTCTGAGTTGAACTGCATTCTGTTACATTTTTAACATAGTTTGTTTTGAATACAAGATGCTTTTGAGTTTTTATATCAACTTGTGTAGCTCGGTTACATCAGATACCGCAAATCCAGCCCCATTGTCCAGCATTCTTTTGTTTCAAAGATGCTTTTGAAGTCAGTGAGTGTTCTTAGTGCCTTCAAAATTAATGATGTATTCCAATGGCTTTTGCTTTTACAAAAATGTTGGAATGCTGAGACAGTGAATGTTTTATAGTACACATGAAGAAAGACCTTATCCCCAGTGGAAGATTATTATTAAAAAAAAAAATGAGGTGTATAAACTTGAAGTATTTATGTGTTCCTCTTTGCCAGACTAGAATGAGCAGACTAAAGAGATTCTGGTGAGGCAGATGTTTAATTTTCACTATCTTTATCTCCTTGTGTCGTGGTTGAGGGAGTCAGTACGAGTGTCTCTGGTGTGGTTTCACTATGAATGACCAGAGTTCAGTGTCAGGATAAGAAGTGTTCTGCAGAAATTACTGTGAAGTTGCTGTCTAGACGTGAATTTCCAGTAAAAACTTTTACTTGTTTTTCAGTCTTCTGGCATAGTGGCATGATGCAAAAATGTATTACACTGTCCAAAACGGCTTGGAGAGATTTAAACAGCCCCTAGCTGGTGAAATTAGAGTCTATGGGAAGTAATGGCTCGTGTTCAGTGCAGAAAACCTGCAAGAGTTGCCTTCTGCCAGCTCTTTGCTGGAGCAGATGGCACAAAGCGCAGGATTTTCAAGGGCTGGGTAAAGAGAAGAGGCCCTCTGGTGTGTTGCTGTGTGCAGGTGGGGGTATTTTGTGGAGGTTTGTTTTGTATAGACAAACTGTAGTTTCAGACTTGCGGTGATCTGTTGGAGTGCGCAGTTTGTCCAGCTGTGTTCCTCTGGAGCTTGGCTAAGGATGTCCCAATGGCTTTACTTGGGGATGGCTTGGATCTCTTCTCAGTCTTCCAATGTAATTTCTTCAACTGGTATTTTTGAAATGTCATATTTTTCTACTTTCTGTTCATTTCCTATGTTACTGCCATGCTCTTTATTTTAGCAACACTGTGAGTAAAGAGACAAAGTGGTTTGCTCTCCCTAAAACAGTCTAGTCTAGCAATCTGTCTGTTTGCGGTCTTGTGCTAAATATAAATTACATTAATGGCTAAGCAGAGCCATTTTGGGAAGCTGCATGAAATTCCCATTTTAAAAACCTTCATTTTGCTGAAAAAAACCCCCTGTTTGGGAGCTTTTGTTTCTTCCAGAAGCAATCTCTCTCAATACAAAGCCCCAAAAACCCCCACCAACCTCACCCTTTAAAAACTGCTGGAGTCAAAATTTACCTACGTTTTAAATACTGTGTCCTGCCCTAGGTTTTTACATATCCTTCTTGTTTGTTGGGAATTACCAGTTAAAAGGGGCAAGATATTTTTCATTTAATTGTGCTGAAGTTGAGAACTCTTAAAAAACAAGCAGGATTTTGTTACAGGAATGTAAACAGGTTACAGTTGAAAGAAAATAAGTAGTAGGACTGACTTTCATGTTCTTCCCAAGGTTCTAGATGGTGAAATTATTCTCCTTTTCTTAATTTTTTCTAAGACGAAACTCCTAGTATAAATAAATGCTCTAACTAATTATATTTTCTCAAATATAAGTGGCTTCAGAAGAAAGTATAGTATTAAAAGAAGTATGTGGGGGCTTGTTTGTTTTTAATGTTGGCTTGGTTTTTTTAAAAATTTTTTTCTCATCAGACTCTCACATTTTAAGTGGGTTTTTTCTTATTAATCAGAAATTAATTTAATTAGTGCTTGTTGTGTGTTCTCTCCCATCTGAAAATGATAGAAAAATAATGTAACCGTTAACACAGCTTTTTGGATATGAAAGAAACCCAAACAGTTAATTTTTCGTATGCAGCAGGTAGCATAGACTTGATACATGCTTGTGTACGACCATAAATAATTTGTTTAGATGCAGGATGGATACAACATAACTTAGAGGTGTTAGAGTGGGAGTGTATTGCCTTAAAAGGCTCTGCAGTGCCAGTCCAGTACGAGTAGGCCAGTTAAGTTATGACTGGTTTGCTTCACAAGAACTTAAATAGCTGGTGGTTGTGCAAAAGTGCTACGGAATGCATAGATCAGAAAAACAATTTGTGCTGTACAGAATCAATGCTGACTGTAGGACGGAGGAGATCAATCTTGCAAATCAGGGAATACTGTAATATAAGCGTCTTCTTTCAGTCAATGAAGGTTAGAAAGGGGCTGAGCAAAACAGGAATACTGTCTGGAGGCAATCAATATTAATTATAAATTTATAACCTTTAGGCCAGCCTTTGAACAATACTTTCTAAACGGGAGCACTTCAAGCTTTTTTTCCTTTGGAAAACAAGTTTTAATATGAAAGTAAAAATTTGAGTCTCTACTCAAAGCTCTTCAGAGCTACCTGTTCTTGCTGTGCTTTTTTCTTCCTTGGCTTGCAGTGACCTCGGTCCAGTTACCAGTTTGGGGCAGCAGAATTTTCATAATTGCTTTTAAACAAATATGCAACCATTGCAAGGATTTTGGGTGAGGGGCTGCATGGGGGTCAGGAAGCAGATGTGCTGCTTGGCCTGGTCATGCTCTGGAGCTCTCTTGCAGCCTGTGAGAGAACAGGCTCTGCAGGTGACACAGTTCATGTGTGTTTTCAGTGGAACACTCTGTTTCTAGGAAGTAGATAGGAGTTTGAAATGAAGTCTTGATGGAAGTAGGTGCTAAATAACTCTTATCAATGGTCTTTGAGAGGAAAATTTTTTATTTTGATTTTCAGTGAGCTTGAAACACAATTGAAATGGAAGTAGGAATTAAAAAGAGCATTGGGTACAGAATTCTTGAGATTAATCTACAGTTACTTCAGTCTAACATCCAGATCTCTTGCCAAGTTTGAGAGACTGTTTTCCATTATTTGCATAATTTAAGTGGTGCTTGACATTATAATTAAGAAAGATCAAGGCTGCTTCTTCCCAGGTTCCCTGAAAAGGAGAGCTGATAGCAAAATGGATGTTATGGGCAGCAAACAAAGCAACTCCAGAGCCTGGATCCAGGCCATGAAGTCTAATGCTGATAGCTATACCTGCTAGGAATGTGGTAAAGATCATATCCCCTCTGTCTGCCAGTGGCTCATAGATGCAGTATGTAGTGGTGCTGCTGTGGCTGAGTTCTGAGAAGTGCAGATTGAGAGTCTCTGTGCAAGGCCCCCAGAGACCAGAAAGCACATGGGCTGCTTCATCAAGCTGTGACCAGAGAAGTTCTATTATATATTCGTTGCCATTCCCACTATGCTGTAGGGCCCCAGTTCTCCTGGCTAATTCTGAGAAGGCTGAGTTTCTCCTGTCTTTCTATTGAATAAGGTGACTAGGAGCAGGGCCAGCACTTTGAACTGTGTTCAAATCTGTATGGGTGAGGCTGTTATTAACCAGCAACTCAAAGAGTTTTCAGTTCATTGCTTTTCTTGCTGTGGGTCTGCCTCAGATACCAGAACTAATGTGAAGGTGTGCTTGATTGTAACTGGTCATTTTTCTGAGTATTGCTCTCTTTATTTCAGGGTTTTTTCATTTGGGTGGTTTTTATCCTGCGGTTGTATACTTTTTAGAAAAGTATCTGCAAAGTATTCCTCAGGTTTGGTTGGTTGTTTGGGTTTTTTTTAATCTCTTTTCAGGAGGTTGACAGTCCTAAGAGAATCCAAATGTTCACTCTTTAGTTTTTCATAGCATAGCCTGATTTTTCACTTATTTAGTAAATTACAGATGGCAGATGCCAAGGCACATAATGCATCTGCTCTGTCTGTTTCAGCAGGACAGAGCTGCCAGAATCCAATTAAAGAATTGCAGTGGAGTTGTCCATGAAGAGACTTTATTTTGGCTATTCTTTTTGTGACAGTCATTCTTCAAATTAGCCCCCTCTTCCTTCCCTCCTCTTCACCATTGTCCCAAGTTGTACATGCAGTGGATATGGTTATACTTGTCATTTCACTGCCTGGTATTCAGAGGTCCCAATTTTCCCTGCTGGTTTTTTTAAGTGATTCATTGAAAGGGAGGGCTGTCTTCATGGCAGCCCTGTCCATACTTACTAAATTTGTTTCCAGCTTTCTCAGTTCTGCTTTCTCAGAGCTATCATGTAAACCACACGATGGGATTGCATTATCTTTTCCTGATGAGCTCATGTGGTAAGAGGAGTTGGTTTCCTTAGGTAGGTCTGAGGCCTCAGAACACAAACAGGAATGGGGTAGTTAGAGATGCTTTCTCAAAGTGAGTTTAAGGAGTTTTGTTGGCACAGTTGGAAGCACAATAGGCTGCAGCATGGGGCAAGATTCAGTGGCTAGAGGAGGAGGATTGGTTCTGACTATCTTGGCTGCTGGAGGAACTGCTTACATGCCACCTTCCTTATTGCTGATTTGTTTTTCCTTTGTGCCCCAGTAACAGATGTAAAGGCTCCAATGTGGTTCTTGTTCAGAAAAGTTAATGATAAAAGTTACTGATTTAATGATTTCAAGCTATCTAGTTTATTGAAAAGAAAAATAATATAATACAGGTATTACTGTATCATATTCTTTGATATTCTTTTCAGTCCATACCAGTTAGCCTATATTTAGGCTTGGGAAAAGCTTAGACATCAGAGTATTGAAGAGAGCACAGGTGTAAGAGGTACTGCAGGGCACACTTTTTGTGTTTGTTTGCTCTTGAGTAAAAATGTTTTTGTTAGTAACTCTGCTCTTTTTTGTCAGTGTGTCATTACCCCCATAGTACCAGCATTATGAGTTCAGCATGAATAAATCTAGACGAGCATGTGATAGGAGGCTTTGAAATGTTTCTTTGCCAAAAACGTTCCTGCAATTCTTTCAATTGGTCATCACACCCTCTCCAGGGTTAGAGGTTTTCAATGGCTTGTGGCCAGCTCTAATTCCTTCTGTGTTGCAGAAGATTTGCATGGCTTCATGTGCTGAAAGCTGAGTGTAAAGTATTTTTCGGTGTTGAAACTCCTGATGTATCCATTGTGTTAACTCTTCTGTTCCAGGATACTTGGAAGAATACTGACAATGTTGGTTAAAATACATTCATTTTTAGGGAAATTGCATCTCTGGTGGGATCTGTGTACTGATTACAGGTTTCTCACAAGCAAGTATTTGTTATCCTTTCACTAAATAACAGATGAAGAACATGTGAAGTAGTGCTCCTTCAAACTTAAAATCAACGTTTGACTGAAAAAATGAAAAACACAGAGAAAAGATGAATAACTGCTGTTTTCTCATGTCTCATTAAGCATGACTCATAGCAGTGTATTCCATTTACCAATGGCAAAGATAGATGCATCTCTCTTAATTGAAGCAAGTCTCCTTAATCCTTGAGAAGCTGAGCCCATTATTCACTGAGAGTAATATTGGTGCTTTTGCATGGCAGCAAAAGGTATGCATTTCAAAAATTACAGCAAAAACTGCAATTTAGAGGATTGATTAGCTGCGCTGGGGAATATAGGACCCCCAATTGAGAGAAGTCTGGAAATTGCTGGTTTACATCTATAAAAGGGAAGTTTTAGCTTCCTGTAATAGGCTGAGAAGAACTAGCAGATACTACCCTACTGATAGTCACACTCTTCCTACAAGGGAGTGTCAAGACTCTCGTGGCATTTCTTATGGAAGTTGTGTTTTGTCAATTGTCAGTGGACAAAAATAGCACCCAATGCTTGTTGCTCCACAATGTGCTTCCTGTCTTTGTACAAGGTGATTTTTCTAGTCTTTACCAAGCATCTTTTATTTTTTGTATTTTTCTTTCAGCATGCAAAGCACAGTTGCAGTTGTTGTATACTGTGTGCGGTGTGCCCTGGCAGGATGGTTCTGACTGGTAGAACAAGCCTGCTTCACACATTTGTCTTTTTGCACAGTAGTAGCACAAGGAAAGGAGGGTGCCTGAGTCAGAGCTGTCATTCCAACATGTTGCAGTTGCTTGTGTAAATCCCCTCTTACTGAATTGCAAAATTACACCTTTATCCACATACACTGTTGTAAGATATTGTAATGACTGCTTTTGGTACATTTGAGGGTCATTTGTCATGCCTTTTGCATATCACTTGAAAGGGCAAATCTGGTAGTTGTTCGCTAGTGGCTTCTGCAAACTCTACAAGTAGCAATGAGGTCACGAATCATGCAAATTCTTTCATAGGCTTTGAAAGAAAAGGCCACTTTAGGCAAAACATAAATGCAACCATATGCTCATATCTTGGAGCCTTCACAGAAATTTGACAATAAAATTGCTGTGCATATGATTTGTTTTCTGAAGAAGAAACACTGTTGTTTTTAGAGAAGTAGTATAGCAGCAATTAACTTTCTGGCCTTTTCTAGTTAGGTGTAAAAATGTTTATAGAGTGCAAAATTGGAAGAAGTAAGATTTTGGTAATTTGTAAAGACAGTGCATGTTTTTGTTTCCTTTTAGAAGAAAGAGGCATCAGGAAAACCAGAAAAAAATCTTGTTACAGTCTGTTCAAAAGAAGGGTATGCAAAGTAGAACTGTTGCTGTTTTGTTAATCCTGGTACAACTCTTAAATTAGCCTGGAAATATCTATTTAGACTTGATGAACAACCATTTCATATTAAGAAAAATCTTTACAGCACAGTTTACTTTTCTGTTGAAGGAAAAAGGAAGTATGGGCTTTCCCTCAGTGATTTTGATAGTCAAAGCTGAATTATTTGGCTTTTGGAAATACTGTAAAAAGCTTAATTAAACGCCATCTTCTAATACTTTGTATGTCTACAAAGAGGACAGTCTGCAGAAGTTGTTTCAAGGGCCTAAAGGAATATACCCTTAAACACTTACAGTCATCAGTGCTGTATGTGATTAGGGCAGTTTGCTTTAATGAGATTCCTCAGAAAGATTACTGAGAAATCTGTGGGTTTGTGCACCAGCAGTGATGTTGATTGTCACCTTCAGATTTCTTCTGCAAGCAGGAGAAGCAGACAGTTCCTTCTGAGTACAACTAGTGCAGATAAAACAGGGCAAAAAGATTGGCTCACTCCTAATTATCTAAAGTGCAACCAACACTGAAGACATAAATGTAGTGTGTAGAAATTGCGATACTTAAAAGTTAGTGGAGGTGTTTCCAAAGGAAGAGTGGCAACGTGACCACTAAGGAGAATGCTGGAGGGACTTGTCTGCTCTGGAAACATGCTGATTACTAGAGGGATTTATTGAATGAATTCCATGTACACCAGAAAGAGACCATTACACATGAAAGGAAAATGTAACTTTAAATTGGCTTTTAAATAGAAGGAAGCAGCAGTTCTCTGTTTGGGTGCAGCTAACCTAATGCACTGGGAGCATACAATTAGGCAGACAAGAAGAACAGTAGATAAGGGAGGAAGAAGTGAACAGAGAAAATTCTAAACTGGAAGAAGTGGTGTCAGCAGTACATGGCAGAGGGCCTGGGAGTGAGCAGGCTCTGCTCACTCACCCTTTGGAATGGGAGCCCAGCAGCAGCTCGCCATGAGCTGGGGCAGCTGCTGTGCTGGCAGGAAGGCTTCCTCTGTCAGTAAATGTGACTCAGAAGAGCCCAGGGAACACCAAAAAGCAGCACTTGTGCCCCTGTTAGTCACAGTTCTGTTAAAGTACTTGAGTTGTTCAGTGTCATGGTGCAAACAGTCTTAATTACTTTAAGGATATTTCAGTGGCACAATGCCTGCATTAAGGCTGTTCCCCAGCCTTTCAACAACATAGGAAAAGTCTTTCAGAACAGGGAAGTTGTTGCTGTTTTGCAGTTTTTTTAAAGCCCTGAATGTGGCAGGTTATTGCAGCTGGTGAAGCTGATGGAGCCACACGGAATAAAGCCTGTGTAGTGATACCTTGCACAGCTGAGAATGTGGCCTGAAACTGCTTGGGTCATGTGGTAGTTACAGGCCATGGTGTCAGCTATTCAGTTTGTAAACCTTAAATAAAACTCCTGGTACTAAAATGTCTTAAAAACCGGCTAGCATGTATTAGATGTTCTCAGAGTTGAAGTATGGCTTTAAAAATTTAAGGAAATCAATGTTTTTAAGTACTTACATGCATTTGTGTGTGCTGTACCTCTGTACAGGTAGAGAAAGTAGATAGCCATGTATTTTACTTTGACCATACTTAATTCCCTCTTTACAATGTCATTAACTCAAACTGTTTAACAGAATCATTTATTTAAAGGAGAACTTACATTACTTTTGTTTTAATACAAGGGTGCAATCATATGTCACAGAGTTTTCTCAGTTTGTTAACTTTGCAGGTGCACCAAAGAAGAAAGTAGTAAAACACCTGCTTTTATGAGGTGTTAAAATGTGTGTCCATCTATAGATTAAATTGTGCTCATGTGTTACTATGAGTCTTGATTCTAGAAGAAGCTAAAGTAAATGTTTCCCTCATACAATTATTTGGAAATGATGTGATGTACTCTATCTTGCATTGTAGCCTTTCTCCCTAAAATTGACAGAAAAGGTTAACAGAAGGGAATTTCACGGGAAAGAAAATTATTTTTGGAAGAAAAGACACAAAATTGTTACCTAACTATTGTGGGAGTCTCCTGCTGATTGCTAAAGCAATGTTTAAAGCCTGGCTCTGTGAGTGTGCACGTGTGTGGGCACGAGCACAGTCCCTGCTGGGAGCTGCAGGCTGGGTGGGGAGGCACAGGAGGCTCTGAGCCCCTCAGAAACAGGGCAGTGCTCGGCTGCTGAGCCCAAGGCCCTCCTCTGAGAGCCTGGTTGCTTCGAGGGGCAAACTGAATGGAGGGGGAAAGAATGATTTTGATGTTAAAAATTAATGCTTTGCTTACTGCTTGAATTGTAGAGTTTCTGCCTTAAATTGGTTATGGTCTTAGTCGTGTTAATATACTGAATAAAATAACTGATCATTTCCTGGTTGCTTATGCTCAGTGTGTGTTTGTTAATGCAGGCAAGAAGACAGCAAGACCCTAGTCCTGGATCTAACCTGGGCAGTGGTGATGATCTCAAACTACGTTAATCAGCGGCAGCAGGCGTCCCACGGGTCTGCACACATGCATTGCTTCTACTTGGCAAAGGATTGAATAAAAGACCAGAAACTGTGATAACTGGGTATATTATGGTCTGTTTCCTGACCTGCGGCAGTCGAAGTCACCACGAACTGCCATGGTTTGCACTATGTTTATGTTACAATACCTGCATTTCCCATTTTAAGCATGTAGCCAGTGGCAATTTGAAATTTTGTTTTTCTATGCAAACTTATTTTTGTTGGCACTATTTTAGTGAAATGGAAACTTATGCAGCTATAAAACAATTTTTCTCAACTGTAATAAAAATTGTCACTTAAAAATAGGTCAAGATATTACAGATTTAGAACAACTTGGTTTTGTTTTTGTTTTTTTTTTGTAAACTGCTGGAAGCCAATGCATTCCAAGCTTAATTTTTTAATATGGGCTTTTGGAATTTTGATTGTCCTTATTGTGCTCCTGCTTTATTTTAGATATGCATTCTTATCTTTCTTTCAGTTTTCTTTTTTCTAAATTTGCAAGACCTTCTTAAAACTGCTGACATTATTTTGCATTATTTCCAAGCTAAACCCGGTGAATCAGAGCTGTTGGAATCAGTTTTCAAACTTTGTGGGTTTGTAAATGTTACAGTTGCAGTATTCTTTTAACTGCTAACAATTCATTGGTTCCACTTTTTAAATGGTAAAAATCTTAAAATGTATATTTTCATGCATTAATGCATTCTGCCCCATTATCTGTCTTAGATTTTATTCTGTACCAAGTGAGTTTGAGTGGCTGTTACACCCTGTATATAGTGCTTTACTGAAACTCAGAGGAAGTCACAGGCTGGCTTCTGTTTTATTCAGGGATTTTTTTAACTAGTTCTTCAAAGGGATACTGCAACTCCACAATCAGATTCAACAGCGTTTAAACTGGGAACAAAAGTGATCAGCTGCCAAGGTGATATATATGAAATCATGTTTAAGATAATTGCTTTAAGTATATTTTATATCTTAGGCTTTTTGTAAAGTTGTGCTAAATGGTGAAAAGCTGAGGTGAGCTTGTGTGCAGGAGTCTCATCCTGCACATAGGCCCCTTCTGTTAAATCTTATGCAAATTAAGACTATGTTGCAGTATATATTGCATTTTCTAACAGGGTAAGATTTGGGATTAATTAATGTATGAATTAATCTTGTTTGATTTGGGGTGATGGTGAATGGACTTGCTCCAAAGTTTTCATTGCATCCAATATTTGAGGAAAATCGATTGGAAATGTGATGTCATTTGGTTTTGTTAAAATGTGGTGCTTCCTGTACAGCCTGATTGATTAAAATGTCACTTAAATACCTTTTTAAAATAAGGAATCTGAATTCAGTATTTTAAGAATTATTTGAAAGGTAGAAACTCTATATGATTAGAACAATTAAGTCTTCATTAAATTCTATAATTAAGACAATTATACATTCCTCATTAATGGCAAAACAATTGATGCAAAAGAGGTCTTGCAAAAATGTAAGCAGATGTCAATGTGAAGGAGAATCTTTGTATGTTAATAATATGAATATTTAACATTCACTTAAAAATGTCATTAACTGTAAACTGTGAGAATGTCATCAAATAGAAATATTTTGATACTTCAATTTAAATGTGATTCACCTGAAAGATAATCTTTTTCACTCTGTGGCCACATATTCTTCTTGCTCTTCTTCCCCCAAAGAAATAATTTTTCTAAAGTGTTTCTGCAAAGAGTTATTTAAGGGACACACGCATGCATCTGCACGCATCCCTAGCCTTGGATCTTCTCTGCCATCTGTGTATTTTTGATGGAATAGTCTGAAGATTTATTTTAAAAGGTTTTCCTAACGTTTCAGACAGTGGTTTTAAACCATAAGTACACAGGAAATGACGCTATCAGATGTTAACGTTGCTATCTCTGTGTAAATATTGAACTTTCCCTATCATCATTTAGCATTCTGCTGCTTTCCGTATCTTAATGCTGGCATTAAGATCACAGCCCTTACCCTCTGCTGGTTAGTGCGGACTTTTTAAAGTGCATTTTAAGTTATTGATGCAATTTGATATTTTTCATAATTTCTATTTAAACTGAAGTTGCATCATCTTTCTTGAATTCATCTCCTGTAAGAGTTGCCTTAAGCTACAGGATTGCTTTTGCTACTTTTTGTGTTGTATGTTTAACTTTCATAATAAACTTCTGTGTAGTGAAAACAAGGTGCTGTAAGTTTATTTGACTCCTTGGTAGTCCCTGCTGACGTATTTTGTTTAGGTGCAAGGCTGCCTTGATGTCCGTGGCTAAAGCAGTGGTGACATCCAGTGGTCACTTATCTAACTGACCTCTCTCCTTCGCTGTGTTCAGCTGCTGTCTGGAAAGAGGCTTTAATGAAAGGGTCTACACTGGGGAAAATGTGGATTTTGCTGCCTTAAAACTCTTCTTTCTTACACCTGATATGCCCTGCTTGCTCTGAAAGCATGGATCTGCTCCAGGGGCCCCAAGCAATGAGCTGTGTGTGCTTACAGAGCCTTTGTGGGCACACGGTGAGAGCAGCCACCAAACCTTAATTGTGCTGCTTTGGGTGAGGGGGGAACCAGGGGAATTGCATGTGTAGGTTCAGGAAATGGGGAAATAGGGTAAAGTTCTGTGGGGAAAATATGAATGTTGTATGCTACACCTGAGAAAACCTTCTGAAGCTGCTAAAATTTTAGGTGGTATAACTTCAAATAGCTAATGCTGACTGAATCACAGTGGTTAGGTGCTGAAATCAGGCAGATTGCTCACTTCAGGACTGGAGAGCCTCAGGCTGCTTTGGGAATGTTTACATGCAAAAGGACAACGTGTAACCTTATTTTAGACTTTTACAATCTGTGAACAGACCAGAAAGCACCTAAGAAAAACAGCACTGCTGTGACATGTGGCTTTCCTGAAGGCTTTCTTCAGTTTGAAGGGAGGTAGCTTTTAAAAGAGACATAAATGACAAAGTGTGTTGAACCTCAGCTTCTGTTGCTGAGGGTGGATGGTATCTGTCAGCTGCTGCAGGCTCTGCTGTCCAGGCAGTATTTTAAAAGGCATCTGTAAACAGTTGTTCATAAAGCCATTAGGTAATTTGTCCATTTACCTGTGAGCTCATGGAAGGATTCACTTCTCTGCCCAGGGCACATCACAAGTGGATGAGTACAGTACTTGTGCAGACTTTTCTTGGCTGAAGGCATTTAAAGGACAGAGGCACTTTGTCCCTTGGCTCTTCCTAGATGGAATTTGCCTCTCAGGTGTGTGAATAGCAAAGGGAATCTGTAAATCTCCCTGCATGAGGCACATACAGCAGAAAAGAATTTTAAAAGTGTTGCAATCCAGTGCCTTAACTAGCAATTCTTAGGGATGGCTGTCCTTGATGTGGGAGTGAAAGATCACTGGAAATGCTGGAAGTTAGTGGAATTGAGAAGGATGTCAGTGACCTGGAGCCCAACCACAGCAGGTGAGGTATGGTCACTTCCAGCTGGGTGTTTTAACCTGCTCTTATGTGACCTCTCCTTAACCCAAGAGAATACAGAGCATTAACTGTTTCTCAGAATTCTGAAATGGTTTGGGTTGAAAGAGAACTTAAAGCTCATCTGGTTCCAGCCTCCCTCTAGACCAGGTTGCCCAGAGCCCTGTCCAGCTTGGCCTTGAACACTTCCAGGGATGGGGCAGCCACAGCTTCTCTGGGCAACTTGTGCCAAGGCCTTACCACCCTCACAGGGAAGAATTTCTTCCTGATACCTAATTTAAACCTCTCCTCTGTCCGTTTGAAGGCATTTCTCCTTGTCCTGTCAGTCCATGCCCTTGTCCAACGTCCCTTTCCATCCACTTTGGTTACTGGGAGGGCCCTAAGGTCTCCCTGGAGCCTTCTCCAGGCTGAGAAACTTCTGTCTACATAGGAGAGGTGCTCCATCCCTCAGAGCTCCTTTGTGGTCTCCTCTGGACTTGCTCCAGCAGGTCCATATCCTTCATTTGTTAGGATGCAGAATTGCAGGTTGGGGTCTCAATGTTTAGTCCCTTCACTGAAGTCCTCAAAACCTGGATGAGCAGGTTTCCTGGTTTCTCTGGAGGGAAAGAGCAGCTGTCCTGAGCTCCTCGTCCCCTTTCTGAAAGCAGAAAACTGAGAAAAAGAACTGTGAGTGAAAACAGCAGCTTTTCTGTTCCTGCAGATCTGTGGTGGTTTGTCTAATAACGAGCCTTGTTCAGGTAAGGGCTGGGAAGTTAGATGAAGATGTGGTTTCAGAGAACTCCAGAACTGCATGGCCTGGGATGATCTTGGCAGGACTTCTGTATATTTTTTTGTTTGCTGTTAGTTCAGGACTCCTCTCTGTCGTAGATGTATTAAAGAATCCATCCTGTCTGCACAGAAATAGGACCAATTTCTATGAAGTTGCATTATTTTGTTGCTACATTTCCAATGCAAATAAGAGAATGACATAAATGGCTTCAAGGATGGGAATTGCAGTGAGAAGTTAGAGCAGAGTGAACATTTGCATGGGCAACATTTCTCAGAGCTCATTTGCTTGACATCCTGTCTTCACACTGCCACCAAATGCAAATCCCAGGCCATGCATATTCATCAACTGCTGCATGCTCAGAGCTGCTCAGGGTTTAAGTAACTATTAAATAGGTTTCTCAATTACAGGTTGAGAGAAGTGAATTTTCAGAATTGCCTTGGGCTCATTTCTTAAAGCTCAGGAGTGAGGAGGGGGGGAAATAGCACAGAAGAGCTGAGTGCTGCCTCTGTGGTGCTGTCACCTGGCACAGCGGATGGCTGGGGAAAGATGGGGAAAGGAGTGGGAAACCAGAATGCCTCTTGCTCAGTTTTGTGCCTCCTTCTGGGCCTGGTCCACAGTTTATTGCAGCTGGTGAGACTTCTGCCAAGTCTTTGTTGCTTCCCACAATTCTTCTGATGTGTGACTCTCTTTTCCACCTTATTGAATTGATGATGGGGTCTTGGAGGACATGGGTTTTCCTGGTGCTGCACTTCTTGTTCCACAGGCTGTGATTCTCTGCTTTTCATAGGAGTTGGTGGCTTTGCCACCTTTCGCCCTTTGCAATCTTTCTTCCCTGGAGCAGGCAATGAGTTTAACTTGAAAAGAGAAGGACCTTCTAGAGATGGAGCAAAGTTTACACCGGAACTCCTGGCTTTTCCAGCTGTTATCCACTGGCTTGCTGAGGGGGTCTGTTCCTCTGACCCTTTCCTACCTGCATGCCCAACCCTTTCAGCTTTTTTTATTCATACCTTACAAAAACCCAGCAACATCTAGGCAGAGAGAAACAAGCAAGGCAGAGAGAGGCAAGCAAGCTTTTCAGGAGGTGGCTCTGAGCAGTGAGAGGAGCTCATCCCAGGGTGAGCAGTGCCAGACAGGAACAATGTCTCTGCTCAGAGGAACTTGCTGCTCACATTCCTCTAGGGTGGGTTGGGCCTTCAGTTGCCATCGGTGGCCAGAAGAATTGAGTGAACTGCCCAGGCTCACTCCTGGCTTCTGCAGTTGACTTGTTCATTACAGCTCTGCAATACAACTTGTGGTTTGTGTGCTGTTCAGCCTTGGTGCCATGGCACTCTTCTCAGCTCCTGGAGGATGTGGGGTAGGAGAGGTCAGTGGAGTTGGATGTACAGCTGTGGGTTTCTCTTCTGCAGTACATGAGATGTCTCTTCTAAAATCCTGCCCATCTGCATGTTGAAACTGCCCTCAAACACGGGCACCTCAATGCTGCTGCAGCCTTCTCCTACGGCAAGGCTTTCTCTCCACCCCCTGTTTCTAAATGCACAGAGCTACACAGGGGGAATGACCTCCTGATGAAATCCCAGGAGCTCTAAGCTTGGAGGAGAGCAGAGAGGTTGGTGGAGGGAATGTGGGTTTGCTGCTGGATTGCAAACAAAGCTGTGGGGAGAACAACTCTTATCAGAAGACAATTCTTAACAAAGAGGAAACTCTACCCAGAAACACCAGACTGGCCATCACCTCAGTGCCAGGAAGGCTGCCAAGTATCTCACTTCCCAGAATGATGTGCCACCTACCCAGAGGAAGCACCAGGTCCCCTCCCACCCCACCAAGAGCTGAGCAGCCATGTCCTTCACAGCACTCTAGTCCCTGTTCCCTGACGACCCCTGCACAGGGCAGCACTTGGGTGAGACACCTGCTCTAGAGGTGAGATACTGCTATCCCCTTCCAGCACCATCCAGCTCCTCACTGGGCTTCCCCAGTTGCCCCAGTCTACCCTCTGGCTGCTGCCTGTGACTTGTCACCAGCCTGCAGATGCCTGGATAGCCTGTCCAAGGAGCCAGGAGCCTGTGCCCACAGCTGCAGCAGCCCAGGAGGAGGATAGTTGGGGATGCCCAGCCGTGCATGAGAGCTATCTGTGATCCAGCTCCAGGTAGTAGAATCAGACAATGCTCAGGGCTGGAAGGAATCTTAGAGAGCATTCAATCCACCCCCCTTGCTGTGGGCAGGAAACCTTCTAGGTCATTTGCTCTGGCTGTGTTTGAGGTCTGGGGGCCAGGAAAAGGAGGGAAGGGAGGGATATGCACAGACTGTTCCTGAGCTGCCCAGTGATTGCCTTCTGCTCAGGTCAGAGCTGCTGCTGAGGAACCCCTGAACACTTTCTTGGCAGCAACAGCCCTGGCCCAGAGCTACTTGGCGGATGCTCCCACACAGATGAGAGGACAGATCCTCTTTTTGGTTCTGCTTTCAGTTCTGCTCTGCAGAGCATGTCTGGTGTATGACTGCCGGGACCTGGTGCGGGTGGTCCCGTGGGGTGCGTGACTTTCTGAAACCACCAGCCCCAACAAGGTGTCTCATCACCAGCTCCTTCACACCCTCTCAACATCCAGACCTCTGCATCCGGGGCAGGATGTGCCAGTGGGACCACAGGGCACTGCATTGGGAGTGAGGCTCAAAGAGCATCTCTCTTGTTGACTTTATCCATCACAGCCCATGAGTAAGGTTAAAGTCACCCCCAAGCTGCTTGTTCACCAGAAGTCAGTGACAAAACGGGCAGTCAGAGATCTTCAGGGGCTCTGAGAGGTGCCCTGCAGCTCTGACTCACCTCCCTTTAAATGATGAAACTTCAAGCAGCAGGGCTGGAGCACGCTGGTGTAGGGGGCTGACCCCTCTCCCTCCTTCTCATACCGTGCCTCATAGCCCTTCCTCATCATCAGCTGTGACACTCAAACGTCCCTTTTGGAAACATCTCTAGAGGTGAAACTGAGCCCAGGAGAAAGCCCTGCCATGTGTGTAGCACTCCTGGATCCACAAACCCTTGCAACTGCGGGGTTGGGGATTCTGTAGAGTCCCCAGTTCCATCTTTCCCTTTTTCCCCCCCCCCCCGACAAAACCTGTGCTTTACCCCAGGATGAATTTTCCCACCAGTTTTCAACGCCTGATTAAAATCCCAAGTTCCTGGCTGGGCAGCAGCTGAGGGCAGGATGCAGTGGCCAGCGGCTCCTGGAAGGACAGATGGTCCCTCGCAGCAGCTGCTGACGCCGCTGGCTGCGGGCTGACTGGTCCGGGAAGGAGCGGGTGATCATCCCCCGTGCCTGTGCCCCTGTCCTGCCGCATCCCGGCTCTCTGCCCGGCACCGCGCCGAGCTGGGCTTCGCACCCTGCCCACGCCTGGCAGCGCCTCCCGGGCTAAACCGCCCCGAGGCAGGAGAAACCAGCGCATCTGTTTCTAATGAAGCCGAAGCCAGTTTAGATCTAGCCCTGCACGATTCAGAGCTTTTATGATATATCTGGAGTTCTGTGAAATGCACATAAAGCGTCCCGGCCGCTGGGGCGATGCAGGGGAGCTGCTGCCTTGTGGCGAACAGCCCCTCCCGCGGCCAGCTTTTACTGCTGCTCCCTCTCCTTCTCGGGAATGCTCCGTGCCCGTCCGTCCGGCCCTCCTCCTCAGCCCCTGCCCTCGCCCCAGCCCTGTGAAAAGCCCTGTGCGGTGGGGCCGGGGCCGTGCCGGCTGTGCCTGGTCAGTGTTTAAGGTGCCATCTCAGCAGCATGGGCGGTGAGCGCTGGGAGCCTCCCGTTCCTGCCCTTCTCCAGACACCGAGCACGGCGCAAAGGGGCAGGGGAGCTTTTGCAGCTGCCAGAAGCCCAAATCTGGGATGTGTGAAGTGACGCTGGTGACCACCGTGGTCTGACTGAGGACGAGCTGTAGCCTTGCCCTGCTCCCCACAGCCCATGCCAGGCGCACATCACCTCCAAAATCTTTATTGCCGATGGGCTGCACAGCCGCCGGTCCAGCACAGCTGGCAGGGAGAAGGAAGCTGTTCTGGAGCAGGTGAACCCCAGCCCGGGGAATCTCTGGACAAGGCTCAGGACAGGCTGGAGGCTGTGTGTGTGTAGGCAACCCGCCCGGTGGAAAAAGGCACTTTCTGCCCCACCAGCCCTGCGGGTGCGGGGCAGCGGGGCAGCTCCTCGCACCACGCTGGGGTGCTGATGCTGCACATCCTGCCCGTGTTAGCCTCGGCCGCCGCTCCAGCGGGTGTCAGGGCAGGGCAGGACATGATCAGCGCCGGCGAGGAAGGGAGAAGTGCTGAGCGATGGAAAAACGGAGCCAGGGGTCTCCCGGGGAAGGTCCGGGCTCGGTACTACCCAGACCCTGCTCGCCCAGGGACCCCCAGCCTGGCACTGATGGGGCACTGCCGAACTCGGTGGGACCCGAAGCCCTTGGTTGTGAGATAAATCCCCCTGAAGAGGTGAGATAACCCCTCCTTGGAGAGTGCAAGGCTTCCTCTTGGAGCTGCCAACCCTCTTTGGATCCATTCCTAGGTGCCAAGCCGGAGACTCACAGCAGGAAATGCATCTCCAAAAAAATCGAAGCAACTTCAGAGCTTTATAGCAAATATCTTTCCTCCAGCTGAATCAGTGCTGCCAAGGCTGGTGTGTGCTTCCAACCCATTCGTACGAGCAGCCACGGGGCAGATTTCCTCACAGACCTGATCTGTGCTGCTCTTGAATCCGATCGGAAGAGGGCAGCTCTCCTTCGCTCTGCGCACGGCTGCATCCCACGCCTGTGAGCCCCGGGGAGATTTGGTCCCTCCTGGTGACTTCTGCAATTTTCTGCTTTCTTTTAACTGGCTGGATTGAAAAGCCCAGCTCTTCTCAGCCAACATCTCCCCGCAGATGTGTAGAATTTAGAAAAAAATTAAGTAAAAGAAATCAGAAAAAATTTAGAAAATTTAAAAAATCCATTAATCCCCCACAGCTGCTGATCTCACCCCAAAAAGTGATGGCATTGCAAGCCTTTGGTAGAAGGGAAGCTGGATTGTCTCCGATGGATGCACCCACTGCCATTCATTCAGTCAGAAACATTAACAACTGAGCCAGGCTTTAAAAATTGATTACGATCTTCAGAAAGCTGTGCATTGCTTTCTGAGCCCTGGGGCTGAATTTTCCAGGAAGTGCTCCATAATCTGGAGAGTGAGAAGGGTAATTTTATTCCTTCAAAATTTAAGTTTTGCCTGTCATGAGCAGTTGCCAAAATGATGGTGCTTTGCCCAATCTGCCTTAAAAGTGCCACCCTGCCTGGAGTCACTGGGGAGCTCAAGGGGCTCCCCCAGTCACTCTGGGGGGTTTGATTTCAGCTGCCCACAGTGGTCCCCACTTGAGACCTTTGGCAGTCTGGGTCTGTGGTGGGGACACACAAAGAACCTCCATCCCAGCACCCCTGTGGATACCACCTGCTCCCAGCTCCTGTGTCCAAGGGGGAAAACATTGCCGTGTCCATGAGAAGCTCATGGGTGCTTGATGGGCTTGGGGAAGAAGACATGTAGGGGGATCTGGAAATTATCATAACTGTGAATTTTTATAATGGGAATTTTCATAACTGCTGGCTCAGCTGTGCAAAAAAAAATTAACTAATCCAGCTTGCAGCTGGATTTCTGTCTGGGAGAGGTTCTCCAGGAGACAGGAGCAAACCAATGCCCAGCAGAGATGGGGCTGACCCCAGGGGTTCCTAGCTTCTCTCTGGAGCTGGTGATCACCTGTGCAAACCACCCACTCCCACTGCCATTGAAGCCAGGGGCTCAAAAGCAACCCTGGAGCTGCTCTCCTTCAGTGGTGCAGTCAGACAGCAGCCGTGCAAACAGCCTTGGGGGGAGTTCTGCTTCTGTGACTTGGGATTTGGTTTCTTCTTTACTTGTCTTGGCTTACAGAGAGAGAAATGTGGCCTGAAAGGGAACCAGCTGCTCTGGGAATCCAGGGAGGATGCTTTAGGTGCATGGGGGTGTTTTCCCATGCCCTGGGAGGGAGGGAGCTTGGGCTCTGTGGTGGGCACAGGTGCAAGGAGGTGCTCCTCCATCTCAGCTGTGCCTGCACTTGCCCTCCTTCGGGATGCTGTGATGGGACCTTCAGCCTGCTGGGATTTATTGTTGATCTGTGCTCCTGCCCGGGACTTTCCTCCTCACCCTGGGCAGTCACTGCAGTTGACCAGAAAACACCCAGCCCTGTAGGGTGCCACTGCCCCTTCCTGCCCACAATAACTGTGCTCTGCCCTCCTGGCAATGTCAGGGGTGTGTTTGAAGCTTGGGTATGAGGTGACAGCCCCTTGTAAATGCACTGGTGAGTGTTTTAAACAACAAAGCCCCAGACCTGGCAGCAACTAGCCCTTCTCCACTTAGCCTGGGGTTTGGGTTGATGTGTGAAAATTTGAGGCAGGGGAGTGGCACACTCAGAATGAATTTCTTTTTTTTCTGCCAATGTATTTGGGCTTTATTCTCGTTGGTGCATTCAGCTTGTACTTGTGGTACTCTCTTACGAAGGATGCTGAATCTTCTTTAATGAAAGCTGAGACTGCTGCATCCCCCAGTGTGCAGCACTGGGCATTCAGAGGGCATCACCAAACACAGGAATGAGGTGGAGAAGGGTTTCTGCAAATCCCAGCCCATCTGTACCCACCTGTTTTCTACCCAGGACCTCAACCTGAGGGCTGCATGTGCCATGGACCTGCTTAAAAGTAGGTGCTGTGCTTTGTGTTCTGTTAAATGAATGAGGTATGCAAGATTTCTAGCTACATATTTATTCTCTCAAGTAAATTCCTTATGGCTGTTACAATATGAACTTACAGATATATAATATATAAAAACTGTATATATAAAAGTGTATGTATATATTTCATACATCTATAGTAAGCTGGAGAGAGGCAAGTGGCTCATAAGGATAAGACTCTGCTCTCCAGAGAGGAAAGGCTAATTTCTGTTTTTGAGCCAATAAAGATGTGTCAGAGGGCTGGAGTGAAGGGGAAACATTGGCAGCACCTCTGTGCTTTTCAGCATATTAAGATGTCACCATGCTTGGATTAAAAAAAAAAAGCAAGCAAGGCATGAATAATAAATAGAGCAACATGCAGCTGACTTAAAGGGAAAACTAATTTCCCTGGGGCTTGCTCCATGCCATATCCATTAAAATCTCACCTGCTTTGACAGCTCTGTGACCTGAAGAGAGATGCTGAGAAATGTGGTGTTCAGAGCAGAGCCGGGCCGAGGTCCTGCTCCCAAACGTGACTGGGATTTCTTTTTAATGCTTTGATTCCTCCTGCCAGTGACAGCTTGCTCTGCCTGTGGGAAGGAGCCGCAGTGCAAATCCAGCTGAAATTATGTTTGACTTCTTGCTTTTTTTTTAATGTGCAACCCCTAAACTTCTGTGTTGGGCTGCCTGCTGTTTTCTATGCTGCTGTGGGACATTCCATGTGATAGGGCTGCCCTGCTGCAGACCTTGCTGGGACATGGTGGGCACAGGGATGGGGTGTGGGATCAAACTAGGACTGAGCATCACCATCCAGAGGGATGCAGCAGAGGAGAGGGGTCAGAAGACAGGTATCACCAAGGAGACAATTTTCTGCTACCACCCTCAAATAAACATGAAAAAAATTAACCTTCCCCCCACTCTCTGCCCCTCCTGGAGCCTCAACCTGCCAGCAGAAAGAGTTACAGCTGCTTCCAGACCTTCTGCATCCTCTTGAATTTCCATCACTCGTGCAACCCTTCTCCAGAGCGGGTGTCACTTTGTAGGAGCATGGCATGGCTCCATATCCTTGCTTTTTCTCTTTTAATTCTCTGCTTATTTGGGCAATGTTTGACCTGGTGCCTTTCATCTTGGATCAAGTTTCCACTGTAAAAAAGAGGCCTGGTCTGATGTTCATTGTCCCAGGTGGTGGCACATCCTGGCATACTGGGAGAGCTCAGTTTCCTCCTCAGCTCTGTGGATGTTTCTGGCCCCTGGGGTCACTGGGTGTGATCAAAGCAGGTTCCTGCGTGGTGAGCCCCATCCCAAGGGAAATGTGGGCTTTCCTAGGGTCAGAACTCTGGGGTGGCAGCACCCCTGTTTGCTCAGACAACACTGCAAAGCCAATGGCCTCCTTTCTTCCTTACTGAGTCATTCCCGAGCTCATTCCGGTAACTTTGCTCGTGCCACTGACTAATTTCTCCTTAATTCTTCTTTCTTCCACTCTGGCCTCTCAGCTGGAAAAACCGGATGCACCTGGGTTGTGGTTTGGGCTGGTTACTGTGTTTTGAGTCCCGAGCTTACCATGTCGGATGTAACTGGGGCTGGGGCTGTAGGCCTGACCCTTGGCCGGCGACGAGGCCGTGGCGGGACTCGAACCCGGGATCTCCCCCTCTCCAAGCCGACGCCTTCCCCCCTCGCCCACGGACGGGGGGCGGGGCTCATTTTCCCGGCCCCGCCCTTTCCCCGCCCCCGAGCGGGCGCGCCTGACGACAGCTGCAAAGCACTTTTTCAGCAGCCGCAAGTGAGGTGAGTCGCGGCCCCGCGGCGCGGGGGGGGTCGNGCGCGGGGGCCCCGCCGTGACCCAGCGCTGCCCCCGGGGGTTGGGGGCGGCGAGTCCCCTCAGGGGGCGGTGGCGGGGCCGGGCTCGGGCTGCGAGCTTCCCTCCCGCTTCCCTCCGCGTCCTTCCCGCAGGGGTCCGGCGCAGCGACCCGGTGACCCGCCGTGCCAGCCCGCGGCCTCCGCGCTACCTGAGCCAATGCTAGATCTGGAGGTGGTGCCCGAGCGGTCTCTGGGGAACGAGCAATGGGAGTTCACCTTAGGTAAGTGTGTTCCTTCCCCCCGGCCCTGTGCGGGTCCTCTCGGCATTCGGCGTCCATAAGGGTTCTCCCAGCGCTTTCGGGGAGTTGGGGAGAGAAAGGGAGCGACAGCCAAAGCTCACCTTTCTCTGTCGCTAAAAATACTAAAGTACGAGCTTTAAGGATTCCCTTGTAGTTTATAGTTTCATCTTTAGCTTTGGCGTGCCAACTTGTGCTTTGTTTATCTGCTCGTGTGCTTTCATGTGCTCGTTTGCTTTCTTTTGTCTTGTCGTCTAAGACTAGTCATTCTTTTAAATAACTCCTAAAAGAGGAAGCATGAATGTGCTGATTGTCACCTGAATATGTGTCAGGTGATATTGGCAGCTTCAACTGTGCGCTTATACTTACTATAAATTCTGTGCTTTTCTGTACAAACCCTTCATAAACATGAGTCGAGTTTCACAATTTCTTTGGGTTGCGAAATAGTGGAGAAAGTAAACTTTGGAGATATTTTCTCAGGGTTAGATAACCAGTGTTTTCCCCCCCAATAATTTTTTTTTTCGTGTCGCTTAGTAGTCTTTCCCTACCAGTTATTGTTCTGCTTACTGTGATGAGAAAGAACTTTCCCCCAGCTGATGCAAATTTGGCTGGTGCTCAGGCAGCACACTTCAATGTGCAGTTGAAATGAGATGGTGTGGATTCTTCGGGTGACCTGTGTTTTTCAAGCAGATACTGGTAGTCCTTAAAACTCTCAGAAAACACTGTAAATGTCACCTTTTCTGAGTGGTTGTGTGACATATCAGTGTTGGACTCTTTATCTCCTTTTTCCATCATTGCTGTAGCTCTGTGTAAAGTTAATGGTCATAGGAGTTCAGCAAATGTAGACAAGGCACTGTGTGTCAGCTCTCTGTGTCTGCCTGAACTGGAGTTACACGTGGGCTGCTGCTCTTGTCACCTGTGACAGTGAGGGGACAGACTGTTCCTTAAAGACGCTGTTACACAGTTGAACCCTGAACTAGGGTTGGACCAAAGGAGTGGTGCTGTGCCGTGGAGTTATTTATATGAAACCCATCAAACACAAAGGGCTGTTTATGCTGCTGTGACTTCAGTCAAGTAGAACTTGATGGTTACAGACAGGGCTAAATGGCCTTTGAAGGCTAATTATAGCACCGCAGGTCCCACCCTTTGAAGTCTTGGTGAAATCCTTGTACCGTAAATGTTCTGTGCTCTCATCTTTGTGTGACCTCCTGCCATCCTTTAGTGCCTGTGTTACCTGGGGAAAAGCAACCTCCAACTGCATACCCTGGCAGTCTTCATAAATACGGAGTACCAGCTTCCCTCCGTTCTCCTTATCAAAAAAAGGAAAGGAAAGAGAAAATGTTTTTCCTTTTCCCAAGGAAAGCCTGTTAATGCAGTCTCATGGTTCAAATTTTACAGTGTCTGTGTCTATGTGCACGCACACACAGAGGCATAGATGTGAGAGGGAGGAAACTCAGCTGTATTTCTCGGAGTAAACATAGCCACCACGTGATGTGTCTAATATATAATTAGCATGACCTGCTGGTGCAGAGCAGGAGGGTATTTAGGATACTTAACTTTGTCCTGCACCAGCGATGTTGTGTGAAGATTGTCCCTGCTGACAAAGCTGGTTCAGCTGTGTTAGTGGCAGTGGGGCTTGGTACTGCTTGTGTAAATGGGACTCTCGCTGCCAGCAGTGTTCTACTCATTATTTGTTTAGCTCTGCTCTTAGCAGAACTAATGGCAGTATTCCTGAACTGCTGCTGACTCTGGCTTCCAGTAGTGTGCCCACAATGGAGATGACTGAGGGGAAATGCCAGGAAAATTTTGTACATGACTTTTTGGATTCTGTTTCTGGCTCCAGTGTTGACTCACTATGTGACTAGAGCATAAAAAATTTAACCGAGACTGAGTTTAGATACCTGTGCCACTGCACCTCTCGGGCTACATTCCTCCTGTTCTAAAGGAGAACAATTAAATGCTTATTCTGTAGTGCCTATAGCTGTATTATTAGTGTTTGAGATGTATAATTTCTAAGGCATACTTGCATTTCTCTGGCACTTTATACTTTCTTTTCCTACCGAGTTTCACTTATCTTTATTTAATGCATTATGATTCATCTTAGATTTTCTTGTATTTTTCTCTTAATCTTTACTCACTTCTCTACCCCCATCCCTTCAAGACACACAGTCTTAGCATAGGCTGATACTTCAAGCCATGATGTTCTTGACCAATGTAAGTGAGAGAACTGTCTTGTGCTGCTTGTATCAATCCAGCATTTAGAAAAGGGAAAGATCTGTGATAGAGGAGCCCTAGCTCTTTGTGAATCTTTGTGAGTGTTACTGCCATGGCTCAGTTTGGTTCACTGTCTGATGCGCTGGAAGCCATGTTTGCTTCCCCATTCCCCCGACTGATGAGCAAGGGAAAAAGAATTCTTTGTTTTCCTCTTTGACTGCAAAGGCTGACGAATGTTGAGGAAAAAGGGGATGTTGTGTGTGAGAAGACTGGAGAAAAATAACCCATTTTTTTATTTCTCCTTTGACTTTCTGCAAATGGAGGCAAAGTGAGGATACTGGCTGTTTAACACTTTTTGCGTCCCATAAACTGTTCTTGAAGAATTTGGGTTGCTCACTAGCTTTGCTAAGCAGCTGTGTGGCCAAATCTGCTTGATTTTCAGTTGCTGAAAACTGAACCAAGTCAGTCCATGTCCATTTGCTTGCAGCCTGAGAAGGCTGTGAGTAAGAGAGTCACATGAACCATCTGTTTGCACACTTACCAGCTCGAGATTGCATCAGTTTACATCAAACTACAGCCTGAACTTGGTGTTTCTGCACTTCTTGAACCGGGTGCTGTTTTACTGAATCTTCATGTGCTGCTGGCACTGTCGGCGTATGGACCCTGTCAGCTGTGCTGGCTGGGCTTCAGCCTGTGCCACTGGTTTATTTTTTAAATGAGCTCATGGTCTTAGCTCTGCAAGTCTTTTATGAATACTGACTTAGGACGTGGGTTTTATACTCTTCAGTCAACCTTACTTCTTTTTCTGGATTCATACTTTTTACTAGGTTAAGAAATGTGGAACTTTTACAGCAGCATCTTTGATCTTAGCTCCTTGCTGCTATTCATGTTTCTGTTCCATTTTGAAAATATTATCTAATACATAATAGCTATCATCTTCAAACTCAGCTGCCTGGACTACAAGGCAACTGCTATTTCCTAGATAATGGGAAACAGTGCTGCTTTATTGTGTGGCTCTGCATTTTAATTTCATTACCGTTATTAAAATAATAACTCTTCTTTTTGACTTAATATCATCTACTGATGTATAATTTCTAGCTGCAAACCAAATTGTCCCCAGGATTATGAACTGAGGTGAAAACCAGTTTTGCAGACATGTTTGTATATGTTATTTGCAAATTGAATCACTGTAGTTCTAATCTGTACATCTGTTTTGCCAAAACTTGATTTCATCATTTCAGCAAAGCTGCAATATATGGGCACGACAAAGAGAATGGTAATTTTGTTTTGTTTTTTAAATGTTATGCCAGTATTACTTTAAAGCAGTACCCATGGTGAACTAGGTGTGTATGTTATAAATAGATATAAATGGAAAGAGAGAGAGTGTTTTCTCACTTTGATACTGTAGATAATGTCTAAAAGGTGCTTTGAAACATGACGTACTGTCTGAGTTTGAGCAGTGTAGCTAGTAAGTAAAAGTTCTGAATGTAATAAAAACGTAGAGGTAAATTTTCCCCAATCAAAGCAAATTTCTTAAGATTTAGAAACTAGGAATAGAAAAGCACAGGGCAAAGAATGGAAATAAAGTGTCAGATAACTAATCTAAATTGACTTGCAGCAGTTAGTATGAAAATAAAACTTCACAATTATGAGCTCATAACCTCTCTTTATAAATGCCTGCTTTGAATCCAGCAGTGAGATCGCATTTCATTTGGAAAGGCAACGAAGGTTTTTAGCGTGATAAATGATGAGATGGTGTGGTGATATTTTTTCTGCAGAATCAGCTGTTCCATTCTGCTTTCAAAAATTTATAGTTGTAAAGATAAGATACACATGGAAAGAAAAAAAGCCCTCGAAATTGTATGAGGCTGAATGACTATAAGTGTATTGCCTCAATTGAACCAAATATTTTAGTATGCATATCTTGTCTGTAAACTGAGAAGATAAAGTTTCTTCCTTGACACAAATATAGCCATATCAGCAGCTAATGGGGCCTGTTAGGTCTAAGGAGAATCATTGCTCTGTGTTAGTATTTGTATCTTCTGGTATGGATACACAGTACTTTATCAAGGTTAATAAAAAAGTGTGTGCCCTAAGAAGTGTTTCAGGAGCCTATTGGATGTGTATAGGAGTGCTCTAGCCAGCTCTAATGGAGTTTGATAGGGGCTGTTTTATCAGTTATTGGATTGATGACCCCAGAAAACAGAAAATGTTGTGCATAGGCTGTGGCAAGCTCTTTGCTTTTTCTGCCTGAACTTTGCTGTTTAATTTTGTGTCTAGAGATACTTTTTTCATATATGCCTAACAACTGGTGGATAAACAATGCCTGTTCTGTTTCCAAACACCAGGTCTGCGCCGATACCATGAGTCAAGTTGGCTTGTTTGTTGACCACATACCTCTCTGTTGTAACTCAGTGTTTGCTGATGGTGGTTTGGTTACCTCATGTGTAACCTTGCTGTTAAAAATCTCTGGTAGTTGGTCTCTGCACTGAAGAAATGCATCTGTTTTTATTTCCAGGAATGCCGTTGGCTCAGGCTGTAGCAATTCTTCAGAAACACTGTCGCATTATCAAAAACGTCCAGGTTCTCTACAGTGAGCAGGTGAGTAGAGCATCTGCTGACCAGGAAATGCACCTCAAGGTGAATTAAGACATGCTTTGTGCTGATGTACGTACTGTATGAGTTGCAGGGCTACTTGAAATTGAATTGCACCAAATTATTGCCACCACATCAGAGATGTAGCTTTTATAAGTTTCATGTGAAATATAAAAGTCCTCAGCACAGCAGTGCAGTGATTTAACAGCTATCAGTTTTGTATATGCAGTGGAGGAGTGGCATTGTTTTTCCTTCAAGAAGTGAAATGTTATGTAATTAGCTGGACAATTTTATTCTAGTCTACTTACTTCATCCTTGTGAAGGGTTGTTGCAATTTAAAGAACTGAGTACTCAATATTTTCTGCTTTTGTGTTTGGTCCAGTGGTGAGGAACCCTACGAAAAACCTTCCACACCTTTTCTCTCTGTCTGCAATATTGTCTGTAGAAAGTGGGTGCAGTGATTTAAACCAGCTATAGATGTTTTAATCATTCTTCATAATGCAGCATTAAGTTCCTGATATGTTTGACTTCCATCAAAAAGGGGACTAGAAGTAAAACCCTTCTGCTAGATCAAGTGAAGTGTGTTATTCTGATGGAAGTGTAAGGGGAGGTGGGACAAAGGAGGATTGTGACTCTCCAGATGTTTTATGTGCAATGCATGTTAATAAGAAGATGATATTCATATGTTGTAAATTACAGCTCTTTGCTTCAGGAAGAAGGCAGAGTCTGTACAATGTTAGTTTGTAGCAAAATAAGGATTCAGGCCTTGTGCATTTGCAGTGAATACTGACTGGCTAAGAACAACCTTGACTCTGGTGTTCAGTGCTGGATACATATTTCATGTTATTAAATGAATTATCCTTTTCTTTGTTTCACTTTATGTGGATTTATGGGTTTTATGATGACTGAATTGCAAATCTGGCTCCTTGTGATTAATGCATGGGAGCATCTGTCTGACAGTGAACACTCTCCTTGTTTTTTGTATTCTTTGGAGGTTTTTAGTGCACTGCAGTGCATTTGAATTATTTCTAGGGTTGTTTAGATAAATGATGAGATTCTTGTTCCACTCAGATTGTAGAATCACGGAAGGATTAGTGGTTCAGTGCTAGCAAGCAGAGTTGTACTACTCCTTGGTTTCTACCACCTCTTGGAAAGTTACATTGCCCTTGACTATGTGCACTGAACTTCTGTCTGCAGAGGGCAAGTTTAGTGGTTTGTTTTTTTTTTTCCAAAATGTAATAAATGTACAGATGTTTTAGCATCTGCATAGTCTTAACAAAATAGTAGTTCTCAACTTTCTGGAATAGTTCTGCTGATTATATTTTTTTCTGTATATTATTGCAATTCAGGGCCTGATTTTTTTTATTTTTTAATTTTTTTTTTCCCACACACCACGGAGGGCCTGCATTTGACTGTCTGGCTCTGTCCTCACCCTCGTGCAGTGTGTCATGCATTTCATTAGCAGCTGAGCACAAAGAGCTCAGCTCTTAGAAGATTCAAAGCTTTGAAATTAACTTTGCCATGCACAACTTCTTCCTAGCTAAACTGTACCTGAATAGCCTTCATGTTTTTCCTCTTTGCCTTGTAAAAGAATGCCTTTGAGCACAGTGATCAAATGTTATTTAAAGCTGTTGCGTCTAAAGCACTGAATTTCTGATCTTGGAACTCCAGCAGTGAGTATTTCCTTTCAAAAATTTATATGGCAATTAAATGCAATTAGATCTGCCCACGGTGCTCTCTTTAACTTGACATAAATGGGATGCCCAAACTGTGCCAGAAAAGCTTGATGAATCCTTTTCTGTGAATAAATGAAGTTTAACTCTTTTTTGGTGAGTTTAAGTGGGGTATTAATTGCCTTTGTTTTCCTAAGCTTCTTTGTCTGAATTTTGGTTGATGGGATTGTTCAGTGGTAACTGTTTTTCCTGCATCTTTACGTAGATTAACAATATAACTGCACATCTGTGGTGCTTCCTTCAGGAAGAACTCTCCTGTTGCTTCTTGGCATCATCTTTCATATTTGAGGTTCTATTTTGTGTATTAAAAGTCACATGAACTAAATTTGTGCCCTTGGATCTTTCCATGTATTAGAAAATATGCCAGCATAGAACAGAAGTTATTTGCTGTACTAGTTATCAGGCTTTTCCTCAGATGTTTGGGGTTTTTTTTCCACCCACTCAAAAGTACTTGTAATGCTCTCATTAATTTTGAAATAACCTTATGAAAACTTGGTTTAGAAACCAATGAAGTACAGAGCACATCCTGTAGCAGAACAACTGTGCTGGAGTATTTGAAAGCAAGATTGCAAGGTTTTTTTTGCTCTATCTGTAGCCTTTATAAATTAGATTTATAAGGGATTGGAAAAAACTGTCAGGGTCAACATTAGACCTTTATATATCAAGCTTGTAGTTCTGTTGCAATTTTGCTTCAGTTCTATGCAGAGCCATAAAAATTTGTCAGCAAGAGTGAGCTTTTGATGCCATTGTGTGAAATGTTGTGAAAGTTTCATTTAGGAGACAGTGTACACGCTAGAACACCACTGGTGTTCAGGAAAGATGAGCTCAGACTGAACCAGCTTCAGGAAAAGCTACTGCAGTGATCCAGGTGAACAGGAGATCTGCATCACAGGAAATGGAAAGTCCCATGGCTTGTTTTGACCTAGTGTTGTGAAATCTAGGATCTGATTACTTCAGAATATGGTTTGGGAAGGGGTGGGACATGGACATGAAAATGCTCAGAAAGTGTCAAGGCTAGAAGACACTGAAGTGCTGATGTGAGAAAATTGAGGATGAAAATTGGACTTCAGGCAATAAAACCCCAGAGCTTCTCCCAGTAGAGCAAAGTAAGATGGCTTATGCTTAATTCATGAAAGGGCTGTATGGTATGGCTGCCTGCTTTAGAAGCCTTTATTTGCCCCAGTTGTCCATCCCCATGCTGTCTGTTGGTAGAAAACTGCCTGGTGCAGTTCTAGGACATGAATCTTGCTGCCTGCCTGCCATTCAACCTTTTTTCTCCTCCGAGGAGACAGCTGTGGGGGAAAGAGCATTTTGAAGCAAATGTGCTTTAGATGGTACATGATCAAAAAGCTGAACTGGGGCCAAGTGACTGTGTGTGTGTGGATTGCACTGGTAGAGCAGAGAGCAGCTTCCCCAGTGGCCCAGCAGACTGAGAGGGCATAGAGCCTATACAGACACCAGGAAAGCCAGTGGAATGTCTCCTATTGACTCCAACAGACTGCAAATTAAGCCTTTAGTTGTTATGATTCACAGTAACTAAGGAAACCTAAATTCACAACATGAGAAACTGCAGGCAGCCTTCCTTTTGAGGCCTGAAAAAGACTGTGACAGTTTGAGTTTTGAAGTGGAAAGCCATCTTTTTGTCAAGCACATGCCTGGTTCTGATGTGAGACTTCGTATTTTTGTGCACCAAGAATGCAACAGAGGCTGTCCCTGGATGATGTCTCTCATGCTAAACTGGGAGTGTTAATTTTCAGGGTGGGGTTTTGTTGGTTTTTGTTTTGGTTGGGTGTTTTTTTAATGGGGTTGGGGGTTATATTGTTTTGAGGTTTTTGGTTTTGTTTTTTCTTCCGCTTACAGTAATGGACAAAGTACTCTTGTAAGAGTTCTCGCAGGACACAGATATTGCATGGGGAACTTCTGGTTTTTTTCATAAGGAAACTGAAGGGTTTGGGAAGTTTGGCCAAATGTATTTTAGTTATGCTTATTAATTGAACAAGTGATTGTTTTCTGAGGCAGTTCTGTTTTTTCAAAGTAACCAATTTATACTTTTACAGTGATATATATCGTAACAAAGAAGGCTTGAAATTGAAAGCCTAATGGCTTTTTTTTTTGTTTTACAGTCACCTCTCAGCCATGACCTCATCCTTAACCTGACTCAGGATGGAATCAAACTGCTGTTTGATGCTTTCAATCAGAGACTTAAGGTAATAAAACACCCCTCCTGCTAACAGACAATGCAAAGCAAAACCCTGGGATGTATTGACACTTAACAGAGCCTAAGTATGTGGCTCATTTAGACATTTAATTTGTCTTATGCTCTCTTGTGGTTATGAACTGCATTTCTTCAGTGGGATTTAAGTTTGTTTATGGAAGTAAGACACCTTACCCTGTTCTCTATGAGTGCCACAGGAGTGTGATGGTGCAGTGTGGTCTCACTTGCCCATCTTGTCTCGAGGTGCACAGAAGCTGCACAAGGCCCTTACTCTAGAGTTAGGCTTTGGATTTGAAATCAGATTGTCATTAATGCAAACCAGATAGTTTTGTATTATGCCCAGGTTGTTCCTTTTTGTGGGCTGCCATTTTATTTATGGAGTTTAACTTCCTCTTATTCATAGTTTTCATTTAAGTTAGCTTTGCAGAGTACTTGTGTGGCTGTGTGTGATTACCCCTAGAAAGCCATGTCCAGGCCTCTTGTGAGCAGCTGCCTCCTGCACTGGCTTCAGTTTGTTCTGGATGAGTTTTGGTTCCTGCAATTGATGTCTTCAATTCTGATTTTGTGCTTTTAGGTGACCAGGAGTTGATCTGCATTTCTCAAGGATGCTTAGTGTAGTTGAGATGCAAAATAAAAGGCAAGCTGGTCACTACCTTCCCATGGCATTTGTCTTTGCAAAATATGTGTAATGGAAGTGATGTTTTTTTATCCATACAAAATGGGCAGCTGTGGCACTGTAGGGGTATGACTACATGAGTACAAAATTTTGAAAACCTTTTAACTGAAGCACTTGAAATATCTCTGTATTAATTCTTAGTTACTCAGGGTGATCCTTTCAGCCAGACCAGCTGTGCTGAACACTTGTCACTGGTTCTCACCTGGTGGGTGTAAATTTCTCTGTGACAGAAGTGTTTAGGTGTTGATTTGGATAATTGGGTGAGAGTGAACTGCTCTAACTGCTGTGTTGCTTAACACTTGAAAGCAGAAGTGTGGAGTTAACTGTAATACTGAAAAATTGAGTGCTTATTGTTTAGGTAAGTCTGGAATATGGTGTTCACATCCATACTTCCAGGGTTTGGAACAGTGGTAGGTGGACCCTTCTGCCCTTTACTCACATCTAAAATAAAACCAGCAGAAAAATATCACTCTCTGAAGTTCAGCCATTGCTTTATCCCAAAAACTACTGTAGGAGAGTAGTGTGTGCTAATCGCTGAAACTTGAGCTGTTTGTGTACTTCATATATATGAAATTGTTGAATAGCAACCCAGATTAGTTGCTGGAAGTACTTATTTCTCTAAGAATAGTCTGTAACACCATGATATGCTTGTTTTTTCTTTCTGTCTTTTCTTCTTGTATTTTATATTAATTATAAAAATACACACTTTGAAAAAAAAATTCAGTTCAGATTGAGCTCAGCTGGGTTACAACTCAGCAATTTTTTTCCTGATTTCTGTTTGTAATTGCCTTATGGTAGTTTCTGTTAATGAAGTAATTCTTAATAATGGTATTCTTGCTTTTGACAAGTTCTTGAATTTATTTATTCAGACTGTGTATATGCATTTACAGTTCTTAGGAGAATCTTGAAAATTCTTTGTCAGCTGGATGAAATCTTTCCAACTGTGTGTGATTCTGAAGGAGATTTTCTGAACTCAAAATTGGCATAATCATTTCAAGTACCTGGCTTCCTTACTGCCTTTTTTGGGGAATGTTGCAATCCTGTAGTGTTTTTGAGGCACTGTAAGTAGTGTATACCTTGTCTCTTCATCTCCAGTTTCTGAGGGTCTGATTTTGTCACATCCAGTGTGCTAAGAACTAAGCAAGAACTTTTCTTGCCTTTCTCCATAATGTGTTTAAAAACTAGTTTTAAAGAAAAAATAGAAACCCCAAACTCTTCTGGTATGTGTTTCTAGGTTTGTTTCAAAGATAAAAAAAATACAGGAAAAACAATCTCTTCTGTTATGTTGTGGTTCAGTGGTCTAGTGACACTTCTGTTTGTTTGTTTGAACTATGAATAGTCAAACTGTGTAAAAGCATATGGTGCTATGAAAACTTACACTTGTAAAAGTGTGCAGAAAGCTTTCTGGAAGAAATTCTATGGGATCAGAACAGAACTGAGCAACAGGACTTGTTAAAGGATACCGTAGGTGTAAAGTAAGTAATGCCTGTTTTTAAGATGGTGTGACTGTGTTTTCAGTGTTGCTCAGCAGCAGCAAAACTGGAAAAACCAAGAGGCTTTTCTTCTCTTTGTGTGTTGTTTTTTTAATACATACTTGCTAATAAATTTGACTGTGAAAGAGATTGAAATACAGGCTACTAAGATGGAAAGTCTTGACAATTCCAAGGAATCTGGTGCAGGAATAAAGTCAGCAATATTCCTAAGAAGTTTCCTCCTTTTTTTCAGGAAGGAGAGGAAAAAACTCACATTCAGTAGCCAAAGCATTGCAGAAGGTGTTGCTGATGTTGATGAATTGGTAGATCCAGGACCAAGTACTGAAAGCAATTTTAGCATTGAGGTTTCTCATGCGTGCTTCCTCTGAGGTGGAGAAAGAGTTGGGTTTCACAGTTTCAGTAACATTGGTCTGTTATTGCTAGTAATAAACACCTGAACATTTTTATAAGTCTTAGTAGTAATTATCAAAACAATGAATATTAGGGAACATCAGCTTTTACTCACTTAAAGCAACTGTCTTCTGACTGTGTAGTAAACCCATCACTGAACAGTCCTTGGTCTTCTCAGTTTATGTTCTCTGCACATAGAATCACACTGATCCTTTTGTCAGTGTAGCTGCTGTAATTTAGTAAAGAAATTTTTTTTGAGTGCTCTGGCCTATTCTTCATTATGACTTTCATGACTTATGAGATCCTTTGACTGCCAGTAATTTTTGCTAAGTTGCACTTGTTTATTCCTCTGCTGTTGGTAAAAAGAAATGTTGACCTGAATTGATCTGAGTCATGGGAAGAGGACTGATGGCAAACTGGTGCCTGTTGGCTGCTGTCAGGGTGTTTCTCTTGGGGGGAACCACATTTGTGCCACTGCAATTCCTTGTGCACTGCTCCTGGTTGTTCAGCTCATCCTTTTGTCCTCCACTGTGCAGTTTGTTCAGCAGAACTTCAGGAGGGTGCCCAATGCACTGCAGTGCAAAACAAGATCTGGGGTGGGGCTGGTTCTCTCTATTTTCAGAAAAAATTTTGTGGAGGGAAAAGATGTGCAAGATCACCAAAAAAAAAGTAAAATCACTCCTAGCTTTTCATAAAAATAGCCTTTGTTTTTTATAGGCTTGAACAGTGAAGGAAATCTGGACATGTCAGCTGCACTTGAATTAAAATACTAGATAACTAGATTTTTCCAAGAAGCACAATTCCAAGTGTATTTTATGAAGAAGAAAAAGATGTTTGTTCTCTTATGTTGGTTCTGTCAGAATGTTAGTTTGTTACTTGCTTTGTGCCCTACTTGTTGCTTATATTCTGAAATGCCATTAAATGTTGACTTATTTTTTTTCTAAATATATATAGAGGCAGTGGTTTAAACATTGCAAGTTGTTTTATTTAGGGTTATTTGCTGGGCATCTCCCAAAACCAAGACTTCCTTCTCAGCTGGTGATATTTTTAGGCTTTAAAGCCACACTTGGTAGCAAGCTCATTGGGAAATTCTGCTTTTTCTCTCACTGAAGAGTGAGTCCTGTCAGAATCTGCCAAGGATTTGTTGGACGATTATACAAAACAAAAATGTGTTTTACCTTTTCTTTACAGCAGTTATGAGCTGTACGTGTTTTCTTTTTCTACTGACACAGGAACACGTATGTAGGGTAGAAGAAGCTTGTGCTTGTCCATGGCTACTTGCCAAAAATCATCTGCTTAAAGCTCAGTGTAGCTTCAAAATCCAGTGACAGTCATAAAAATCATATGACATCAGTCTCAGATGCATGTTTGCAGTGATGTATTTAGAACACAGGATCCATATCTAATATTTTCTGCAGAGAGGAAAGTTCCTTGGAATATTCAGTAAGGTCTAAAAGATTTAGTAAATATCAGAAATGGGTATTATGGCTTGCCCTGATTCTTTGTGACCTGCTCTTCTAATGTCTTCTGTAATGCTTGGTGAGGTTGCAAGATCTCTTATGTATAATTGAAATGGGATACTACTGCTGAGTCTTGCTGTGTTCATCTTTTACTTTAGAAGAGCTGGAAAGTTACAGCAATGCAGTCGGTGGTAGGACTTGATGCCCTGCACAGGCATTCTTCAGGATAATAGGAGCAGCCCAAGGAGTGGCCCATTGTTTGACAATCATCAGAGGATTCCCTAATTGGCTAATCCTTGCTATTGCTTTCCTTTGAATTTCTTTAAGAGTAAACTTCATAGAAATCAAGATGCTGATGTGTCAGTGAAAATATTTCTTCCTGCAGGCAGTGCTGATGTACATGGGGTATGGGGGTTCTCTCCTCAGCCCAGAGTTGTTCTGTCCTTATTTCAGATGTGCAGTTGCTGTTTGAAGTTCGATCTCTGACACTGTGGTTTATCTTGGCAGAGTTTGTAAGAAGGGCAGCAAGCAGCTCTAACTAGTTTTGCCTTTTCTCGAGGATTTGCCTCTCTAATGATTTGCAAATGGCTGAACTATGGCAATGTTTCTGTTTCCTGTGTTTCAGGTGATTGAAGTTTATGACTTGACTAAGGTGAAGTTAAAATATTGGTAAGTGATTTAAGACCTCCCATGATTTCCTCTTGGTTAGAGTGGCTGGTTTTACTCCTTTTCTTTAAAATCCTGAATTCATTTTTTCAATTATTCTTTTTAAAAATCAAAAATAGCTGTCATACAGGAATGTACATAATCATCCTTTCTTGAACATAGCACTCAGTTAAATTACCAGTTTATTCCTCAGTCTTGGAGACTTCTAACAATTTAAATGTGGTATCGCCATTAGTAAATGATTGTAGCATCTGTTTGGTTTCCTTCAGGCAGATTAATTTTGTTTTCTTTTTCAGTGGTGTCCATTTTAACTCTCAGGCAATTGCTCCAACCATAGAACAAATTGATCAGTCATTTGGAGCAACACATCCAGGAGGTAAGCCAAAAAATTTCTGAGAAGCACACCTAGCCTGACAGACTTCTTTCTAGGAAACCTTTCCAGTATGTCTGCCTAGAGCAATGTGTAGGCAGTTCTGTTGTTGTATGATGTGGAGCTATGTTCTAGAATGATCATATTCTTATAGCTGGGAAATCATGTAAAATGTCCTGTCAGTTTAATTGGGACTCTTTTAAAAGTGAAATGGTGAGGCAGAGAGTCCCTGGCACAGAGTGGTGTATTCAGATGTCATTAATGATCTGTTTTGAGCTGCCAGTACCAGAAAGCTGTGAGCTGTGTTGTTGATGCTGTTGTTGTTACACATCTTTATGCACGGTCAGCTCTCAAGCATCCTTGGGGATTGTGTGTACCTTGAGCACAGACTTGTGAGCTGATCTCTGTGCAGTCAGCCAGGGCTGTTCGCTCAGTCTCCATGCTCTGTGAATGTGTTTATACCCCAAATATCAAATCTGAGCTGTGTATAACTGGCTTACACCTCCCTGAGCCCCGCTTCTGTACTGGGAGCACTGGGGAGGTGTGAAGTCAGTCTGTGTGCAGCATGAGCAGAACCAGGACAAGTTTGTTTAACCTGGCTGAACCCACTCTGACTCTTGCACAGCCACTTGGCTGTTCACCATCTCTGCAGCAGGAAAAAGACTATCTTTGAGCTCCTTGTTTATATACGAAAATGAAGAGTGTATTTCAGGGGGTTGTTAGGCTATGAAAATAAGCCACTGGTGAAACTTCGAAGAGGATATTTATAAATAAACTGCCCGGGAACTTTCAAGAAATGGAGCCACAAACTGGCACAAGAAGGAAGAACATTAGCTACATATAGTCAAGATACCATTTTCAGAGGCTCATTTTCTATTTTTAGCTTAAGCCTGTCCATTTGCAGTAGTCAGGCTGATCCCAAACAGGCCTCTGTTCTTTGTGATGGATGGTGATTGCATATCCAGTCTTTGTCTCTGCTCTCTGCAGACAATCTCTTGCACATTACGGAGCAGGATTTATTAACTGGGGAGGGTCATGTGGGTAGAGCAGTATCATTGCATAAAAGCCTCTAGTAGTAGATGAATATCAGATTGAGATAAATGAAGCTTGGAGCATTTCTAGCTGTAATACTCCAAGGACCAGAATTAGCCATTTAAATTTTGGTCCTGACATGAACAGTTCCTCTTAGACAGAAACTCTGAAATGTATGGTTAGATCTCTTATGGAAATGGTATGTACAAGAGACTGTATAAGTGCTTCCATGTCCTGGGTGGCTTATTTTTCTTTGTTCTGTGATGATGGTTTATTTGCAAATATTTAGAGGTGGAGCACTTCCAAAATTATGGTATTATGAATTGTAAAAATACATATCTAGCCATAAGCATTGCCTGTGGTAATGATAGCATGTTTTATTACTGCATAAAATCGTATGCAAGCACTTAAAAACATAGTCTGGCACCACGTGTCCTTGTGCTGAATTTGCAGATCTTCTGCACCTGTCATATTCAATTAAGAAAACTTGAACACTTGCTTCATCTGGTGATAGTTTTTCATAATATCTTTTCATCTAGTGACATGTAGATAAGAAAATGTATTTATTAAAATGTTGGCCTCTATTACCATTTCACTAGCGCATTTGCTTATTCAAGTTTCCTCGTTGGAAAAATACTTCCATTAACAGCCTACTTAGCAGAAGTAAATGCTCTGTATTAAGCTGCCTGTCACAACCAGTTTGAACTGTATTATGCAACACAACTTTCTGATAACTCTTTTTTCCTTTGTGTTTTCTGAAAGACAAAAGGCAAAGAGCCAGAATGGTTTTCAGCATGCAGGAGGGATGGTGATGGTTTTCATGTCCCACAAAAATTGGAGATGGAGTGGGAGGAGAAACCTTTTTCTTAATGTGTCCAAAGTAACAAATGCTAGTTTTCATGAATGAAAGGAACATAACCATCTCTTTAGTTCTCTGTGCTAATATTCCTCCAAACCCCCAAGGCAAGCACTTTAAAAGTATTTTGTTGTTTGTATGTTAGCCTCCACTAGAATTTCACTCAAAATGTTGTCTCTCACTTAAAACCAAGGTGGTTGCAGCAGAACTTTCCTGCAACAGGATACAGTGGTAGTTTCAAAATAAATTTCAAAAGGTTAGCAACAGTTTTGTGTTTAAACCGACCTTCAGTGAGCATTTTTGGTTTGGCCAGATCAGTGGTTTTAAAAAAGAAGAGTCATCAGAAAAATCAACCAGCTTCATTACTTTTTGGCTAATGTTAGTCTGAAACATTGCAGTACCTTTGTCATGGGGCTAATCGAAATACAACCACTTTGGAGGTCAACAGCTTCATCAAAGCCAAGATTTTTTTCCCACATTTCCATGATTCTCTGACCTGACCTCCTGCTGGGAAGTGCTTGCTTTTGCCATTGGCTGTATTGAAACCACATCATGTCCTGAGTCCTCATGGGTGTGGCTTTGTGCCCAAGTGCCATTCAGCAAGGATCAGGGCTGTGGGGTTGAACTCGATTCATAAGGTAGAAGAAAGATACCTCCTTTCCTCCTACCACTGTGGCCTTTCAAGGATGGATGGGGGTTCCTGTGTTCTAGCTCTCTAACTGTAAGATTTCAGCAGTCTGAGAGGCTCCCAGGCTCCCCTAAGGTGCCAGAAAAGTCTTGTGCTTGATTCCAGTAAGAACTGGCTTTTGGATCTGCCTCTGCTTTTACCTAAGCTGTGTCCATTTTGCAGCCTTGCTGGTGCTGGTGGCTTTGTCCTGTCTAGCTCTACAGAAGTATTTCCCAGCTGGTCACCCTCTGCTGCCTTCCTGGAAGGCAAACCTCCTCCCTTTCCCCTACCCAGAGTACAGCAGCAAAGAAGCTTCTACTAGCAATTTTGAATGGAATTAGCAGGGTACCTGTTTGGTAAAAAAAAATTTAAAAAATAATAATTTAAAAAATCCTTAGCTTGTTCAGTCATGTGGTTGTGATCTATGGTTTTGAGGGAGACCTGAGAGAACTTCCCAAAAATAAAAAAATTCCTTGCCCTTTAAACCTAAGCATCAACAAACATTGCAGGGGATGGGAACTGATGTGATTTGTATAATCAGATATCACACTTGGCATGACTAGGGGAAAAATAGTTCTCCAGCTGGCTGTGGGCTTTGGAAAAGATGTATCATAATTTATCACATGAGAGAGATTTGTGTAATTTTCCTGCCGATCAAAACATTTCCCTCTCTCCACACGTTTTCCTTTCAGTGACAAGCGTGGAAAAGACTCTTAGCCAGCACATTCTGCAGAAAAGGCAAATGATGACTTTTGAAAGCTTAATGCTTATTGCTCAACTATTATTTTTCTATCCTGGGTGGCCTGGCATTGTCCAGGTACCTTGTGATATGTCTTTCAACTTGAACATTTGGAAGACACTGTGGGAGGGAGAGAATAAAATATTTCTTTATATTCATTTTCTCTCTATGCTATGTCATTTTAAATATAATGTTGTAAGAAAAAAGGGAATATTGAACCTTTGGTAAAGTGGAAGAAAGAAGCTTCTCTTGATAGAGGGTTTCTTTATTGTTTTTAGCATCTGGTGTTTTCAAGCTGTCAGCTCCTGTGTGTTACGAGAACACTCTGTTCCCCCAGTGGCTACCGGGCACAGGTTGAAGTTTGTAAAATCAATTTCAAAACAGTTCTCAAGCCCTCAATCTTCTGGAATTGTTTTTTAATCTTTCCACAGTCTCAGAAAACAGTATGTCTTGTTAGAGTAAGCACTGGGACGACATTTATTGTTGTTTGTAGTTGATGTTGTGCAATTGATTGCAATGAATCAGGACGTCTCGTGATGTGGTGACAGCTGGAAGTCTGTGTGTGCTCTAATTTATTAGTGTTCTTTGTGGGAGCTGGCTGGTTGGCTGCTGTTTTGGGTGATGCTTTTTTTAATTATTGTAAATGGTCCAGGACCTGTGTGTCTGAAGCATTTCCTCCTTGTGCCCTGTTCCCTGGGAACACATGGAGCTGATCAGGGCATGGGAGCTCCATGGGAGGAGAGGTGGAAGTGCAGGTCACAGGGTGAGCTCTCCTTTGAATTCCCATTTGTGCTGCCCCATGGTGTGAAAGGGGGAATTATCAGTGTTCTGTGCACATCTCTCTCAAAGACTTTCTGGTTAATACTGTACTAAGGTTTACGTAACAATGAACAGAATTATTTTGTACTAATAGAGACTATTTAAACTACTTTAATGATATTAAGGTGTAATTGATTGTGTTGTATTGTATAATTGTGTTGTTGTTAGGGATAGTGCCTGCAGGCTTGCAGAGGCAAGTGTAATGAATCTGTGGTTTCTCTTATTGCTGTGCTTTTACTGCATCATATTAAAAGCAAAGCTGTTACTGTTCTGTATAATTGGGTTCCTCCTGCATTCTGAGATGTAATGAATTCATCGAGGTGATGAAGGTGCTGTTAGATATGAACTGGAGAATTCTTAGTCTATTTTGGTAACTCTGTTTTTACTTTCTTTTCACTTCTAGTGTATAACTCAGCTGAGCAACTCTTTCACCTCAATTTCAGAGGACTGTCGTTTTCTTTTCAGTTAGACTCCTGGACTGAAACCCCAAAGTACGAGGTGAGCAATCATTCTTAGTTAATGGATGGTCTTTTTGCCTCTATGGTACTTGCAAAGTATCACCTTCATTGTGTCTTGCTGTCTTTTGCAAGCAAAAGAAACCAGTAATTTGGAAGGAAATTAACTCCTCAGTTGTGTTCTTATTAATACTATATAACCATCTCAAAGTTAAAAATCTACTTCCTGTTGGCAAAAGGCATGTGCTTAGGGATTTTTCTTGCATCATGAACTGGGACTAGTAATTCTTGTGGTGAAAGGAGTCTTCTAAAAATATGAGTGCTGTCTATGCAAATACATAAATACTAAGCAGTCTACTGGGAGGCTGTTCTTTTATCAGATATTTTTGAATCCCATCAAAGTGATTATGCAACTAAAGTAGGATAGACTTCATAAGATATGTTTTCATCTTAAGTGTCCTTTGGTATGAGTGCTTTCAGCAAGCCAAATGAATGAGTTTTATTTGTAATGCCTGTTTGCTTATTCACCAAATGTTTGGATGAGTTACTGAATAATTAAATGCATTACTGCATTCTCTGAAATCTTTGGAAATCACTATCTAAATTGGAAACAAGATCAGGTCCTATGTGGTTTCCTTCTGTACTAACAAAAAATTACATATGACTTGTTTTGTGTGAGGATGGAAATGCTCTCAGTTGTATAATCTGGGTTTATCAGTTGAAAAGCATTGTATTAAAATAAAGGAGCATATAAAGAGTCAAAACAAAGGGGAAGAAATCAACCAACATGATGACACATGTTCTTTTTTAACAGCCTAGTGCTTTAGTGGTTGTGGTTGACATGTCACACTGGTAACCAGGGGAAGTTATTGTTTAGCAGCAGGGGAAGGTCAGTTGGGTTTCAGACTGGAAGGTGAATAAAAACCTAATAAGGCAAACAAAAAGAATGCCCCAACAAAGAGTAGTTTCTTTTCATGCAAGAGTTCCCAGGGCATTGATGAATGAAATGGCCAAGCTATTGAAGAAGATTTGAAAAGATCATAAAATATTTCAAGTTGAAAGGGACCTGTAGGGATCATCGAGTCCAACTACCTGCTCCTTGCAGGACTACATAAAAGAACGAGATGTTAAAATAATACTGCTAGAACAGTGGAGAAAATAATTTTGCATTCTCCAAGTATCTCATTCAGTTGTTCTAATAAGATTAGTGAAATGTTGTTTGCAAAGTGTAATGCTAAAGTCTCCCCAGGAACAGGTAAAAGTAGGATTGTTGAGAAAACAAAGTAGTATGAAACAGTCCATAGGAAAGACAGGTATTTATGGAGAATTTTAGAGAGAAACATTAGAAAAGATTGCAGAGTGAAGTCAAATTTGAATATGTCAAAATCTGTCAAGTTCAGGGAAGATCGTATAGGAATGTTAAGATACTTAGCAAAGCTGTGTAATCTTCTGCTTATGGAAATGGAAAAACTATGAAGAAAACTTTGGAGTTTATTGTATAGCTGGAAACAAGCTGCAAGTGAGGAGAATGTGAAAACCTTTTCTCACTTCAGTAATTTGAAGTCTACTTTAAAAAGCAAAAGGTGTTACTGTTCTAGGCAAATTCAGGAAGAGAGTTGAAATCGGGACATATCTAGATTTGCAAAGTAGTGGAGGTTCCCTTCTTAATACCTACAGCAGTGAAAGTCATTGTTCTAGGTTAGTTTTTTTCCTAAGAATTTGTGTGTGTGTGTGTGTGTTCACCTCATGTGATGTCCTGCTAAAGAGACCAGGTAATAGTTTGCATATTGTGCATCTTGTTTTTGTTGACTGCTTTCAGAAAAAGATAAGGTTTTTTCTTTATGATAACAACAAACTATGTTATTGTTTGCATATTGTGCATCTTGTTTTTGTTGACTGCTTTCAGAAAAAGATAAGGTTTTTTCTTTATGATAACAGCAAAGTATGTTATTGGTCTTGAGTGTCCTGTCCCATTCAAAATTGAAAGAAATTCCTTCTTCTAGCGCAGTATGAGTCAGTCTGACTTCCTTAGCCTGCTTTCTGTTTGATGGGAGCACTCACATCCCTGTAAAAACAGTATGTGTTAGAATGTGGTGATAAGGAGAGCGGAAAATCTATTTAATGAACGTTTCTGTTCATCAGATAAAAGCATCTTGCAAACCAGCAAAAATGTTAAAAGGCTGAAATTAATGCAGTGGGAGACAAAAAGGGGAAGTTCCCTTTTAAGACAGATGATTTCTTAGACCTTAAATGCAGTGTATCAGTACAAACACTCAGAAATTGCTAGCTGCCAGTGATCACATCAAGGAAAAACTTGAATTCTCAGTACACACAGTGGCTAATTGTCGGACTAATGGCATCTTTTGACGAATAAACATGTTGAGTGTTTCACCCCTGCTCGGGAACCCAGGAGTGGTGGAATATAAAGAAACCCCACCTAGAAGGTTGGGTTTTTTTGTTATTTTGCCCCCTTGTCTTTGGCTGGAGACTTACTTGAATTGGTAAGTTTATTCTGCATCTCTAAAGCAATTTCTGACCTTGAGCTGAAGTGTGTGCTGTGTTGTGTAGCAAGAATGATTCTGTGTTTCCACAGCCTAACTTTGCCCACGGTCTGGCCTCTCTGCAAATTCCACATGGCGCGACTGTGAAACGTATGTACATCTACAACGGGAACAGTCTGCAGGATACCAAGTATGTACAGCTGCTCGTGCTCTTGCCATTGCTAAATATAATTGTATATTTTTTTAGTTTGGTTTGGCTCTGTGCAGAATGCCTTAAGATGCCAACCTCAGTCAAATTTCTGTAGGTGTCATCCTCAGACCTTGTAATCGAATGTTGGTTTGATTTATGTTGCTGTAAAATCAGCTTGGTTCAGCTGTAGTAGGCAGGTTCAATTTACCTAAAAATGAATTCATTAAACTAGGAAACATTGTGAATTTAGTAAGACATGTTTAGGCTATTCTTACTCTAGATTTTGTTTGTGTGCTAATCACCTTTCCCTAAGCAAATCAAACTTGGTGGAGGCAGTCAGTAAGCTTGTAGCATATTGATAATATGTATGTCATGGCAGGACGCTGTCAAGGGTCTTAAACTCTCATGCTAACAAAAATAATAAAATATGCCATATGTATAACTACCATATATTCAGTGTATTTGCAGATACCTGTCTGAGCTTACTATCTTAAAGGCCAGGCTGGATGGGGCTTTGAGCAACCTGGCCTAGTGGAAGGAGTCCCTGCCCATGGAAGAGGGCTGCAATTAAGTGATCTTTAAGGTCCCTTCCAACCCAAACCGTTCTAGGATTCTGAGATACCTAATCTTAGAAGCACCAAAACTGATAAGGTGGTATTTTTTGCACAGACAGTTGAGTTTTAAGGCCAAGAGATAAACACATCCTTGGATTATTGCTCAGAAGGAGGGAACCTTGTTTATGCAGACATTGTCTCCTAATTAGAAATAAGTGCACTTGAGAAAAATGCTGTTGTCTGTGCCCATCTGTGACATGGTGAGCTTTAGTGAAAGCACTCATTGTTGCTTGGGCCTCTGTTGTGTGCGTGTGAGAGCTCAAAGCCCAACTTTAAGCTTGTCATTCACCCAGAAGGGGAATTGACATAAGAACAGTGAATTTTAGGGAGCATATACCAGGTAATACACAGGAAATAGGCATTTCCATTAAAACTATCTTACTCGGGACTGTTACTGTTTTCTAAAATAATATTGTTGTTGAATTAAATTGAGACCTTTCCCAGTAAAGCAGCACAGTTGCCTTTGGTGTCCTGGCAGAAGCTGATTTAGTGCTCTGGGCTATGAAATAACTTCCCAAGAGCAGTGAGAGCATCATGGAGAAAGCTCTTCTGTGGCATTTGGGTGATATGCCTAGTTCAAAGATTTAGTTAGCTTTAAAATCTCCGCAACTTCCATTTTCCCCAAGAGAAATCTGAGCTGATGTCTCCTCATAGGAGATATCCGAAGGCTAGGTGCAGTTTCTGTAATTCCTTAATTCCTGGAGTCTTTGAAACTTGCTGGTTTTTTTCATTAATAGTAAAGATCTTGCATTTGAGCGCTGTCTTGTTCCTCTTCCTTTCCCCCCACATTTTCTGATCCTTCTGTTTAATACAACTTTTAATCTTCAGTCTCAGTTACATGCAGCTTTGTCAAAATTAATATGCTCTGTTCCAGTGAACTGGTACCAGCTCGTTACAGGAAAATTGGGAGATGAAGCAAATCCTGTGCACATTTTGTATGCTTGGTTTCAGGGCTCCCTTGATGCCTCTCAGCTGTTTCCTCGGGAATGTGTATGCCGAGAACGTCGATGTTCTGCGAGATGGAACTGGACCCTCAGGTTTACGGCTTCGCCTACTCACTGCAGGTATTGGAGACACTCAGAACATTGCACAGCTTGTTCCCCTCGGAGAAGAGGCATAAACCTTTATAAATTAAGCACAGTTTGTGATGGTTTAATAGGTGATTTCAAAGTGTTCTGTCTTCCTTATTTTGAACTATTGGAAACAAAACCCGGTTAAATCTTTGTGAAGATGAATCTGCCTGCTGCTGAATTTTCCTGACCCTGGAGAAATTGCTGAAAACTGGAGCCCTATCCTCACATGTTCCAAATCCTTAGAATCTGTAAAAATGGAATTTGTCTCCAGGTGTATGTGTAGAAGAAAACAGATCACTGTTCTCAGTACATCACTAAAAAACCACCATGACAAACCTAGGAACCTTGTGTATGTGCATTTTCTGAGATTCCAGGGAGCTGTATGATGTTGATATTTTTGTGATTAAATCTAGAAGGCTTTTAAAAATGTCAATGACTATGTTAATGCTCTAGCCTTAAACTGCACTTCCAATTCAGTTCTGTTTTCATTTACTGTAGGAAACAGTGGTGAAAGTAAAGAGAGGCTGATGAGTCTTTCTCCATGTATGTGCTTTCAGAGATGGGAGGGTGCTTAGAAATTAGGGAAAGACATAACAACTGCAAAGGAGTCTTGTTCAGTCACCGTAACTTGAGACTTGACAATGTTTTTAAGAAAAAATATGGGATGTTTTTAACAGTTTTCATTAGAAGGCTGAGCTTTTGACCTGTTCTGATTGCTAGCTCTAGGTATATTGAGTGAACACTTGGAATACATTTACATTATGCAAAAGTTGAAAAAGAAAATTACAGATTAAGAATAAAAAGTTATGAATAAAAATGGAGCAGATATTTTCAAGCTACTTTGCTTCTCTCATTACAGAGGAAGATAAGGTAGAGCTGTCTAGTGCAGAGAACAACATATATCCTCATGTACTGGGGAAGGAGTTAGCTATAACGTAATTATGTAAATGATTTTGAGAAATTAGACACTTAGGATAATGTCAAGTTTTGTTAAAAATGTATATGCATACAGCTTAAAGGAAATGTTGTCAATGAGTAAAATTATTAAAATACCACTGATGTTCAGACAAACTTGGAGAGAAGCAATCTGGACATGTGCTATTCTTGCAAAGTTTGTAGAAACTCTTGTAGAACATATTACACACCTGTTTTAGCACAAGTTTCTCTGCCCATGTATTAATTTGAAGTTACTGTTGCTTAAGAAATCAAGGATGACTGACTTGGATTTTTCTGATTTATTTTAGAGGATAACTAGCTACATAAATAATGCATAGTGAGGAAAGATAAGTGTATTTAGAGCACATCCTGTGTTTTGCAGTCACTGCTGCATATGTGTACTTGCATTCTCGTAAATGTAAGATGCTGCATTCCTGAAAGCAAATGGGCTCACAAACTACAACATCTTTCCATTTCCTAACATCTGGTAACATATGTCAGCAATTTATCTATGTAATAGCCATTCAATAAGATCTGGTTTGAGCGTTGTTTGCACAGGGACATAGTTGCTATTGATTTAGTAAGTTATGGGAATCTTGAGTAAAGAATGTCTGTTTTGTGATACAGTTAATATGGATGAGGGATTTTACTTTATACTCTTGATGTTTTTAGCTGGAGATAAATCTCTAGCTGCTAAAGTAGAACATTCTAGGGATAGAAATAATTCCTGGTATTTACTGCTAATAGCCAGCTGATCAAATTGAGATGGGCTGGGAAACCAAGTCATGTTCATGTGAGTGGCAAGGAAGTGAAGGTAGTATGGCTGAAGTTGGAGGTTCAGGTGGGGAACCATGGGATGGTCAGCACGTGCTTACACTGTTGCAAAGTAAATGGTTTAGTTTGGCGCTGTTGTCTGAGGAATGCAGCTGTTTGGTTTGTGATAAATAGAGGAATGCTAACCTTTTGGTGTTGATTTACTGTATTCTGTGATCAGGAAGGATGCATGTAGAGTTGTTTTCCATTCCTCAGGCTGTGGCCCAGGTGTTTTAGCCGATGCCAAGATGCGGGTATTTGAGCGCTGTGTGTACTTTGGTGATTCCTGCCAGGATGTGCTCAGCACCTTGGGCTCTCCACACAAAGTCTTCTACAAGTCCGAAGACAAGGTGAGGGAATTCTTTCAGGCACAGACTGAGTCTCATCATAGTGCTTGTGTTTGCAAGGTCGGTGAAGTTGAACAGCCAAGTAGCACAAATTACAAGTGCTTGACATATTGACGTAACAGACTAGGCTGAACTGTTATATAATAGGTTTAAAGAAACTCTTTTTAAACCTAAATTGATGCAAATCTGTTTAAATTTATTTAAAAAAATCAAATTGCATCATGTTAACTGGTTTAAGAATTGTTACAAATGGGAGCACTTTTGTATCCAAATGTGCCTTATCAATTGTGTGCTGCCTATTTTTTTTTCAATTATAGTTTATGTAAAATAACCTCAGCATATACTTTGACCTTTTCCTAATGGTTTTACACAGCACAGTGTAAGTAAACCTTTTAATTACGATAATTGAAGAAGGTGATGTGTCAGTCTGCTGCTGCAAGCAGGTGATGCTCCTGTCATGAAGCACAGTATCTTACATAGTTGGGCAAAGGCTTCAAATGAGATTACAGCAATTTGTTTGAATGTAGAGATGTTATTAAAGGCATTCATCTTTGAACATGATTGAATGCATCTGAAAAGTGTGTTTCTTGCAGATGAAAATCCATTCACCCTCGCCCCATAAGCAAGTCCCATCAAAGTGCAATGACTACTTCTTCAATTATTTCACACTTGGAGTGGTGAGTGGAAAGCTTCCCTAAACAATTCATGCAAACTTCTGATTTAGTTGCACAGTAGTTCTTTCAGGAGGCTAAAGGCTGTGGGAAATGAGAGACTGCAAAACTCTTGATTGCTGCCTTTCATATCTCTGGATATGAAAAGCCACACTGACTTTCCTTTAACACTTACAAATTTAATCAGCAGCATTTTATTTCCACCAGTGGATGGAGATTTGCACTTTTGCAGTCCTTTAGGTTTTCTCCTTTCTCCTTTTTCCGTTGTGCCTGATGCATAGGTAACCAGTTCTTGTTCCTGAGATCTGTGCCACTGTCCCACAGAACTGAGACAGGTGTGCTATAACATCAGTTGTGAAAGTTTGCTGAGCTGTGGGATGTAGTTAAATCTTCATGTTCCTCATTGCAGCTGTTTTGCTTTAGTCTACGTTACTGTAAATTATATGCAGAAAAACAAGACCTCCTTAGAAAACTTGCCAACATTAGCAAATTAAGCTGCAGTTGTGATTGAGTGCTGGAGGAAATGTGTGTTATTTGAATTTACAAATAGTCTTATTTTCAAATACTGCTTTTCATAATTTGATTCAGTTTCAGTGAGATAAGTATATATCACTCTATACAGGTGCTATTTTAAGTAATCTCAGGTTACTTTGGGGAAAGCCACCTTCCTCCATCCAAATTGCTTCATCTGTCTTTTTTTGTCTTCAACAGGATATTCTCTTTGATGCAAACACTCACAAGGTGAAGAAATTTGTCCTGCATACAAATTATCCTGGTCATTACAACTTTAACATGTGAGTGTACAGAACTCATCTATTAAAGAGTATGTTAAAACAACTGAAAAGGAAATCTTATGTTCCCTTTGTAGAATTCCAGTATTTTTTCATAAGTCTCTAATGTATCTAGGGAGGTTTCAGATATCATTAGTAACATTGTTTTAGTAGTATTTTCTTTTTACTTTTAAATGCCTTTATATATATTGGCAAGTATGTCTTAAAGCAGTGAATGAGGTAAGGTAGTTCTTGGTCTGGGTATGATGTGCAAACTCTTGATAGAGGCAAACTTTGTATTAGCAAGAGTGTCCATTTACAGGTAGCTATGTTGCTGGTTTTTTTCTAACATGATTTCAATTAGTGATTAAAAATCTCATGTTTCTGATCGTGTTTTCAATACTTTCTAAGTGTAAACTCTTTAGAGAAGGAGTATGAGTGATTTGATGTCTGATTAAAGCAGTTAGTGACTGAGAAATCTGTAGTGCTGTTCAATATAAATAGCTAAATATTTCTCCATCCACTTTGTGCTGAAGGACTTCTTGTGTCCTCTAGATAATTGTATTAGGATGTTCCCAGGGTGTTGCCTTTCTTGATGTAGAAAATCTAAGCAAGAACTTAATCTGCTGTCATAGATTCTCACTTTCATTTCATTACTGATGTGACCTTTCATTAAAGGGATTATTAAGAGCTGTGAGTCTGTGGCTGTGCAGTTTATCTTGGCTTCTCTGTTTTCTAATAGCTTTATGATTTGCACTTTCTAGTTACCATCGCTGTGAATTCAAGATTCCACTCGTCATTAAGAGAGGTGAGCATTTCACTGCTGTCCTGCTTCAGGGGGCACAGAATGCTCCAAGGGGAGCTAGGATCAGTTCTCATCTCTAATGGTCTTTCTTTATCAGAGGATGCTAACAGTGACAGTCATCGAGACAGAGAAGTTTTGGGGTTAGATTTCTATTTAAGTGGAAAAGACACTTCAGGGCAAGGTAGCAGTTCTCTGATTTTACTTACACTATCTCTTTACTTACATGGATCACACAAATATTTAGCTGCAATATCACAACATCCTGTAGTGCTACTGCTCTGCTAAAATAAATTACCTTGTAACTGGAGGCTCAAAATTTGTAAAACAGTGTTAGTCTGAGCTCTGTCCAATCCACTGATATTTGATATAATCTGGTTTATCTGGGAATAAAAATAAACATCCAGAATATGCTGGCTTCATGTGCTACAGACAAAGTATGTCTGTGTTCACCTGAAAATCTTTACATAAAAAGTACACATATAATCAGTAGTGCTGATTTGGCACTAAGATATTCTCGGCTCTGTGCATGTAACTGATCTCAAGCAAAGTAGGGGAACCCTGTCTGAAGATCACTGTGATTGAATTAGACTTCTTCAAAGTAAGAATAATTGTTCTGGGAAGGTATTTGGATTATCCTGGGCATGCCAGATGCTGGCTAGGTTTTTGCCAGGGATGTTTTCCTCGTTCTGATTGGTATTCAGTGCAAGCACTTTGCTGTGTGAAGTGCAATCCTCCTGTGGCTGTCACAGCAGTTTGAGCACATGGAGGATTAAAAACCTGGGAAAATGTTTGTATATACAGGCTTATATGAAAGTTGATTTGTACTTCAGCCAAAAGAATGAGCATGAAAATTCTCACTTCTAAAATTATTTTCCCTTAGGTTATTGTACTTGAAAACATTAATTTGTGATTAATTTTATTTACCTCAAGTAGCACTATGAAGTTATTCTTAATGTGTCTGGTTTTCTGTTTATTTGGCATTTTTAACCAGCTTTTCTGGCCTCTAGCTTATGTCCAGGACATGTTAACAAGTTGTGAACAGATGTTACAACAGTTTTGAAGAGCCCATCTTCTTCCCTCTGGTGGCAGTGCCTGATGCAGTTTTATTAGTTCCCTTTTGTAGTTCAAACTCAGGTTATAAATTAAGAGCCAGAGTTCAAGTCACAGATGCTGAACTCACAGCACAAAGAGAGCATGTTTAGAGAGAAGAAAATACAGAGAAGCAAATGGTCTTCAACTTGACTGAAAGCAATGTTTGACATGTTTAGTGTCTAGGTCCATTCCCACTGCTTTGGGAACATGCTTTCAGTATTTAGGAGCACCCAAATATATGTATGTAACATCTGTATGAAGGTACTTGAAACCACCAGCAAACAGTTTCTGTTCAAAGCTGTAATTGTAAATGCAGTGCTGTCCTTCTATTATTTAACAGGTAGGCTGCAATTCCCAAGCCCTCTGCCATCTTTATTTTGGAAGAGCAATGTTTTAACTGATTTCAGACCTGCCAGCTCCTGAGTCTCCAAATGTCAGTTTTCAGCCAGCTTTCTTTCCAAGTGCACTGGAGTGTTTTGGACTTAATGAGCAGCACATCATTTTACTGCCTTGAGTGGCTGTTAACTTGGTGCAAAGAGATGGAGTTTCTTTCACAATGGTGTTCTTCTGTCTAAGATTAAATCTTAAGCATTTATAATCTTAAAGGTGGGACTTGCTGTAAATAGGGAGGTTTGCTTTATCCCCTTAATTGGCATTTAGTCAGTGTTACTGACAATTCTGATTGTTAGTGAATGCTGATAAATTTGTATATAAGCTGATTTAATGCTCCTGTGTCTCCAGCTATCTGAATTAACATCCCAAAATAAAGGATTATATGTAGGGGACTGTTCAAGCTTAAGCTATAAAAGCTTTTCTGTTTTTGTTTCATAGATAGTGCTGATTCACAGACAGAAACATGTACAACATACAGCAAGGTAAGCCTGTGCAGAACTGAGTGTTTTCCTAATTTTCTTAAACCGTCTAAATGATTCATGCCAACTTTATACTTTAAAGAAATTACAACAGTGGTATCGTGTTGTTTTAAAGTGGAATAGTAGAAGGCCAAAATTTAGTGTATATCTTGTGGTTTTAATATTTTGGTGTGTTAAAAGATTGAATTCATTTGTGATAGCACACTTCTATCTAAATTACTTACTAATTACACATGCAATATGGCATGGCTTGCATTTCAACACAGCTGCAGGTAGAAATAGTGAAATAAGTGATACAGGGAATCAACAGCAGTGGTGGCTGAATGTTAGCTGGAGACGTGTTCCTAAACAAAATTCTCACAGAGCTATTGTACTAAACACAGCTACTGAAGACATGTCCTATTTAACAACAGAGTCCAGTGCCCTTCCACTTTCTTCTGAAGGGCACCAGTAATGGACTATTTCTTAGGCAGTAGCCTTTCAAAAATGTCGCTGCCAGTGTGATACCTCCTGATGACAGCAGACTCCTTGAAGACTCTACAGCCTTACCACCTAAATGAACTTCCCAACTGAGCAGTTGCTGCTGCATATTTGACAGCTGCATTAAGTTGAAAAACTTCTCAAAAGCTGTGTTCAGCAGTGTCTCTGCAGTCAACATTGAGCCAGGCTCAGTGCTGCTCTCTTGGCTCCTGAGGTGCCAAATGAAGGCTTTCCTTGGTGAATTTTGGGTCCCATACTGGGAAGAAAAATTTGAGTCAGCAGTCTGGAAGCTGCCATTTTAAGCTTTTTGATTTGAATTACTTACTCTCTTCAGTGCTTTGACTTATTTCAGTCTTGTGTGTGAAACTGCAGCTTCTTGGAGTCTGGTTAGAGCAAGGAAAACTGTTGGACACTTCCCAGTCATTAAATAGTGCAGCTTTCCTCTTCTCCAATCTTGTTGTTTAAATCAAGGAAAGACTTTTGGGAGAGGTAGCAGTGGTGCTATTTTCCTCTCTGCAAAGGTATGTAAGAGGATATTTTGAAGTTTCCCACAACTGCTTTGGTGTCTGAGGTGTCCCTGAAATGCTACAAGACTTTCCAGCTACATTTTATCCATAAGACCCAGAGAAATTTTTATATTAATAATTCTAATTCCAAACTATTTTTAGACAAAAATGAGAATATACCTTAAGAGAATTTACTAGCCCTAGCAATGGATAGTTCCATTACTGAGTATGGCTCCTGTCACAAAATACTTCTGTAAATACAACCTCAAGTTTATTTGACAAATAGGTTTGTCACAAACAAATGTGCATGACACTCTTTAACTAGGAAGAGTTTTCTAGTGCCTCATTTTAACAAAAATCTGTTGATGTATTTACAGTGGGACAGTATTCAGGATCTACTGGGGCACCCTGTAGAGAAGCCAGTGGTACTTCACAGGTAAAAATCTCTCTCTATTTTGCTTGGCAAGGATTGGGCTGACAAAAGAGGATGAGGAAGAGTGTTCATGGCACTAGTTACTTTGGTACTGCTTTGCTGGTTAAAGTTTCAGGGTTTTTTGGCTACTAACAAGATGAGACAAGCAGCTCTGAGAGCAGCTGAATGAAAGCACTTCCAAAATTCCTTGAACTGCAAAATCCAGAGAAGATCTCAGAGAAAACAGTGCTTCAAAAAAGTCTTAATGAGTAATAAATAGTGTTATATGGATTCCAATAACATGCCATTATACAGCATAGTAAATATGTATATGATAATATATATAAACAGTAGTCTGTCTGAAGAAGCTTGTCTTTTATGAACACAAATGGTTCTACAGTTCCTTTAGGCTGACTGAAGATAGAATAGCCCTTAAACTTGCTGTGTTTCTGCAGGCCTTGAGGTGGATGTTGGGTTAAATGGGCATTACCTGTTTGCAGAGTTATCATTTTACGGTGTTAAACCATGATTTTTATCTCAGTACAAGTGTGAGTGATGGGTACTGTGCAAATACTACAGCATTTTCAGATAAATTTAATGTATTTTTATCAGACTTTCACATGATTTTGAATTTGATTTTTTTCTTTTTTCCTCCTTAATCATTGTGCTCTTTGTTCCCCTTTACTCCTGTGTTATGTCAGTGAGACGATTAGAGCAAAAGCCATGTGAATGAAGTAAAGCTAAGGTGAAATAGTGATGACATAGAGCCCTTCTATTTTTTCCATCTGTGTTGTAGAGAGTAGTTCAACCAGGGAGCGCTTTACTGAGCACATCTCAAATGGCTCAGACATGCAATTTGAAAAACTGGCCAGTTTACAAGAAAGGACAAAAGGTAAATACTCGCTAGGGGTTTTTTTTTGGCTGTAATCTAAAATTCATTGCAGTCAACAGAAATTGTCAATGCACAATCCAAAAATACCAGAAATAACTGGAAGACAAGTGATACATAGCTCTTGAAAAACACTGTTTAATAAAACTTGGATTATTCTGTTTCAGCATCTTATAGGTTAATCTTAACATGCTAAATCCAGTTGATTAATGGACAGTATATAGTAAATATAAATAATAGACTACATACAGTAAATACATGTGGTAGAGGTTGAGACACAAAGGGAAGGACCTTGCACAAAAATGAGGTATAATAGGTAACATGGTGCTTCTCTCTTCTTGTGTATCTGGGGTTTTTTAGGGTTCTTCCTGTTCAAGTTAAGTGCAGGAGAGTTTTCCTGTAGAGGTCACTAGTGGCTTTTTGATTACTTTATCCCCAAGTGTTATTAATGGCTCTGTGGCATCAAGCAGAGTTTCCTCTGGCTCACTTGGAGTCTAGCAATGGTATTGCATAATGTAGATGTACTTTCTTTTGATGAAAACCATGATAAAGATGCTGTAATTTACCTTATGTTACTGAGTGTTATTCCTCCCTAAGAAGTTCCTGATCCTCACATATCCATTTTAAAATTTTTTCCTCCTCTTTTCTGTTCAGGTCATCATCTCCAAACAACACTAACCCATTTGGGTCAACCTTTTGCTTTGGACTGCAGCGAATGATCTTCGAGGTTAGGAAAAAAACCTTTTATTCTTGTCTGAGCATGGGAAGATGAGGAGTTTCTTACTACTATGAGTGGCTTCTTACGTCCTGTTGCAATAAAAGTCAGTGCTTGGGAGTGGTGTAATTTTAGTGCCTCTTGGCAGAAAGAGGCAACTTTGCGACCTCTTCTCTGAGGTTGTACATTTGCATGTTAAAGCTGAATCTTCAAGTTTGTCACCTGGAACTCATGCTAGCAGGAGATACACGCACATGGCTGGTTGGAGCATGCTGGTGTTGTGTCATGGAAATCTAAAAGATTGTTTTTAGGAACTAGCCAAGAGCTTGTTGCTGTCATTTGTTGTTGGGATTTCTTTCTTCAGGCAGATTACTTCCGTATTCATTATTTTAATACTTCTGAGTTTCTGTTTAGTGTACCACTTCTTTTAATTTCCTGTTTCCCTGCTGTGCTTTTGCAGGTGATGCAGAATAATCACATAGCTTCTGTTACTCTGTATGGCCCCACACGGCCCAGCAGCCAGTTGAGAACGTCGGACCTTCCCCAGTGAGCATCCCCTGCAGAGTCAGCTAATCTCAATGCTACAGAATTAGTACAGCGTGCCTTGATTTGCTGCCACTTATAATATGGAAAGCACGTTATGATTTTATTTTTTGTTTTTCAATGAGCCTTTCCACCCAGGAGCGGTGTGGAGAGGGAATTCTCTCAACCCTTCATCATGGGGCATGGAACTGTTGATGGAGGAAAGCAGCTTAGGTGCCTGTGCCGTCGTTTATTCCTCTCCGTTGCCCTCATCCTATGCAGCACAGACCTGAAGAGACTGTCCCTCCTTCTCAGCTGGCAGAAGGGGGAAATGGAAGAGGGGCACGTAATGACTGCAAGAATTAGAAGCACAAACTTTCTGAGCCTTGGAGCATCTGGAAGCAGGTATTGATTTTAGTCTGTTTGTGTTACTGTATTGATGTGGTGGTCACATTTTAAGAAAACGTGTGTGTATATATATATAGATATAAACACCTCGGTATTTCTGTGGCTTAGGACATTGTACCAAGTGTGACAAGGATGTATATATGTCCATGATTTCAGGCACCACATCTTTGTGTAACTTTAAACCAAGCAAGTAGCATGTGCATAATACTTGGTTGTAACATTTGCACTACATACACTTTAATTACTTGATAAACGTTTATCTTCACTGAGGAGCATCTGTGTACTGGGTGTGAGTGGGGTGTGGTGGTTATTTAATGTACACTGCGCATAAAGCTTATTTATACAGTGGATCAGATTTATCCACCTTCCTGCACTAATATGTACTTGATATGCTGATACAATTTTTTTCTGTCATGGCTGGTTTACTAATTTTTTTTCATATGCAATTTCAAAAGAAAAAAATTTCTGGAAGGGGTTATTTCTATGATTGAATTATGTTTTAGTGAAAAGATTTGATACAATTTTTCATACTAGTGAAAAATTTAACAAAGAAATAATGTTGCCTCATTTGCCTCTGTTCCAAAATCCTTTATTCCTACTCTCTTTCCTCAGAGAAAGAAAAGCTGTATATAATGGTATCTCAGAAAGAAATTCTGGAATTCCGCCATCACCAAGATAACCTTTTCTGTAACTTTTGATGTATGATTTTAATTTATGCCAAAGGTTTAGCCAAAGACATCCTTGTTGTAGTTTCACCATTTCTGTACATATATGCTAACTGCACACCCCACCCCAGCAGACAGGATATAGGCTTCTTTCTAGTTGGGAGATGCTGCTCGCGACATTTTATCCCAGGAGGATACTTTAGGTTTCTAGTTCTCTTACCAGTCTTATTTGGGAGAAATAGGTGGTCTGTCTTTGAAATAATGAACCCTTTTTAAAAATGGACAAGAGAAATGTATAATTTTATCCCATTTTTAATATTTTGGTGTCGCAACTTGTGATACATAGATGACAATTTTGTGAGTTTTACTATGTGTGTACAGATTTTTGTAAATATGACATTTTTGTAATTTTAACTCCATGTACAGTGTAATCCTGTATAGTTTATCAATGAATGAGAGATAGGAAATCGAATGTTAACTGAAGTTTTGGATCCTGGACCAGTAGCAGGGATAAATGTGTGTGTGTGTGAGACGTTCTTTGCCATTTAGTCTTCCTGTATACTGTGATACTCTAAACTGTTTTGCTAAAACAAACAAAAAAGCCCCATGGAGAATCTAATGGATAAGGAAAAAGTTACTGTTTACCTTTATCCCTAGGTGTCACTCCTGTTGATCCCTGTTCAATCTGTGCTGTCTCCTGTGATCGTTGCTTGCTAAGAAAATTCTATGCCTCAATCTTCCTTTTTGTTTCCTCTCTATTTTTAATTTCATTTTACATAGCCCTTCTGTAAATTAAATGGAATAATAATGAGCATGTACACTGAAAGAAAAATAAAAAGAGACTCTCAGTTACTGTTTTTGTGTTAAATACAGTTGCTGGGTGTTTTTGTAATAAAATCATGGATGTTCTTGCTTTTTTTTTTTCTTCCTTATAAATTAGTTCTTTTTATTTGACTGGTTTTCAGACATTATATTTGAAGTACCTAACTAGTGTACAGTGACTTTATAGCCGGTTCAGTATGTTCTCCAAAGAAACAGTAACTAACATAACTTGGTAGATCCATCACAGCATTTTGTAAGGTTTTGCCCTGCAGTGGAGAAGGAAAGTCTTTAAACTGTGATCGATGCACTGTGGGTTCTCCATTGTGTTCAGAAATGGGATTGTTACACTGCTTTCAGCCCTTGGGGATCATGGAAATTGATGGAGCTTCAAAGAGGGGAATATTGCACAGCAGAAGGGAGGAAATGCCTGCAGTGAAAGCAGCAAATGTGAATTCTTGTACTGCATTCGTGTGCCCCAAGGAGTTCACATAAAAGCTTTGGAAGTCTCCCTGTCCTGAAGGAGCTCAAAGGTTAATGCAGGGCATAAGGAATGGGACTCGTTTCCATTCCTGTTTCTCCTGCACTGGCTGTGTGAGGCAGGCAGAGCACTTGGCTCTCCTCCTGCAGCACCCCTCTGTGCTGGAATACAAACTGACCTTGCTTGCTGCTTGGCTCAGGGTACTCTTGCAGAATTTGGTGGTCTCTGAACTGAGATGGTATCTGTGCTGATTTTTGTTACTAAAATGTGACAGCAATCTGGATGCTAACTTCAATTAATTTTAATTCATCCTTTTCTAATAAAGGCTCCAAATAAGCTGCAAGAGGAGATAAATCCTTCATGGGATGATTTGAGTAATGGCTGTGCAGATGCCACTAATAGCCTGCTCTCAAGCACATTGAGTTGAATTTCTTCAGAAGAGGGAGGTCAGGCCTGCTGCTGTAGCGTGAACCCTGAGACTTAGGACAGGAGCAGCAGCAAACCAAAGGTATTTAATAACTACAGTGATTCCCAGCTTCACTTGTACTGCTCTGGTGAGTCCAAGTGACCAAAATAATATTGGTAATTAATAGTGCTCTCTTAACAACTCAGATACTTCTCTAGGTCAGTCCCTTGATAATGGAAAATTCTCTGCACTGACAAAAAATTAAAGGTGATTTTGCATCTTGGCTGTTGCTGCTGAGCTGAGCTCAAAGCATTTGACTTTCGGGAGAGGCAAATCTGAAGAAGCACCAGGAGAGGTAATGTGGAGCTGCTCTTGTGGGTTTCCTCAGTCACCCTTTGTGATTGCAGCTGTTCACAACTCTCTTGTCTGAGGTGTTTTGTTTGCTCCTATTTGGACTATGCCAAGCCAAGTGGTTCTTGAGCTGATGAATTAGGGAAGCTGGTGTGGAGCATTTAAGGACTTCCTGGCATGAGAAGTTTAAGAATGGGTAGAGGGAACTGATGGTGGGTTTGAATCATGAGAGAAAAGAGAGGAAGGAATAGAGGAGCTCTTGGGGACAAGGCAAGGATGGCAGTGTGGCAGGAAGGGAGGCTGGGATGAGGCAGTTCATCTATGCTGTGCAAAGGGCTGCTCAGGGGGGAGCAAGGGGCCAGCTCTGCCTCCCCCTCCCAAAGGAACTGAGAGATTTGGGCTGCATCAGATCCCATCTTGCCAGGTGCCCTTGTTCCTTGTAATAATTCTCTGTGGTTTGATACAGATCCTGCATGTTGGCAACATGTGTGTTGCTCCGTCATTTTGGTTTCATATGATAAAACTGTTTGATATAAAGTTAAGTACAATTGCATTTTTAATAAAACATGTAGTGCATATGATCCCCTTCTGATGTGTGCCTTTTTCCTTTGTAAAGAAGTGAGGAGTTTGTATGTGTGTCTGCTTAACTGGAATATTGCAGTATTGTCCACAGTATTTCATTTGTTTACGCTTACTAAAACTGATTGTTGTGCTCTTCTTTATGGAGGTGAAGCTGACATTTCTTCCCATATTCTTCAGGCCTTCAAGTGGTCCCTGGGCTCCTGTGAGGGCTCCAGGCAGTGCTGTATAGATCAGTGCTGCTGTGTAATACTAGAACCCTCTGTTCCCCAAAATGCAGTTCCTGTCAAGAAAAAGCAATCTTCTGTTGCCAGGAACTGTCACATTTCTAATCCTAAAAAGAATTTTTTTTTTTCTGAAATAGTAATCATATGGTGTGAGAGAACTGATGCATGTGATCATGATCGTTCATATTCCAGAGCTCTCATCCACCCTGTTTAAAACAAAATCTTTCAGCACTACAAGATGATGATGATTCATTGTTACTTTGGGGTTGGCTGGAGGTTAGGGGCCAGCTGCTGTTTTCCAGAGGGAAATTGAGGGTGCTGCTGCCCCCTTCACACTGACTTTCTACCTGCTGTTAGAACTTGTTAGCTACTTAACTATTCTGCTGAGCCAGAACTTGTTAGGTTTTGTTTGGTGGCTCAGAATGTACGTTGAGAGTAAATCTGCATGTGTGAGTCAGTGTGGCTCTTACTTTGAAAGAAATGTTACATGCAAGCCCTCTCTGCTTGCTTTCTCCAGAGTATTTGGGCAAGGACCAAGTTGTCTGATTTGGCACAATTTCACATGAGCTGGTTGTGTTCAGAATAAATTTTGGTGTTGTGATGCAAGAAGCATTATTCCATGCTAGTTACAATTGTTCTATGTCAACTTTTGCCCAGTAACCTTTTTTTTTTTCTGAAACCTTGATTACCCCAATGCAAAGCCCCCTCCTCTCTGCCTGACACTGTCAGACATAATCTGACACAGCCCTTGTAGCCAAATAAATACCTCACAATGTGTGTCTGAGGAGTTAAAATACCAGTTAATTCTGGTTGGTTCTTTTCATGTAAAGTGTGGACCAGGATGTTTCAGAGAGAAGGTAAGGCTGAAGCAAAACAAGGGGAAATGAAAGATTGAGCTTACTGGAGATATGTAACTGAAGAATTAAAAATTTGCTCAGTGAAGCAAAGGGCTTTGTTACAGGCCAGAATATAACCAGTTCACAGAGGGAGAACTACCCCCGTGAAGAATTTGTTTTTGTGGGGACTGTATGTGTTACTTGGAGGGCTCAGGTGCAACTTAAATACCATATTCTTTGCCTATGTGAATTTTTGTTGTAACTAATAAAGTCACTGTTGAAATGATTATCTGCCAAAGCTTGCATCCCAAGCTCTTGTGGTGTTTGTGGGGATGTCTATTTTTCCGGCAGCTAAAATCATTTCTCCTCATGATCTCGAAAAAAACGAGTGCTTGAAACAGCAGGAAAGGTAAGCTGGAGTTTGCAGAGCAGGTCACTCACTGTGGCATAAGATACCATTATTACAGTGATTCTTTCTCTGGACTATCTGTAATGGTTTAATGTAGTCTTCTTTCTTTCATACATTCATGAATTCCCCTTTAAATTTTACTCCTTTAGTTATTTTAAAGTACTGCATATTGCAATGCTGGAAGCTGGTTTTACATGCCTTAATGCTTTACACCTACACTATATATATATATATTCCACTGAGTGCATGAGTTGCACTCTAGTATTATCCTTCAGAGAGACATTTAGTTTAAATACCAATCACAGAAAAACTCTGCATGATTATGCAATGTGCAGTCTAATCACCTAAGTAATCAAAGCAGCCTGATTTGCTGTATTCCCTTTTCCCCTCTGCTCATCTCAGAAAAACTGCAGCCCTGAAATTCTCAGTTTGCCCTGTCCCTTGCTGGGTAGCTCTGCTGCATCCACAAGCAGGGAGGCTACAGAGATTATTCCACTGTTTTCTGCTTCCATGGCTGTAGACACTATTTGTCTGATTATCACACCTTGGTTCCCACCCGGCTCAGGGGACAGTGCTGCCACTGCAAACCTCTGTTATTTTATGTTTTTTCCGTGGTTTTAGCACATGGATTGTCAATAGATGGGCTGGGAAAGGGAGGGGGAGAGAGAAGATCCATGAGCTCGGTCTGAATGGATTGGAGAGAGCACTGGGCTGGCCAGGAATGGTGGGGGAGCTGTTTGCCACTGCTGGAGGGAGTTGTGCTCCTCCTCTGGGTTTTACTTTCCCGTTTACTTTCTCCTCTCATTCCTCAGTATGGTTTTCTTACTGATCGTAAGCCTAGAAAGTACTGAAAAGTTGAATTTAGAAGTTTTACTGGTTTTTAAAACCGTCACTGCAGTTAGTAGCATCATTAGGGAAATGTGGTGGGCTGATTTTTGGGGTTGCTGAGACCTGCAAGTCCAGCTGGAAGAGGTACAACTCAGGACATCAGCAGTTTTTCACGCTGGGCTTTGGGACAGACTTTTTTTCTCTCTGATCTGATGGTCTTTCAGCACTCCCCAGGGAATGTTCTCAGTTCTGATTATTTAGTGAGGGTTCTCTGAGCCGTTTGATTATTTTGTACTCTTTGAGTTTGCAGCTGAGGTTTGCTTCTGAGGACCTGCTGTAAAAAGATGAATAATTAAGCTGCAGACAGGAAGCACAAGATTTTAATGCTCAGTTGCTACAGAGCTCTCTTTGGCTTTCTTTTTTATGATGTCTGAGTCTGTAGTGGCTTGACCAAATGACGGATCTTGGCATTTGCTACCAGTTCATGTGTCCAGAGATGCACTTGGAGGTGCTGAATGTGAGGCTCAAGCCAGCTCTGCTCATTATATTGACCAAATCTGGCTACTTAGGTACAGCAGGAACAAAACTTGACTGTGTGTGGATCCCTGGGACTCAATAAAACTTACTGTACTGTATTAGTTTCAGAAGTTAATGCCTGTACTGAGAAAGTCTGCTTGCCTTGTTTGCTACTGGTGGAACCCACTTAAGATATTTTTATGTTTTCTTTTCTTGTCCTGGGTTAGTCATGAAAAAAATTGCCAAGCAAGGCTTTATAGCAAGCATGACTGGTGCACTCAATTAGCCAGTTACTCTGCCACTCTGAAAGTCATTCTGAAAAGGACTGATTTGGTTTTCTGAGATGCATCACAAAGGTCAGTAGAGGGACCTTCCTGCCAGTTCTCATACACACATGGGGCTTTAGGATTTTCTGAAAAGACCCTCATCTTTAAGGAAAAAATCTTCAGCTTGGATGAAGTCAAAGTCTTTGCCTACTATAGAAGTAAGTAGAATTCAATAAACTGCAGGGGCTGCAGCACTGCTTTAAGCATTTCCCCAGAGCATTATGCTCGCATATGGGGTCTGTGAACCTCCAGCTTAACTGCAGAGGCAAATGGAAACTTAAAGCCTGGTCAAATAGGCCATGCAGCAGAGGCTGGAGAAGAAAAACAGATGGATCTTTCATTAATAGAGATTCTGGATCAAAGAAATGAGCTATTCTATACACTAAGACAATGGAGTAAACAGTTTGCTCTAGTTCCGTTTCTGCCTATCAGGGTATGTGCTGGCACAGACTGTGTCAACACAGATGTTGAACAACAACTTTGATCTGGGACAAAATGCACTCATTAATGCTGTGTTGTGGGTAGATTGCAGATCTGAAGACATTACAGAGTGAGGAGCCAATCTCTGAATCTTCAAGTATAAAAGGAAAGCCTTAATAAGGACTGCTGAACCTGACTAGTTGCCTCATAGGAAATTGCAAGGTAAACTCTGTTTATTTTTCTGTCATTGCCATTAAATTAAATCCAGCATAAGGAAAGACTTACCAAGTTATCCAAAATAATGAATAATGTATTTTTCATGTTACTGTCTTCATGAAAAAAATCCCTGTAGTTTTAGTCTTAAAATGTATGTGCATTGACAAACTCACTCTGACAACTTGAGGCACATCTGCATGCTGTCTTTTAATGATGGTATAAATAATTTCCCAACTGTAAACTACTCACAGGTAATACATTGCTGTACAATCTTATAAATAAGTATCACACACATTAGCAGATGGGGCAGGGGTGACTTTGTCCTTCAGGGAGATTTTGGCTTAGCTCCACACCCTGCAAAGCTTCTTGTGAAGCTCACATGAACATTTTGTATTTCTGGATTACATCCTGAAAATATGCCAAATGTAGAAATCATTCAATTTCTACACAGCTGACCTTTCCTTGGAAATACATTATTCTAAGGCTTAAGCTCATTATGAATTTACCAACATGTAAGGGTGTTGTTCATAGTCTGCCCACAGACACTCCCAGCCTGCTGTTCTCTTTGTGCATCATTAGTGCCAGTACAGAGCCCAAACTGCTGCGGGGTGGGAGGGAGGTTACACACAGAGATGAAATGCAGCTGTGCTGCAGGCTGTGTGCAAGAGAAAGGAACTCTGGACTTTTGTGACTGATTGTAGTTTCCTCTGAAGCTGTGTGGATGTGCCATCCTGAGGGGTTCTCTGATGGATAGGAGTTTTGTTGAGGGGGCAAAAAATTGTAGAAGAATTAACACACACAGTATCAGAGGTGAATTCAGGCTCTTTGCCCCATGAATTTCATGGCTTTTTAACCCTGATTTAGAGGAATTCACATCTCCTTTGATGTCTGATATAAGTATATTCTTCTAAGGTAGACTGCTGTTGGGAAAAACAAAATGCATTGAAGTCTTGACTATACTTTGAAAAACTGAGCAATTCAGTGTTCTTGTCTCAAGAACTCTTATGCTCAAAATAATTACAAAGTTCCCAACTGAACCTTGGAAAACCCAACAGAAAGACTGCTGTGTGGTTTTGACTTCTTGCAATAAATTTAGATGGACTTTCATTCTGAAGTCCTTTTGTCTGAAAGCTTTCTCCCTTCACATGACACCTGCAGCAGTATAAAAGTCCTGGCTGCTCTCTGCAGTTGACTGTGCCAGGCAAGAGCACCGAGGTCTGTAGAAACCAGCCCAGTCCATTCTTTGGTTTGAAGCAGCTCCCAAATGTGATGCAGCAGCTCTGTGTGGGGTTATCCTTATAAGCAAAGACCAAAGGTTCTCTCCAGATGAAAACCTTCTGAAAATCTGGGTCAGATGGTGAGAGTGATCAAATACTGCTGGATGAATTCTGAGTTTTCCCGGAATGACAGTCAGCATATGCAGAGAGCCTGAGCACAGGGAAGTGCCAAAACCTGCTCCACTGATCCCCTGAATCTTGAGTGTCAATAGAGCAGATATTTGAACTGAGAAGAATAATGAAAAATCAAGACTGAAAGGGATCAATTCAAAGTTCTTGTCCTTTCTCTAAGGGCCCTTTGTAAGTCTGCTCCTTTCTAGTTATCTACTTACCTATCCTTTGCTCAACCAGCCAGGCCAGCCTCAACATCCAGTTTGATTTCTTGTAATCCACTTGAATTGCAATGTGTAGGATCTCATTTCAAAAGCTGTTTGTTGTTGTCTCCTTATGAGACCTGAAGAAAACCAACCAGACAGCAGCAATGTGACTGGAGCAGACACTAAGGGGACTTGGTATCCTGTACCCTAGTTATTCTTTGGTCGTTTTTCAATGAATCCAAGTCAAGTAGCAAGTTGACAATGGTCCCAGTGCTCCCTGGTAAGAACAGTGTCTGTTCATACCCTATGTCTTCTTTCATTTCTCATACTTCTAACAATGCTGAAAAATCTCCAAGGACTGCATTTTTCAATGTACTTTTACACATTGTCCCACTAAGAGCTATTATAATCCTAATAAATAATAATAAATTATATATACTGTTTTGATTATTTGGACTCATTAGTACAGAAGGTTCCACATGATATGTATGTGCAAATGTGGAATTTGGGCAAATTCCTGCAATTGTTTGTTGTCTTCTCTTAAAGTTGTAAATAAGATGTCCTAAAATACTCAGAAAGTTGGTTTGTTGGGCTGCATCTGTTCCAGGTTCCCTTTCTTGGCTAGTTTACTGCATGTGCTGCACTCTGCCTGCATTATCTGAGGGGTGATGCTGGTGTTGTTATCTGAGCTTTCTTCTTCCATTGGAAAGGCTTCTTCACCTGCTTCTTCTGAGTGCAGGAAAGCCGTGGGCTGTGGAGCAGGTTCCACATTAGCCAGATCTCAGCAACCTTCAGGCTATGAACTACCATGAGATCTTTGTAAAAACAGGGATCAAATGTCTGTAGGTGTGGGGCAGCAGAAGGCTTGACAATGCCAAAGGTCTTGAATCCTTCATGTAAAATGGGCTTGAGGTTGATTCTCTGTAAGCACATGCCCAAAAAGACATCGTCGATTGGGAACAGCTCCACCTCTCTGCAAGCCCTAGAGAGCTTCCTCATGGTGAGGCTGGACAGCAAAAACCCTCCTCCTCCTGCATAGGCAGGGTAGATGCTCAGCCCGTACATGGTCTCTGGGATGTAGTATTTGCTCTTCCGGACACGGATGGGACGGGCATTGTAAATTATGTCCCCAACAAAAAGGTCTTCTGTGGGATTGTGTCTCTTGAGGAAATCAACAATGTTCTCAACGTTGACAAAAACATCAGCATCGCCTTTAAAAATAAATTTCACGTTGTGGCAGAATTCAGCAGCCCAGCTCAGGAAGTGGATCTCCTTCAGGGTCAGGTTGAAGAAAGTGTCCATGAAGTCCCAGAGTAAAATGTCCCGGTATGTCTGACTCTCCTGGTGGATCAGGGTCTCCCATGTCGCCAGCACTGTCCTATTCTTTGGTGTTCCCAGGAGGAACACTCGCTGAATCTGCTCCCCGTTCACCAAACCCTCCCTGCCCCAAGTTTTCCGGACAATCTCACGCCTGTCAAAGTCTTCAACTACTGATTTGATGGCAATGAGCAGAAAGGGACCTCCTGGTGTTTTCCGGCATTTCCTGGGCTGGTTAATGAGAAGATTGAAGTTCCTGTTATCCTTGTTTAGGAGATAGAGCTTGAAGTTGAAGGCAGAATCAGTCAATGGGGGTGGGGTTGTAGTTTGGACCCTGGTTTTGGCCACTTCTGTTTGTCTCATGACAAGGGTAACTTGGGGTCTGGGGGCAGTTGCCTCTGCTGGTATTGGTCTCCGAGGTGCTCTGGGATCTGATAATATTTTTGGTGCTACTTGAGGCTTGTTCTGTGTTGGCTCCTTCTTTCCTCTTGGGACTAAATGCTCCAGTTGGGAGTAGAGCAAAGAACAAAGCGCGACCAGCAAGAAGAGAGTACAGATCGCATCCCCTTTGAGGCGAACTCTCATTGTCTCTCCGGTGTTCCTGGGACTGTTAAAAGCTGTGTTTGAGCTGCCTGGCATCACTGTCCATCTGTAAATAAACACAGAGTGTGTCAGCAGTGAGGATTTGGCAGGTCTGAAGCAAGCAGGCAAGACTAAATGAAACATCATTAAAAAACCCAGCAGCAAAGCATATTTTACTCACGTGGGCACTGAGATGTTGAGGAACTTGTCAAAAGGCACACGGGGTTGCAAACTTAAGGCTGATCCCAGTGCCAGCTCTGTGACTTGGTTAGTTCAGCCACTCAGCAGTCATCCATCATCCTGAAAACCACTCTCTAGGCACAACCCAAAATCATGCATCCCTTACTGCTGAACGTATTTTGCCATTTCAGAGAGCAGAGTTGGGAAAAGCAAAGTGGAAAATGATGAATGATGCCATTTTCCAATAAATCATTACCTTTTTTTTTTTGCTAGCTTGATAACCATTACTTGCTGCTTTTACCCTTTTTGACTCAAATCAGGGAGGCCCAGAGCTGACTGCTGAAGGGCAGACTCTTCACGGCAGTGTGTTGCTAGTTTTTCCCTGCACACAGAGCCAGCTTTTGTTAAACCAACTGTGATTTTATTCAAAATGAATACATTGGGTACAATCTAGAATTCACACAGGACCTTTTTCCTGCCAGTATTCTTTATAAAATACTAAACCATTGTAAGTAACTTCCATTAATAAAGTTAGAAGGGGCCATGGGTGTTTTTCCTCTGCCAAATCACCCTAACTTCTAAGTGAGAGGTGGGGAAATAAATCCCAATATGCAGAAGGAAGACAGAGCCTGGTGTTAGGAAAATTTTGTTCACATATGATAGACTGAAGCTGCCTTTTGAAATACAGGATTTTTCCTCACTTACATTTTTCCTCGAGATCTTCTGTCTTATTTGATCAGTTCTTCAACTGCAAACAAAATGAGAATGAAAGAGTAGTAAGAAGGCAGCAAGCAGCAGGTAACCATAGTTCAGGGAAAGAGGTGGTCAGGTGTCTGCAGCTGCAGCAAAACCAGGTCCTCCTAGCCACTCCTGTAGGTGCAGCCACTCCCCAGAGCAGCAACAACAGAGCTGGACAGAGGGCACCCTACAGCTGCTCCAGGAGGAGGTGAGTGACTGTCATAATTCCTACAGTCCACAGCAAAGAAGTTTAGCCCCACCCAAAAATTTTCCCACAAGTGCACATAAGTATTTTACACACCCACTGATAATGTATCATGTTCATGTGTGATTTGTGGCTCTGTCGTGCCTGTGCTGTACTAATAGAAGGTACCTGTGAACATATTACAGTTGTCTCTCTTGAATTAGCTGAGATCATATCCAAAGACAACTTCTGGGATAAAAAAAAGCTGGAGAGGAACTTTTAACAAGGGCATACAGTGATAGGACAAGGGGAAAGTGCTTGGTATGAATTTGGTGGTATCTGTTTTCAGCAAATCTCCTTTTATTGGCCTGGATTAGATCACCTGCTAATTGTTCATTAACCATCAATTTTGTATCAGCCATAATGTTAAATTTTTGAATTCAAAATTAGATTAACAAGTCTGTAATTATAAATAAAATGGTAGCACCTGTGGTATCTAAGCAATATTTTGAGACTTAAGAGGAAGAAAAATGATTACACCAGTTGATTTCTTGGCCAGCCCCTTTAACATTCTTAGATGCACATTAATTGAACATCATTATTTAAATACTGTTCTTTTTCATTACTTCACCTCCAAGTAACTGTCAAAATAGAGAGTATTTCATCATCATATGCTATTGCACATCTTTTTCCCAAGTATAGCTCCAAAATGTTTACTGACCTCATCTGCTTTGTCTCCATTATTTATGAAATCCTTATTTCAGAAAACAGCATATCCATGCCTTGGTGTGAGGCTCTTTGCATTCCTGGTGGATTTAAAATTGCTTTGGCCTTGTCCTGATGACCATGGGTTTTTTTTCCTTAGGCCTTGTTTCTTGCCTTTTTCTGCCCTCCAATAGAGGTTTTCTTCATTTTTTAGCTTTTTTTGTTTACCTTTCACTCCTCTCCTAGGCAAGGCAGATGTTTTCACTGGCATAACTTTGATACTAATAGCAGGATTGAAGAATTTTCTCAGATCTCTTGTAAATTTTTGTTCAAATGTTTAGAATAGTCAGGATCTATTTTCTGTTTATGTTCTTTCTGCCACGTGGCTTGGCTCATAACTATGTTCAGCCTCATGAAACAGTCCCTCCTGACATGTACAGCATGTTGGTTTGCATTTTACGTATGAAGTCCCATCTCTTTCTTCACAGTAATAACAAATTTCTTTTTCCTTTTCTAAGCAAAAGTTTGATCTTATTTCAGCTGCCAGGCTCCAGATGGTAATTAAGGGGCTGGATTAAAGTCCTGGCTTTTTCCTGTGTTTAATGTTATCGGCAAGGGTTTGGAATAAAATGTGTATGTCATGAAACTCGTAATTTCCATGGCTTACAGATTTATCCTGCCAGCATCCCAGAATCTGGCAATAAGTGCCCTTGGAAAAGCCAAGAAAAACCCTGAATTGTTACAAGCCTGGGCTGATAGCCCAGATTTTCCTCTGTGTTTTCTTTTATTGAAAGTAAAGGATCCGAAAGAGTGATTTCCATGCTGAAATAAAACAGTTCAGTGCTGAATACAGACCTCTCATTTTCAAAAGAAGTTGCCAGCACTTGAAGTGATTCCTTGATCTAATTATATGGATTTTCCAGTCTTTGTTAGGTATTTCCTTCTTTGGAAGGAAAATACCCTCGATTATTACACTGGTGTAAGTTCTATCCATGGATGTCAGTGTGGGAAAAGCTGTCCTGCTCTTGAATACAGAGGGAGCGATGATTCTGGCAGACACTCTGGTATGTCCTAAAGCCAAAAGGATTATTCATCCACCTTGACACCAGGGGAAAAGAATTACAGGGCTATCAGAGTGAGCAGGAAATATTTGCTGCCAAAGAAAAGAGATGAGAGCACAGCAGAGTGTATCTCAGCACCGCACATCCCCGAGTGTCTGTATCTGAGGCAGATGCACCTCTGCTTCCTACACTGCTCGGGGGAATCTCCAGCCAACCTGTGGAATGGAGTTGGGCTTACAAACTGCTGCATCCTTGAGGAATGGCTTGGCTGCCAGCACTGCCTCCCGTGTCCTCCAAGCTTGCAAAAACAGGCAGCTGTCCCTCTTTGTGTTGGCTGCCTGGGGATGGATAGAGAGGGATGTTGAGTCTGGCTTGATGGGGTCTGACTGGGTTTATGGGGTGCTGGGGATAGTGGGGTCCTGGGGAAGGCTGGGGATGTTGCATCCTGGCCTGTGAGCACCAGCAATGTTAGAGGGCTGTGCTGGGCAGTGGGAAGAGGCTGACAGGTCCCATGTCCATGAAGTGGCAAGATGGGGAGCCCATAAGTAAGGAACGAGTTGGAAGAACCAAGGGGGCACAGCCTGCACAGCCCAAGGGGCAACAGAAGGCTGAAAAACTGGAAGTGGCCAGAGCTGGGCACGGCACCCTGATGAGCATCCAGGAGGGAATTTGACCTGCTCTGTTGCATGCTCGGGCAGAGGGCCCAGTCCTCCTCCTGGTTTTCATTTATTTGAGAGGAGGATTCTGAAATATGGCCAAGAACAGCTGCAATAAAAGCAGTCAAATGACGATTAAAATAAAATAAATTGCTAGCCCTGCATTCCCAGTTGAATGATGTGAAGCCTTGAGCTCATCCTGGAAATCTTTTGCAGTAGCCATCACATCTCCATCACTTGGCACTTCTGCTCAGGGCCAAGGTGGGAAAAGTCCTCTGGATCCTGTCTGCAGATTCAGTCAAGAAGCCTTGGTGATTCTGGCATGCTGCTTTGTGCCTCGAGGAGTGGTTATTTGATCCAGCCAGCCTGAAGGAAAAGCAGCTGGGATAGCCAGGCCAGCTGAAAATGTGTTTCACTGAGCATGGGGGTACAAAATCAGCAATGAGCTCTGCTGCCTACTCATCCTAGCCCGGCTCATGGAAGCATCCATCCCCACCAAGCACAGCTGTGGGGTGTCCTCTGAACAACTTGCTCCCTGCTGCATGGGAAGTGCTTCCAGCTCCCTCCTGACTCCCCTCCTCACTCCTGATGCTGGAGCTGCCACTCCAGGTAGGTTTGGGTTGGGCAGTAGAGAGGCACTGTGTGGCCATGCAAATATGGGCTGTGGTTGCTGACAGAGGTGTCTTACCTGCTTCTCTGTAAAATGAGCTAAAGAAAGTGCATGGGATCCAGCATTGATGGGTTTGATGAGGTCTTTTTGTAATTGTCAGAGAAGCTTGTATAATTCTGGGTGGTGCGGATGCTTTGAGGCAATGCTTCAGGTTAGGGATATTTGTTTTCATTTCATATTGGCTGAATGCATTTCACAAGAACAAAGTCATCTGCTAGCAGCCAGTGCTGGATACTGAGACCTGCCTGAGCTCTGGCCTGCAAGGGGAGAGGTCTGTGCATGTGTCCTCCTGCCATGTTTACAGGAATTTTTCCATCCAGATTCCCTTGGCAAGAGCAAAGCAAACTCCCAGGAACCTCCTCACCTGGTTCCTCTGCCTCAGGAAGAGTCCTGACACAGTTCAAGAAACAATAATGACATACCCTATGCCCATCCTGCAGCTGGGGCTGTGTAAAACAGACATGTGCAGATGAGCTTTCTCCCAGCATAGCAGGATGCTGAAACCAAGAAGTCTGCATTGCCTGAAGCCCTGGAGGCTGCATCTTCCCACCAAAGAAGCTGTGCTCCATTTCTATGTTTGGGTGTCATGTAATGGGTTTTACTCCTGCATGGTTTGGGATTTTTGGTTTTGTTTCTTTCTTTCTTTCTTTCTTTCTTTCTTTCTTTCTTTCTTTCTTTTTCTACCCCCTGCTCTAGGCAAAGTCAATAACCTCATCGAAGTTATTGCTTTAAGTGGCCTTGGTGCTGAACAACTCTGTGCATTTCAGGGTGCTTGTGAAGAGGTCTCATTTGGAGTTGCAGGATTATAAAGTAATGCTGAATTATTTATCTTCTTGATTAGAAGACAGAGGTGGCTGAAACACAAAGACCCCTTCTGGCATGTTGGTAAGTGCAAAGCCCTAGAAAAATGAAGTAACTAAAACACTCACTGTGCTGCCTTACCAAATAAAAGCTCATCCTATTCAGCTGCTTACAAGTTCTGAAGCCTATAAACAAACAGAGCAGGCTGTAGGATTTAATTAGCTGAGTGTCTTGAGAGCCATCCCAGGAGCTGGGATCATGAAGCAGAACCAAAGGAGCACAGTGAGGGGGGCAGAGGCTCAGTGCTCAGCTGCATATGATGGCACAGCTCGGACACTGCTGGCCTGTGCCACCGTCACAGCACTGCTCCATCACTGCTGCTGTGACTTGCTGCAGCAGCACCTGGAGGCAAAAGCTCTGTTGAGTCAAATACTGAGGAAGCAGGTAACAAATATGCAGGCCCTGCTCCAAAGACAATTTCCCACTTTCCTGTCAGAGCTGCTTTTCAGGGCATTTTAAATTTTTTTTCCAAGCCAGAGCAAACTAATGGATGAGATCCATGCTGTTACAGGACAGGGTGCCTTATTTATCTGCTTGCCCCAGTCCCCAAATACGTAGTTCGATCAGCTTCCCAGCTGGCTGGTCCCATTTTACTGCAGTTTCTCCTGCTGGCACTGCCAGCCTTCCCTTTGCAATGCCAGTCACGTTGGATAACTGCTTGCAAATGGCTGCTGCAGTCGCCTCCTTTCATCTTCCACCCAGTCACGGAGCTTTTATGAAGTGTACAAAAGTAAATGCAGAGGAACGGCACAGCTGCTGTGCCAAGGCTGCTGAGATGGCTGTTTCCATGTGCAGGGGTCCCAGAAAGGACCTTGCTCCTCCTCACTGGGCACTGGTGTGGTACCACGGCAGCTGTGCACAGGAGTGCTGCTGACCCTGGGCAGAAATGGCTGCCAGCAGGATGGAGCTCAGGGAAAGGCTGGAGCCAGCACGCTGCTCCCCTCGCCCTTGCTGGCCTGGTTTGAGTCACTCAGGCACATGTGGCATGGTTTGGGGGCTGCAGCTCATTTCAGCAGTGCGTGATGTTTTCCCATCCCTTTCAGGGCAGGATGCACCATGGGGGCAGTGCCCGCTCAGGACTGTGCTGGGCCCCAGCAGACTGGGAAAACTCCCAGCTCCTTCTGAGCATGGCACCACATCTCTAATGAGAGTGCTCGGCCTCCTGCAAGGTAGGAGAAGGTAATGCACAACGACCTTCTGCAGGCTCAGCAGCATCCAGAGGTACTTTCCTAAATTCAGATGCAGTCTTGCTCATTGGCAGTCTGATTTTCAGAATGGCAGAGGGCTCAGCAGCTCAACTCACACACTGAGTGCTTTGGGGAGACAGGCCTCCCCTGAGCAGCCAAGGTGAGCAAACCTGCCCTCTCTCTTCCAAACATTAATTTTTCTGGGCCCCAGGAGGAGAATAAAGCCTTGCAGGTTTGTGGAGGGGTAAGACACAGTCCTACTGAAATGAACACCTTCCTTTCCCAGCCCTCCCCAGGCTGCAGTGCTTGCCACCTCTTCAGCTCCCAGACTCTCTTCTGATATGATAAATAATTTGCCTGATGCAGCCCAAACCCAAGCAATGGCAGTAGAGTAGCATGTATGTATTACACTCAGGCTCAGATGGGAGGGGGAGTACATGCTGATGTGCCCCACTAATTTCAAGATTATATCCAACACCTAAGTTTCTCAGAATCTGCCCAAAAGCTATTAAAAAATATGATCAGTAACTGCCTGTTTCACAAGGGCTAAATTATTTTCTATCTTTGTGGCATTAGAGAGCTTGAAAATGCCCATGTTTTGCTCAAAGCATACCACAGTGTAACATGGGGAAGAGTCATGTCCTTTTACTGATGAAGAATAGCTTGTAAATGTAATGTGCCACCACTGGAGCATGTTTGTGGTTGAGCACTGCAGGCATTGTCTAAAGAAGCCCCAAACTTCTTTAAAAACAACCTAAACATTCAAAGAAAGTTCTATGGAAAGTAAAGCGCAAAGCAGATGTCTCAGGGCTGGAGCCTGCGTGTTCGGAGCCTGCAGCCGACCCTGCTGCGTGTTAACCATCACGGTCCAGGTTGCTGCATATAACAACGTTCAAAAGCAACAAGGCAAAAAGAAAAGCGGGGAGCAAAGGGAAGCAGTAAGGACAGCCTCCAGTTCACCCTGCTCGCTGCACAACTCTCCCCAACCCACCCCGATCAAACACACTTAATAGATACTTACATCCCATTTGATAGCGCTGATCCTGTGTCCCCTCGGTAACGTCTCTGTAGCGGGCTGCCAAGTAGGCACATCTGGATGTAGTTAGTGTGAGACATTCCTCAGCCTTCCAGCGGAACCGAGGAAAGCCTCGGGGCGCGGAGCAGCGCTGGCTGCGGCGCGCTCGGGGCCGTTCCCCGCCGGCAGCGAGCGGAGCTGCCCGNCGCCCCGCTCAGCCACAGCCTCCGGAGCGAGGGAAGCACTGCGGGGCAGGGGAAGGAGCCGGGGCCCCGTCCAAGCCCTGACACGTGATCGGGCTGGGGAGCGCCGATGGCTCCAGCGCCCCGCGGGACAGGGCGGAGGTGTCGAGAGATTGAACACACGGCCAGGTTGGGGACTTTCACCAATGCTGCAAAAAGGCTTCTTTTTTCTCCCCACCCACACCCCACACCCCTCCGCGTAATTTATTTTCAATATGAAACTTACTAATTTTTCTGAGTTTCTTTTCCTTTTCTTTCTACACTTTGGCTTTTTTTCCTTTAATTCCCTCGTGAGTATTCACCTCTGCAAAGAGTCAAATTTAGAAATTGAAGTTGGGTTCAGCTCAGAAGTTAAATCCATATGGGGATTGGTATCTTTTTTTCCTGGTAGGGAAATGATGGGAGGAGGTGTGAGCCGAACAGTGCAGAGGCTGAAGACAGATTCAAGGGTCCTTTCCAAAACCTGGAATAACAAAAAGTCCCCAAATCCCACTTTTTTTTTTTTTTTTTTAAATTTGAGATACTTCAAACCAGTCTTTCTTTGGAGCCAAATCTAAATTGCCATCACTACTGATGTGCCCGCTGAGTGCAGCCATAGCACTTCCCACCGCTGTGGCTGTTTCTTTGTCTCTGCAGTGTAAACAATGACCCTTATTCTGCTAACAGAGGCCAAGTGTTTGGAGAGTGCCCAGACCACGGCCACTTTAGGAAACAAAGTTTTTCATTTACTTGTCATAAAAGCAGTTTTTTATCTACTCTGTTGTTTTCACAAACACCTCTTTTTAAAACATAATGTAAAAATCCCTTTTTGCAAGCATCTGTGCTTTTTTGATATATTTTTGATTTCAGCTCAGGTGTTGTGCTTTATTGAACACACAATCTCGTGAAGAGTGAGTTCCTGATGGGCCACCCTCGGGCCCTGCACTCAGGTGCTGCAGGCTGGGAAAGTCCTTTCCTCATGATCAGCAGCTGCCTGAACCACAGCGGGTCCCGGCTGAACAGCACAGCTGATCAGAAACCTCAGCCGTAAATGATACTTAGCTTTAGCTTTCCCTGTGCCAGCCCAGGCTACCTCTGTTCCNCATTTATAACAATACTTAGCTTTAGCTTTCCCTGTGCCAGCCCAGGCTACCTCTGTTCCTGTCTTCTACAGCAGCAGTCCCAGGCTGTCCCTGCTCTGTAAGGAGGCAGATGATGGTCACGGAGGCAAAGACCAGGCTCCTGTCTGCCCTTGCTCAGAGGAACGGGCTGTGGAGGGAAGGGGACTGCTCCCTGAAACCACCAGGGACTCACAGCAGTTATTTCCACCATGATCCCTCACCCAGGTTTTGGGATCTGCCTCCCTTTTTGCTTGCTCCCAAAGGGTGAGAGTGAAAACAGAGGCTTTCATTGATGTGTGGTGCCTTTGTGGCTGCCATAGCTGGGAGAGTCACGTGGGGAGCTTGGAGGTGGAAGAGTTTCTCTGTGGGTGCTTCTACTTGGTGGTTGTCTCACCTGGACCTTGTTCCTTGGGCACCGATCCATGGCTGGTTTATTCTCACTGCCAGCAAAGGTGCCCTTTGTCCATCCTGTGGTGTCACTCTGTCATACAAGATTGGGTCAGTGAGATCACTGACCCTCATCAGTAGGTCAGCCCTGCTGAGCCCAGGTTGGTGTGTCCTTGCAGGGACAGAGCCCTGCTCCCCTCACTGTGTTCCTGCAGGCATCAAGCCATGCAGTTGGGAATACAGCTTTGTGGTAGATAAAGAAAGGCTGATCTTGTGATTTTCAAACAGTGTTTGAGATTTAAGAGATTCAGGGTAAAACACATCTCTGCCCAAGTTCATGGCAAAAGGAATGTCTGTGGATTCAGCTGTCAGGTCAGCCAGTGGCTTCCTGTGTAAAGCTGCTGGAGATTTTATGTCTCAGCTCCTTGGCTCCTCCCTACAGGGTAGCCTTGTGAGAGCTCACTGGTAGCAAGGCACTCGGGATTACAAGCAGTGCTGTAGCCTCAGAGGAGTCCCAGATATCCAACAGCACTGAAAACACAGTGAGCTCCTCCTGCTACTGGGGATGGGACAAACCTCCCCTTCTGGCCATGCTGGCTGGAAAAGGCTCATCAAAGCTGAACAAACACGGAGGCTTGGCTTGGTTTTGTAGTCAGAGCTGTTACCTTGCAGGTGGGACACCAGAATTGGCATGTCAGTAGAGATGCGTTGCTTTGAGCAGGACCCTGCTGTGCATCCACCCTTAGGCTGGATGCTCCTCTGGAGCTGGTGGTCACCAGTGTGGCCAGAACTTCAGTGACCCCTGCTCCTAACACTGCAGTTAAGTGTTCAATTAAAGTCTCAGAGGCAGTTTTCATCAAAAGTATATATTTATTTATAAAAAAGAATGGGGAAAAATATATATATACCAAAGTGCTTTCTCTATAAAAGGCTGAATGTCATATCCCAAGTATGCCTGGCATTGCAGTCCACAGCTATAGATGGCTGATCCAGATCTGATGCCGAATATCACAGGAATTTGGAATTAGAAGGTCAGCAAGGGATTTTTCCACTGAAAACTAAGAGACATTAACCTCACATCTCATACAGGTTTCTATTAGAGATGTACAACCAGATCACTTCAGTGGGTTTAAAATTCAATCCAGAGAAGAAAAAAAATTAATTCTAGGCCTTTAATTGCTTCACTGTTTGAGTCCATCTCCATACAAAGGCACACGGCCAGACCCCTGTCCAGTGTAAAGCACCAGTGTCATGCACACACTCCAATATGTGGGCTACACTCAAGAAACCCTCTTGACTCCCATTCTTGTGTCTCTGTGGTTTAAGGAGTACAATACCAGAGGTTCATGACTACATCAGAGTTTTCAGATAAACTAAGTCAGCAATTTAAGTGAATTTGAGGCTCCTCATTCTGTCCATGCTCACTTCTGGTTTCAAAGTCTGTGGACAACTGCTGGGGTGTGGTTTCTTTGGGAGGGGAGACAATGACCCAGGCAGCAGGACAGCTCGTCAGTGCTAAACCTGGCTTTGAAATGAATGGCAAAATTAACAGATATTTTCCTTTGAGACATTTTTGTATCAGGGTATCCTGTCAGGTTTGCTTCTATCAGATGCCTCATGTCAAAGTATATCTGGTGAGCATTTTAACTTCACTCTCCTCTTTGTTATCATCTATTTGAACACTGTAGCTCAGCCATGCCAAAACAAATCATTCAAATTGTCCTTTGGATAGATCTTTTATTCCTTCTGGCAGACTGAAAGGAGACTCCTTCAAATCTGAAACATGGTTAAAACTACAAAAACAATCTGTACCACAAAAAAGAGCCCTCTTGGATGTCTTCCTGTAAGCACATTTTGGCCTGATTTCTGCTGTTTGTTTTATATTTTTTCTATTTTAGATTTTATACGCAACTGATTAGCACCTTTATTTGCTTTTAATACTGTGTTTGATTCTGAAACACCACCACCACCCCTGAAAATATTTTTTTCACAGATGTATCTCAGTATATTGAGAAGAGCAGGTACTGGGATAAGGCCAAATTCTCCAGCAGCAACACTGCCCATGGCTTATCTCCCACCATGATGATGTCTGGTCATGGAAAAGGAGGTATGAAACAGCCACTGCTATGTCCTAAACCATGCCATGGGCTCAAGACAATTTTACCACAGAATATCACTGAAAAACCCTTTTCCTTCAAGCCTCTGCAATGAAGGCACCTGTGAATGCTGTTGAAGATTATATTCCAGAAAAGTTGCCAGGGGCTCCAGCACTTAATGGCACTTCTGACAGGGAATATGTGAGTAAGAGGAAATACACATGCCAATTGCTGGCAGGAAGAAAATGCACAACACTTGCATTCAGAAGAAAGCATTCATGGTTAGTCCTCTGTAAAAGAGTAATAGCAGCAAAAGAGTTTTCTGGACTTGAAGTAGATGCTGAATAATAAGACTTTATCATTTTGAGCATTAACAGCTGCTACAAAACCCAGTAATTCTCCCTACTCAGGGGCTGCCTTTTAACTATATGTGCAAGTTGTGCACATGAATACCTGGTCTGACAGCTTTGACATATTCATTACGAAAGAGACAGCAGGTTATGCATATGACCTTGTTGCCTTAAAAAAGTCACTTCTGCAAAATCAAGAGTAAACTCTCTTGCTCTTAAAGTAATTTTNCACCAGTGTGGCCAGAACTTCAGTGACCCCTGCTCCTAACACTGCAGTTAAGTGTTCAATTAAAGTCTCAGAGGCAGTTTTCATCAAAAGTATATATTTATTTATAAAAAAGAATGGGGAAAAATATATATATACCAAAGTGCTTTCTCTATAAAAGGCTGAATGTCATATCCCAAGTATGCCTGGCATTGCAGTCCACAGCTATAGATGGCTGATCAAGATCTGATGCCGAATATCACAGGAATTTGGAATTAGAAGGTCAGCAAGGGATTTTTCCACTGAAAACTAAGAGACATTAACCTCACATCTCATACAGGTTTCTATTAGAGATGTACAACCAGATCACTTCAGTGGGTTTAAAATTCAATCCAGAGAAGAAAAAAAATTAATTCTAGGCCTTTAATTGCTTCACTGTTTGAGTCCATCTCCATACAAAGGCACACGGCCAGACCCCTGTCCAGTGTAAAGCACCAGTGTCATGCACACACTCCAATATGTGGGCTACACTCAAGAAACCCTCTTGACTCCCATTCTTGTGTCTCTGTGGTTTAAGGAGTACAATACCAGAGGTTCATGACTACATCAGAGTTTTCAGATAAACTAAGTCAGCAATTTAAGTGAATTTGAGGCTCCTCATTCTGTCCATGCTCACTTCTGGTTTCAAAGTCTGTGGACAACTGCTGGGGTGTGGTTTCTTTGGGAGGGGAGACAATGACCCAGGCAGCAGGACAGCTCCTCAATGCTAAACCTGGCTTTGAAATGAATGGCAAAATTAACAGATATTTTCCTTTGAGACATTTTTGTGTCAGGGTATCCTGTCAGGTTTGCTTCTATCAGATGCCTCATGTCAAAGTATATCTGGTGAGCATTTTAACTTCACTCTCCTCTTTGTTATCATCTATTTGAACACTGTAGCTCAGCCATGCCAAAACAAATCATTCAAATTGTCCTTTGGATAGATCTTTTATTCCTTCTGGCAGACTGAAAGGAGACTCCTTCAAATCTGAAACATGGTTAAAACTACAAAAACAATCTGTACCACAAAAAAGAGCCCTCTTGGATGTCTTCCTGTAAGCACATTTTGGCCTGATTTCTGCTGTTTGTTTTATATTTTTTCTATTTTAGATTTTATACGCAACTGATTAGCACCTTTATTTGCTTTTAATACTGTGTTTGATTCTGAAACACCACCACCACCCCTGAAAATATTTTTTTCACAGATGTATCTCAGTATATTGAGAAGAGCAGGTACTGGGATAAGGCCAAATTCTCCAGCAGCAACACTGCCCATGGCTTATCTCCCACCATGATGATGTCTGGTCATGGAAAAGGAGGTATGAAACAGCCACTGCTATGTCCTAAACCATGCCATGGGCTCAAGACAATTTTACCACAGAATATCACTGAAAAACCCTTTTCCTTCAAGCCTCTGCAATGAAGGCACCTGTGAATGCTGTTGAAGATTATATTCCAGAAAAGTTGCCAGGGGCTCCAGCACTTAATGGCACTTCTGACAGGGAATATGTGAGTAAGAGGAAATACACATGCCAATTGCTGGCAGGAAGAAAATGCACAACACTTGCATTCAGAAGAAAGCATTCATGGTTAGTCCTCTGTAAAAGAGTAATAGCAGCAAAAGAGTTTTCTGGACTTGAAGTAGATGCTGAATAATAAGACTTTCTAATTTTGAGCATTAACAGCTGCTACAAAACCCAGTAATTCTCCCTACTCAGGGGCTGCCTTTTAACTATATGTGCAAGTTGTGCACATGAATACCTGGTCTGACAGCTTTGACATATTCATTACGAAAGAGACAGCAGGTTATGCATATGACCTTGTTGCCTTAAAAAAGTCACTTCTGCAAAATCAAGAGCAAACTCTCTTGCTCTTAAAGTAATTCTCAAGTTTCTGATTTTTAAATTTTTTAAAAATATGATTTGTCAGGCGGCTTTCTGCCAAGCAGAGGTCTCCAGCTGCAATCTGGCAGGAAAGCTAAATGCTTTGAGGTAAGGTTCCACAACAGCCTAAATTAGCTAAGACCAGCACTACTGTGTCAGTCCTAAAAGCAAAACAGTCAGAGAGGTAATTGCTTCATTTTGGGAAGAGCACTGGTACTACTGGAAGGGAAAGCGTAGGATGTGGAGCAGGAATGGAGGAGATGAGACTGCAATGGCACTGATATAAAACGGCTTCATAAAAGGTGATGGAAGCACAGTCTTTGCAGAGATGGTGCTTGCTTGAATCTGCTTCCTTGGAAGCTACAGGCAAGATGAAAGCAGATTTCACTTACACCCTGAAAACTTTCTCCCCATCCTTAACCCCCTTCCTTTTCTTTCCTTTCCTGGCTCAGTATGTAACCTCCAGGGTTCAAAATCTGCAGAAAACAAGCCACGTTTCTCTGGCTTACACTAAGGATGTGATACTCAGCTCATCTGAGGCACATGGATCCCAGCTGGGTCAAAGCTGCCCATCCAAATGCTGCCCATCCAGGACTCCAGTGACTGATGCTCACAGCAGGTGTTCCAGCAGAAGGTAAGGGAACTTCTTCAGCCCCAGGAGCTCGGATCTGAGCCCACACCTGAATCCGAGGTTGTGTTCCTCCTTACTGAATTACAGCTTTGATTCCAGAAGGAGAAAGATGTGAGTTGTGGTTTAAAAGGCCATCAGGCCGTGACTCAGAGTGGTTCCTACCATGACTGCCAGCAGCCTGGTATTTGCATGCGCACACAGACTTTGGTGCATGTGGCCAGAGCCACCTCCTGCATCTGAAATCATTTCCACGGCCCACTAGCTATTCCCACAGATGGGAAGGGCAAAAAAGGATAGAATTAATGGAAAAGGATTAGTAAAAACCTCTCAGGAAAGCACTGGGGATATGCCAACGATAACTGAGCTGCTGTTGTGCTTCATGGGACTCGTGTCATGCCAGACACTTGTTGCTCTGTGCATTGTTAAGGCAAAGGTGCAGCTGCTCTGTTGCAGTCTGCTTCAGCCATACCAGGGGACACTTCAGCTTCTCCCACTGCAACTGAAAGCAGGAGTCAACCTTGGGGTTTGGGAGATTTGTCTCAAACCATTTTTACCCTAAAAACCAGTGCAGGTAAATCCAGGCACGGTGGCAGCTGATGCTCGGTTGTCACACGGTGACAGCAGTGCCAGGGAAAGGCTCTCTGTAGATCCTGACACACATGGCACACAGCAGTGTGAGCTGTCCCCTCCGGGGGCCCAGCAGGCGAGGGAGGGTAGTTAGGAAGTGAGTGAAGGCATGAGCAGCCAGCTGGGTCAGGTGATGGCTCAGGATGGCATTTGATGCTGCAGTGCACCTGAGGGCAGCAGCTCCAATCCATAACTTGCTGATGAGGAGACTGTTTTCCTTCCAGCACTGTGTTTTACTTTTCATGGCTACAGGCTCCCTCAGGCTGGCAGGCAAGAACTAACATATTACTATCTACCACAGATGAGAAAAAGTTGACAATCATTGCCTGAATTTGAGTTTGTCCCTATCGTTTGTTCGGTGCCTGCCACTGTTCCACAGCAGCAATCTTTTACCCTGTGGAAGATTATGGCTGTCCCAGGTAGAAGGAAAACCTTCAGGTGGTGAGAGGTGGGAAGGAGCTATAATAGAGCAGGATAGAACAGATACTCTTGACATAGATGTTCTTCGTTCTTCAAAGAAAGAAGGAAAATAAGGTAAAATTGACTTTTCCTTACTTTTCCTTTAAAAATACATTGCAGCTCTCTAGGTGATGGCCCTGGACACAGCCTGAGAAGCAGTGGCATTGTCTGCTTCCCAGAGAAATTCTATGAGAAGCCTTGCTTGCTTTTCTCCTCTCCCTCATTCTCCCCTAGGGTTCTCTGTCTGGCTGCTTCCCTGGTACAGTCCTGAAGGAAGTTACCTTCCCTTCCCTCAGTCCTGAAGGAAGTCAGGGTGAAAGCCTCTCACCAGTTCACAGGAAGGTAGTGCTCTATTTCTGGAAACACGATGAAATAAGGAAAGTCAGAGGTCCACGCTGGCTTCTGCCAAGACAGAACCTCTCCCCTGAGCATTCCCACCTAGATGGAGACCTGTGGAGATATTCAGGACTTTACATTCCCAGACAATGGCAGCAGTTTCATACAGTAGCTAAAGCAGGAAAGCCCTTAGCAATGGCACTGTCCTTTGGGCTCTAGGAGCAGTGCTCATTGGAATGGAGGCCCAGGAGCTCCTCAGCCAAGCTGACGAGACCATTTTCTTCCAGGGCTGCAATCAGCCGTGCTATTGTGGCTTTCTTGCCCTCGGACTGGATGAACCTGAGGAGCATCTGATAGGCTTGTTCATAGAGTCCCTCTCGGTCATACTCCAGGGCCAGGTTGTCAATGACAGAGTCACGCAGGGCCCGGCAGGATTTCTGCAGAGAGCGACCCACTTGCTTCCACTTCTTGGACACGGACTTGGCAAACTTCTGGTGGTCGTCTGGTGTGATTGTTCTGTTGTCTGAAAGGGGAAGAGGCCATGTAAGACACAGAAGTTTCATGGCTGATGTGATGCAGCTTGGGCTAGTTCAAGGTTTGGTCAATATTCTGTGGAGCAGGGAGTCTGAGCTCCCTGCCTTGCCCAGCTGCTCCCTTACAGAAATCCTCCCACAACAACAAAGCATCTGGGCTTGCCCTTACCCTGCAAGCTTGGCAAGGCCTGTTTTCTTTTTTTCTCCCTCAGACCTGTCCTGTGGTCAGCCAGAGCTCTTTTTTTTTTTCTGATGGACACCGTTTTCATTTGTTTTAGCCTTTCAAGGCATCTTGGTAAGGCCTTTCTGACAAAGTCCCCTGTTCCCTACCTAAGCACCCTCAAAATAGTGAAATGCTGACAGGAGCTCTCTCCTCAGCTGTTTAGCACTGGAGACTGTACATAGCTTAAGCAAGCTCAGAAATGATCTAGTTTATCTCAAGCTGATATTGCTATGTGAGACTGTCCGAAACCTCTCTGTAGGAGCAGACCCCAAAGCCAGCTGGTGAACTGAGGGAGCCTGGACAAATCAGTCCTGTCTGAAGTAGGGCTGAGGGTGCCCACAGTAACTTCCCCAGTCTGATCCAATCTAGACTATGAACTCACCTCAACGAAGTGACATGGAAGAAGAGAAAAATACTCTATATTCTTCCTTTCAGTATTAATTTTAAAATGTGAGGAAGGGACACAGACTCTGAAACATCTGGTTCTGTGCCACCTCAGAAAAGAAAACAGGCTGAGGCTTGATCTGAAGCACCAGGTCAGTATCTCAGACTACTGCAATTCCTTCTGTATGGGATGCTGGGAAATCCTTGGTTTATCTGAGGTAGACCCCAATATGTAGTCATGATAATTCTCCCTCATGGGCTGTGAGGCAGACCAAGGGCTCTGTTGATCAGTTCTAGCTACTCACCAAACTGTTGTCCCTGAAAGATGAAGGTGACATCATTCTGTGGGGGAAGGGAGCTGTTTCGAGGAGGATAAGGCAGAGATGGGGACTTCAGAGATGAGCAGTCTTTTCCAGCCACGTTGTTGTTGGTGCTCTGGTGAAGCATCAGGCTCTCGAGGCGTTCCTCCATCTCCACAATCTCCTCATCCGGCAGGCGGTCAGGCTGTAACACAAACAGCATCAGTGACTCCTGCCAGGGCCACCACCTTGCAAAGCTGTAGATGCTGGTGTCAAGAGAGGAGCAATGGGACATAGCATGAGCTGTCAACCAGACAAATGAGATGGTCTGTTGGAGCTCTGGCTGTAAATGTGTGGATTTGAATCTGTAATGTGACAATCTCTCCCTCCTGGGTTCTCACCTGCAGCAGTGAGTGCTTACACATTGCACAAAACTGCTACTAGCCCACCTTCATTTCCAGCAGCCCTTAGCAAGAATTAGGGTACACTGCAGGCAGGAAGGCTTCTCCCAGCTCCATAGGAGGGTCAGACCCACAGAACAGGGTGACCTGATCCAACAGCTCATGGCCACTCAAGCAGGGAGCTCCTGGTACCCATGTTCTCTCTCTCTGCCCCTCTGCTTCCCTAAGGTTTGTTGTTCCTGGCTCCTCACCAGTTTTTTTCACTAGCCAAGAGAAAATTAGTCTGACCTCCAAGAGGCAGGTAATGAGAAAAGGAGTGAAGAAGGCACATGGCAAGAGTCAAACCTAGTAGTGCTGTGCTTCAGTCAGAGCAAAACACTGGTTTATCTCACAGCAGGTACCCAGCACTGCTCTCACCTGCTGATGGCTGTGCCCCGGTGCCATCTTTCTGCCTGTTGCACTTGTCAGACTGAGTCACTTTTGGGGAACAGAGAACAAGCCCCTTTCTTTTGTCCAGTCAGCTAGTTCAGCACAGAAAGGGAGCAGCAAGCCACAGTATGGGATATCACGTTTGGTTTGGGGTTGAAAGGTTTGAGTTTTGTTCTCTGTGCTTACAGAAAAGCAACCTGGCAAAACATGCTCTTGTGCATGGTATTCCTGAGTAGATAGTGAGTTTCTCAGGACCATTTAGAGGAACCAGAGCTGAAATTCCAGATGGGAAAAAAAAAAGAGGAGGGGAACAAGTCAGTGAGTTTAATCATGTCAAGTGCCTTGTAGTGAGATGACAAGATCTTACTGTTCTTGCAAGCAGGATTAGAGTGCCAGTGCCAAAATGTGCAATGAGCCAGATGTTAGGTGAGAGAGACTTTGCCTTCAGAAGGGCAGCCTACTCCTGCTGGCAGCAGATGCTGTGTGTCCCCTCTCTGACACAAGTTGTTGGTGTGATGTGCAGTGTTTGCACTCACTTCAATTGCTCATTTCCAGCTGCAGTTACCTTTGCCACTCTGGGAGGAGGTGGTGTGTAAGGTGGGGGAGAGAGGTGCAGAGCAGTGATGGTTTCACCCTCTCTGCCTGCCTCACAGCTGTACTGAGGCACACTTGTGCCCTCAGCTGTGCCATCTAGAACTCCTTGTCTTAGTGGGGATAACAGCCATGCTAGCTAGCTGCTACACACAGAAGCCACAGTGAGTAAGCAGGATCTTTGTAGGTTGCTTTAGGTAACTCTACTGCCCTTCCAGAAAAGTGCATAGCTCTTTTCTGAGGAAGGGCAGAGCTATTTCTCCACATTAGTTAAGAGCTGAAAAAGAGAAGTTTGTTAACCCAACATGCAGCAAACAAGATTTTCACCCACCTTTGCAAGCCCTGTGCCACCCCTCCTCATTGCTGCTCAGCCTCCCTCCCTCTCCCACTTGCCTTTTCTCTGTAGATGCACTCCAGGCAATGGTCCTCATCCTTCAGCATCTTGTCAAGGTGCTCACTGCCAGCCTTCAGCTCCATTTCGAGAGGCACTCTGCTTGTGGCTAAGGAGAGCTGGAGGTGACTCTGTAGGGACTTCTGGAGTGCTCCTTCCCGGTAACTCCGCAGGAAGCGGCGGCAGTTCTCCCGCTTGCAGAACTTGAGCTGGACTATCAGGTGTGGGTGGCTGCAGTGCACTTTGAGCATGTCCACGCCATTCACGCTGCCCGTGGAGTCTGGCAGGGAGAAGTGAGCCCAGTCACAACCCAGGCATGAACCAGCCCACCCAGACCCACGCCTGTCCACAACAAGCCTGCAATGGAGTAGATTTTTAAATCTCTGTGGTAAAGTCCTCTGGGATGGAAAACTGTATGTAAAACCAAGAGGGAAGGATTAAGTTTATGCTGCCCTGCCACCACTAATCTCCTTGAAGTATGGTGTCCAACTGAAGATGTATGGAACTACTTTGATTATATCAACACTGCTTATTAGAGCAAGTTTTAAATTTGAGGTTCCATTTCCAGGGCAGAGATGGTTACAACAAACTGGTAGCACAGCAAAGTTTTATAGATGAAAGCTCAGTTCAGCTCAGTGCTCAGTCAGCCTTCAGTCCTTATGACTGGAGTTTTATGCAGTGATGAAGGTCCTGGAAAGAGACCCAGTGTTTCCTCTCCAGCCAGTGCACAGAGGTAACTTTTGTCTCTCAGAGCCTTTAACACATCTCACAAACAGCCAATAACAGATCCAGCCACGGGGATTAAGCTGCTTGAGATTGCGCCTTGACTTGTTATTTTGCACAGAGAATTAATTCATGGTAAAACCTAAGCAAGGAGAAGCCAGGGATGTACCCTCTAACATTAGTGTAGGAGGAGCACAAGGGATGTGGAAACAGAGATTGCCAGGACTTCATTCTTCCTTCTCCCAGCAAAATTTAATTTTTATTATCTGTGCTCATTACCCTTGTCTCCACAGGATTTTATATGCTGATGATGACAGTTTAAAATATGTGTTTTTCTCTCTTTTTGCAGTGGAGGCCCATGGGAGGCTGCTGTACTGCTTCCAGACCTGACTGAACCTCGTGGGCTGTCATTGCACAGGGCTGTGTGGAGGCACCAGCTCACACTGGCACTACATCAGGTATTTCTAAACCACATGTCATGGCATGGAGGACAATCCCAAGGCAAGGCAGACTTGTGTGCTCCACATTAAGCAGGACAGATGACTTCGCATTTAAAAGTACAGCATCTAACAGTGACATGTTTACAAAGTCCTGTTTGCATCTGGTCTAGTTTGGACCAGATGTGTAACTGACACTTGGGTTTAGGCACCTAGAAAAGGCATTTTAATTCACTGTGGATGACCGGGAATGTCTTTTCATCACTTCCTTCATACTTTTCTTTTTATGAGTGCTTATTAAACAAAATTTCCATAATAGGGCAAGAAAGCTGGGGAGGGAAAGCTGCAGAGACATGGAAACCTTTATGGATAGTGTACAAGACAGCTGTAAAGCTGCCTCAAAAGACAGGACTTTGCAGGCATTTCTGCATGAAACCTCAGACAGCTTCAGATTTCATGTCCTTTTCAGGTTTGAATAAGCATGGTAGGATCTCAGTTTTGTGAGCTTTCCTTTAAATGTGTGAGCAGATTCACATTCCAGTGCCACAAAGCAGCCATAAATCAATCCTAACTGGACAATTGTGTTGGGCTGCTTGCTTCCTGTTTCTCATATTTAGATTGAGCTGGAAGATGACCTGTATTGGATAAACTGGCTTGGCATGACTTCCAGAAGAAACTGCAGAATCTTAGACAAATCCAATTAAACTATACAGTCTCAGCCGTGTGACAGGTAAAAAACACCATGAGGGTCTTTCTAGGTAAGTGTGATAAACTCTTTAAATTACTATTATCCTGCAGTGTGCTTGGTGCAAGGGTGGATAGAGAAACATAGTTTAATAGCTGTTTGCGTCTCAAGTCCTTTTTTTGATGTAAATAGGGTTACATACACCTCAGGCTAATGTAAGTGTGCCTGTTTATGTCAGAAATGAATTTATATTGTCTGTCACTTGATTTTAAAACCAGCTTCTCAAAGCAGAAATCATGTTTCTGTGGTGGTAGCAATTAGATCTTCCTTCATAGCAATTGCAATATTTTCCCCTCTTATATAAATGGATTTAAACAAACATTCATACAGTTGGGTAATTCACAGGATAATTCAAGTTGGAAGGAAGCCCAGGCAGTGTCTAGCCCCACCTCCCATGCAAAGCAGGGTCAGCTCAGAGGTCAGAACCAGCTGCTCAGGGCTTTATCCAGTCCCATTTTGAAAGCCCTTGAGGATGGAGAATACACAGTTGCTTTGGGCAACTGCCTGACTGTCTTCATGTGGGAAATATTTGTCCTTCTATCTGGTGTCCACCCCTTATTTCAATTTGTGCCTGTTGCCTCTCATTCCCCATGCACCACTATGAACAGTGGTGTTCTATCTCTCCCTCCCCACAGGTATCAGCAGGCTGTTGGTAGGTGCCTGAAACCTTCTCTTGCCCAGGCTCAACAGGTCCAACTCCCTCAGCCTTTCCTTGGTGAACTTCTGCTGAGCTTGCTCCACTTCATTGCTGTTCCTTAAGAGTGAGCATGAACTTTCCTTACCCATGAATGCAATATTAAAGGAAGGTATGGCACTGCACACCAAGATACCAGAGAGGATGGGTACCTGCTAATGCCAGCTTCAGGGCCTTGAACACACAAGGCTTCTTCTGGGAGCTCTCGTAGAGGGACGGCAGAGCGATGGTCTTGCATGTCGACTGGAGGAAGAGATAAGCACTGCCAATCCAAGGAGTGGAGCTACCTGCCATCTTCAGCACCCTACAAAATCATACAGGCAAGCTCAGAGACCATAGGGGAAATGGCCTGATGCCAGGGGAATGCTACAGCACAAGCATGACAGACTGACAGGGATTTATTTACCCTTATTTCTTAGAGGAGTGCTGATGTTGCTAAAGCAAGTGTAACCTTTGAGGGGTTTACTGTTACTTTGTAAAGCACAGCACAGTGGGACATGGTATCCCAAAGACAGCACCTCACAAAGCTTTGCTTTCCTTTTCCACTGGAGTCCATTCATTTTATAGTCCAAAGATACTCTGAAGCAGAGTTTCGGTCCTCATGCCTCTGACTGACCAGCCCAGCCGGCAAAATGTGAAAGACTGAGGTGCTCTAGGGGGCACCCAGCAGTCCTGGCTCTGGCACGTTTCCATGGACTGAAGCCCTATTGCAGCCAGAGACGTTCTCCTCAAGGTCCTCATGCCCAGAGGTTGTCCTCAGAGCCCAGAGCTGCTGTAACAGGACACTCTACATAGGCGGGACAAGGATAATGGTCTTAAACTAAAAGAGGGTAGATTTAGATTAGATATAAGGAAGAAATTTTTTACAGAGAGGGTGGTGCGGCACTGGCACAGAGAGGTGGTGGATGCCCCATCCCTGAAAATATTCAAGGCCAGGTTGGAGAGGGCTCTCTGTGACCTGATCTAGTTGAAGGTGTCCCCGATCACCACAGAGGAGTTGGAATAGACGGCCTTGGAAAGGCCCCTTCCAACCCCAGCCATTCTATGATTCTATGACTCAGGAGCACCTCTCTACTTTTTTTATGCCCTTTGTTCTTGTGCCTCTGCAGTGTTAACCCAGCGAGTGAATCTTCCCGTCCGTGAGCGCTGCCCCATCCCAGTCCCCGCTCCGCGGTCAAACCGCTGTGGGGTGCTTTAAAAAACCAGCCCCGGTCGGTAAGTCACATTTGTGATCATGGTTATTGCCTTTTTCGCCGACTTCTGGCAGGCGTCAGGCCGCTGTTGCTCGATTCCCGTCACAGCCTGGCTGGGAGGGGGCTGTCCCTAAGGGAAAAGCGCTGGAGCAGCCGCCAGCCCCGGTCCCGCCGCGCTGTGCCGCCCGCGGGGCCGGCGGCTGCCCCCGCTCCCCGGGTGTCCCCCCCAGCCCG
>VZRF01003177.1:610233-650153 GCA_013396875.1 Vireo altiloquus
GGCCCGCCGGCGGCTCCTCTCGGCACCGCGCTGCGGGCGGGAAACGGGAAGGCGAAAGTGATCCCAACAGCCCCGTGGAATGGTCAGCGGCACCGCACTTCCCTTTTATTCCTCCTGTTTGTCCAGGCCTGCCCGAGTGGGTGGCGGCCCCCAGGTCCGCGCTGGGCAGGGGCTGCTGCCGGGGAGCCCCGGCCGGGGCTGGTCGGGCCTTGACGCCTCGCCGTGTCCCTGCCACCGGGCCGGCGGTGGCTGTGCCAGGCGCCCACCCAGCTCGGCCGCTTGGTCTCTCGTGTCAGCTCTTAGAAATGCTCTGTTCAGGTGGCTCCAGAGCTGCCCGAGGGCTGGGACGGGGTGTATATCCCCGGACCATTAGAGATGGAGGCGAGTGGGGTGGCTTGAAGCCCCTGCATGGCTTGTGGCTGACACACGCGAGGCTGGTGGGTCCCGCCTGGGACTTGTCAGCTTTCCCCCGTGGTGCTGCTAATGAGAGCTTGTATAGGTAGAGAGAATGAAGCAGTGTTTCCCAAGTCCTCGAGAGGTTCTGTGCCAATCAAAGCATTATTTGGGTCTCCATTTCTCAGCCTCAGGTAGCAGTCTCCTGCCCAGGCTGCATCTGTCTTGCATACGTGCCCTGTGAGTTGAAAGATAACAGCAGCTTCTTTATTTGTCCTCAGCTGGTGAAACACTGGTGTGGCCTGGGGCCAGATTTTGTGCCCACGAACAAGCTGCCGTCACTCTGGCTTGGCAGTGGTTTGTGCAAACTAGGGGACTGAACAACAGGAAAAAAAGCAGGAAGCATTTTAAAACACTAAAAATACATATATATCTGATGCTATTTTGCACCAATAGTATTTAAACAATATAAACTTAATTTGTTTGCTAAAGGGAAAACACGATTCAAATAGATCTGTAAAGGGGTTAATTTGGGCTGCGTCTCCTGGGTGCTGTGGTTCACAGTGTCAGATCCAGGGAGGCAGTGCCCACAGACCCCTTCAGGGTCAGCAGGCCTGATGGTGCCAGTGCTTCTGGAAACAAAGCATTTACTTGCTAATATTTTAAGCAAGTGAGTTCATACATTTAAGGTCTGATGGGGTTAAATGAGCCTGGACATCCCAACATTTCACTACAAAAACCAAACCTGAAGGAGTCCTGGCTCTCAGAACCAGGTGGGAACCACAGAGTTGCTGTGGGGAGCATCACCCATCCATGTCCTGTAAATGTTTTCTCCTTAAAACCAATCTGCCTGCTGTATATTGTGGGGTTAAAAAAAGAATGGGTAGCTGAGCCCCAAGTTTCTCCTCTGCTAACCCTTGCTGAGTGTGTGCCTTCTGGGAGCACCCCTGGCTTGTTGAGCCCTTGGAATTTCATCTTGTTGTTTCCCACTTGGGAAGTAAAGATGGCAGTGAGGGCAGAGGCTCACTGTGGGCTCATTGGGGCTCAACTGGCACAAAATTGGGATGTCAGGGTTCAGTGGCATATCTGCCTGGGAGCTGGGGCTGGGATAGGACAGGCTGCCCTGAGCTGGCAGCAGTTGGCAGGCTAGAAGCCCACTCTTACTGTCTAAGAGATTCAGGATCCCTCTTAATGGCTCTAAAGGCTTTAAAGACATCATAAAATGAAAGGAGCTGAACACATGAATTCTCATTTTGACTTAACATTTTGGCAGATGTGTGTTAGGGACAGTATTAAAAGCAGCTAAAAGTAGAAAAGCAATGTCCGAGCTGTCAAGGTGATTGTCAGAGAAAAGGGCAAAAGATGCTGAGTTCCCAGGAAGGAAGCAGGACACGGTGTCGCTTGGCTGCTGTAGCCGGGCTGGGTGGGAAGGGGGTTGATACGATGGTAGATAAGATAGTACAGCTGCTGCCACCTCACACTCCGAGTAACGAGTCACTCTTCAAAGCAGCACATTCTCAAAAAATGTGTTCCCCTCTGTGTCACACTTTTTGCGTTGCTACTCCAGACTTGCGTCATGGGTTTCAACTCCGACCCTCCTTCGAGGCTCTCTTGATGCACAAGTTTTCATTTACATGAAACCTGTGCTGCTGAGGTAATGCTGTGACTGTGGGACCTGGGGCTTCCCTAGGAGAGGGTGTGCCATGAAACTCAGAGTGAGATTGTGAGACCTGGCCCACACTCCCGTGCTGGCCTGGCAAGGGGAATATTTGCTTTTAAAAATCTCTTGCTTGGTTATGAGAGGACTGAAAAAACATGGTTTTAGTGGTAGTTTTGTTTGTGTAGAAATCTAGAAGAGAGGTGCAACAGATTTTGGAAGAAGATGAATGGAAAAGTTAGGTAATGATCTGATGCTCTAAACCTTCTTCCCAGGCACTTATGTTCTGCATTATTTCCTGCAACCACAGGAAAGGTTGATCAAAATACACTTCTCCCTTATTATGTCAGACATTATAGGTGCAGTTTCTGCAAACTGGAGTCACAGTCATAAAAGGTTTTTTTCCCAAACTGCAACATCTCATCACAGGCAAGGACCACTATCATTAAGCTGCTGGTTTCTACTGTAGGCCTTCTGTTGCACTATTAGTAAAAAATGGATATGTGAGGCTGTTTTCTGTGCAGAGCTTCTGCTTGCAAAGAGGTTTTTTCCCCCACAGTTTGAGAAATCTGTCTCAGCTTTTTGAATACCAGTGCAGCACTACCAGAAAATTCCCTGGCATTTTTATTACTCAGAGTAGCAAAACCTCACTGTAGGAAAAAAGACCTTTTTTTCCCCAAAAAGCTTTGATCTGACATTTTTAGCTCTTGAAAAGTATCACTAGGCTTCTGAGGATTGATTGAAAAAAACTGTGAAACAACTGGCCTTGAGATTTTCCTAATTTTTTGCGTTCAAATTCAAAATATGGTGAAATTTCAAGTTTGATTTTTTCTTACCTCCTCTGTAGTCCAGTTTGATTTGTTAATTAAATCCTAATGTGTGTCTGTGTCCCTTTTTTGTTGTTGTTGTTGTTGCTGTTTTGGTTTTCTTCAACAGAGACTTTTGAGAATTAATTGCAGTTTTGGAAGTTTTCCCATGTTTAAACCTGACTGAATTGACAAAGTGTCTGCTCCAGTACCAGAACTGTGGCAGTACATCCCAGAAGAAATCCTTGTCCGAATATTCTATTATCTTTCTCTTGAGATAGACACAGTCTTCCAGTGCAGACAAGGGGCTGCAGCAGTTTCTTCCAGCTCTGTTTGGTACTTCACAGGAGTCAGGTAAGAGGAGTGGGGTCCTCTGTCCGAGCATCTTTGCAGGAATAACCAGATTGTTGTTTCCAGTGCATGTCAAACATTTACTCTACTCTGCTATGGCCCTATTGACCTTGTGACTTCTATGTGTGATGATGTTATCTTGCATGACTAGCACCTGCTTATATAAAATTTGTGTTGCTTGCTGGGTGCAAGGAAAAAAAAAGCAGCGACTTTTTTTAGTAGGTGATGGTGATTTGGGTTTTAGAGGAAATACCACATTATTAGGTACATAGTTCTAAGTTGCTCTTTGAAAATAGTGAGAAAAAATCAATGCATTGTTATCCTTATCATGACACCTATCTTGTCTCTTCTCACCTCCTGACTCTTTCAGTGTTTGGCCTTCAAGGACTCTGTAGGCATCAGGTGAAAACTTTCATTTATTAGCAGGAATGTTGAGCTTAGCCTTTACAAGTTTTTGCTAAGAACCTCAGGAAATTTTAATACTGATTTTATATCTTATTATGTTAAGAGCAGTTTCTGAATTGAAATGACCCTGGCATTAAGCCACACTGCAAGCATGTATTTAGAGCTATCTAAGGCATTTATGTTAATGATAAAACCATATTGTCTAATAGATTCTATGTATAGCTGTTTTTAGCATCCTCTTTTCTCATGCAAGAGCTAAATAATTTCTTTTGACAAATAACATAGGATCTGTAGCTAAACCTGCTTACAATTTTGACTTTTCAAAGTCTTGCTGAAGATCTGTAGCCCTGAATCTGGCCAGCTCTTGTTTGTCTGTGACAGCCAAAGTTTAGGACAAGAAAATTCCAAAATAACAATTCAGGTGCCTTCACAAACCTGAGGTTTCTATGCCTGGGTGTCCCACAGGCTTTGGGCAGGTGGGTTTGCTCTGGTGACTTGCTCACCTCCCAGCATAAGGTGGGCAGCACGTGTTCCCTTTGCATGACGCTGCGTATTTATTCACAGCTCTGCGAGATCGGCTGCAGTGCATTTTCATTCTGTGTATTGTTCTCTGGGGCTGGTGATGCCATCCCATTGTGCTGAGTTTTTAAGAGTGCGAGCAGCACTGCTGATGTGACTCCCTGGACGCCTACTTTCCACTGGCCTGGGATAAAATTGGGTGGTTCATTCTCTGTGGGACGCAGGCGCGTGCAGGGAAGCAGGCGCGCCCAGAGCAATGGGGTTAGTGTAGCTGGGACACTGCGAAGCTATGCAGGATTCACCCAGCTCTCTGGTGATGGATGGATACTCCAGCAATGTCCCAGCCTTCCTAACAAAACTCTGGACGCTGGTGGAAGACCCTGAAACGAACCATCTCATCTGCTGGAGTTCTGTAAGTGCAACAGATGTTGGGTGTCACTAATGCCTGCAACACCAGGGAAAACCCAGGTGTGAGGCCTGAGTACTGCGTGGCACAGGAGCTGCCCTTTGCCTGGCAGGTGCTTGGCAAAAACCAGGAGTCAAGTACAGGCACTTTTGGATATACTTGGTACTATTTATCTGAAATATTGTGGCTTTTCTGTTTTGGAGGGGCAACTGTTTTGTGGGTAGTTCAATTATAATATTTACACATTTCACTTGAAACATCCTAAAAAATGTCTAATATTCTAATTCTACGAATTCCAGATGCTTTGAGAGAGATGTTTTTCACCTTGCTTGAATTTGCAGCTCCCCACAATTTTCTAGGAAATGTGCAAAGCCCTTAAGAAGTTTCACTGCTGGTTTGTGTTATCTCACGTGTGTTTCTTAGCAGCCTCTTACAAATGTCTAGGGAGAAGGCAGCAGATAAACAGCACTCAGAACTCAGACTCAAACCTACAGTTTAAACAGATCTCAGGCTGGCATCCTAAATTGTTTTGGAAGAGCTTTTCTTGATTTTTCAATGAGTCTGAGAATGGTGAGATGGTGATGTGGGTATATATTGTCTGTATAGCTTCATAGGGATAGATTGCTTTGCTTTGGCTTCTTATTTGTCACAGAGGCATTAATATACTAAGTACAATCACAAAAATAAAATTATTTGTCCCCTTCATACAGCACTTTGATACCACCTTGTGCTTTTGACCTAAGACTTGCTACAAATAAAATTATTTGTTTTCAGCAGGGAGTTATTAGATAAGTTGTGTGCATAAACTTGTTCTCCAAAATCAAGAATCTATAACACAAGCAGGTTTAAAGAGGGATGGTAAAAAAGTCTAAAGCAGCCTTTCTTATATTTTTGCCCAGTAGAGTTTTTATTCAAAACTTGAGATAAGATTTGAGCTGCATTGATATCTGTGGCCATGGTTGTTTGATGCTGGTGTTATATGGCCATATCTCTGAGAACCAAGTTTTGCTACTGTGTGTTTTAAATAAGGTTTTTCAAGCTAGGAATGATTTTCTAACCTGTGTAAATAGTTTCCTCTTGGTTACACTTCGAACATTATTTTTGACTGACCACCACTGTGCTCTGTTTTCCTGCAAACTAACATAGGCTGCAGCTACATTCTTGGAGGTAAGGCTTTGGGGTATCTAATTTTCCCGTTGTTGCAGGTTTCCATGTTTCACGTATTCTTCAGCTTCTGTGGATTGGTGATGTTGGAGCTGAGAGATTGTGTGCATACCTAAGATTTTTGAGTATAATCAGTACTTCTAGAAAATAGGACCCCTAAGGACCTGTGAACTGTTTCTTATCACGTAGAAGAGGTGGAGAGGAAATGCAGTAATGGTTTATATATACACTAAAGTCTGTTGTAAAGTGGAAAGGAAAAGTCTGCTCTCTGTGTCCATGGTGGATTGGACAAGAAGTAATTCAATTAATTTTTTAAATGGAAGATGCAGTTAGGGAGAACTGGCAGATTCCTGGACTAGCACTTGTCTTGTCAGAGCACATGTCTGTGCTGGTGGTTCTGTCAAAAGTAGTTAAGATAAGCATCTGCCACGATTGTCGTGCTGCAGAGTCAGTTCTGCTTTGGGCAGAGAAGACTTCCAAAGTTTCTCCCAGCTTGTGCTCCCTTGGTGTGAGACAGCCAAGGCACAGCTGCAGTGTGGGAACAAACTGACAGATGCACATTTCGTTGAACACACAGTAACCCCAAAGTCTCTTGTGTCTGTAGGAACCTTTCTGAGTGTGCCAGCTTCTGAGAACATTGTGGTCCCGAATTCAAAGAAATGGCCTCTCATGAGAGGCCATAAGGAATTGTTAAGGTACACAAAACTCTTGTTCTTCTCAGTGGGTCCAGCCTGGGATACACAGCTGTATCCCAGAGTAAAGGGGCAGAAGCACAAGGGAAGCAGAATAAACTAGGACAAGGGGACCAGAATAAACCACTGTCCCCAGGACAGTGTCTGCAGTGTTGGGAAACCCTGGTCCCTGCTGTCCTGTCTGCAGACTTTGTCTGTGAGGATAATTCCAGCAGGCAGGTTGTCAGTGAGTCTCTTAAGTGCTTGATCAGGCTTGGCTTCTGCTGCATGGGGTAAGGAATGATAGGAAAGACCCCATATGTGGTCAAAGGCCACCACTGAGGCACAGTCATGTTCAGTGTTTGCAGTGGTGAGCAAGGAGGAAGAAGTGCAGGTGACCCAAAGTTGTGTGTTTGTGGGTGTTGTTAGAGCTGTCAAATGAGCCTGAGCACAGAGGCAAGTGGTACCACTTGGTGATGGAAGTGCAGTGGCAACCAGGAGGGCAGCAGGGTTTGCCAGCTGGCTGTTTTCTGGTGGCCATGGATGGGCTGCAGGCACACACCAGCCTCTTTAGTCACTGAGCTATCTCATGGCCCTGATTGCACCCCCTGTTTTAGAGACTTCCAGACTTCCCTGATTGCACCCTTGCAGCTGCAGACCCCCTGACAGGTGTGTGGTGGGACTCACACACTGCTGGTACCCTCCTACTGCGCACAGAGCCTGAGGGCTCTTATGAAACACTGTCCTCCTGTGTCACAAACCAGCCCCTGTGAAATCCCCGCCCAGGCTGACACATCTCCGGCTGCTGCTAACAGCGCTGAACACAGCAGGGGGATGACTGTGGTGTGCTGGTCTCACACCCCGCCCTGCCAGCATGGTGCAGGCTCTGGTGTCTTTAGCTCTTGTCCCTTGAAACTCGGCTGCAAGTCCCTAATATCTGAGGCAAGTCCCTAATATCTGCTGCTGTTTTTGCACTGTTGTAGCTGTCAGCAGGTAGAAGGCCAGGCAGGGAAAGCACATGGCCTGCAGTGCATCTTCTCTGCCAGCAATCCCAGGCAGTTTGCCTTGTTTTGCAGTCATGGATCTTTGCAATGCAACCCCAGAAATGGAGGATTTATCTGATTAACATGTGTGTTGCTAGCTTGGGCTGCAAAGCGTGACTGTCAACATTTTGTGGGTTGCCCTTGTGGCTGTTAACTATGAAAAATAATCAAGAAAAGGTGTGTAGAGCTTCTGGGCCAGTGTGATGTCTCCAGAGATGATTTGCTTCTTGCCTTGCTGTGTTTCTTGTGCCATGTCTCCAGGCAGTGTTCCCTCTGGGAATGCTGTGCTCTGGAGCAGATGGATTGAGGTTAGACCTGAGCAAGTAGATTATAATGGCAGAGGTTATAATGGCAATTCCCACTTTCAGGGCCTTCTTAAGACTTGAGTCTTTCTGTGAGGTCCATGCAAGAGGGAACGATCACAGACTAGCTACCAGCTATTTGGACACAAAAGTCAGTGGTTTGTTTCTCATATCCAAGACTCTCAACTAAGCAGTGACAAAAAGTAGAAGATCAAACCTGCAGCCACAGAGGACTCACTGTACCAGAACTGAAAGGAGACCCTCTGTCATTGAGGGCTGTTGTCACTGTTCTTAGCTTCAAGGTGACAGTTCAGAGAACAAGACCTCCCCTGCTGTAGGACTCCTCCTGGGCCGCTCTCATGGTCAGGGACACTCCCCTGACTTCACCTTTGTCCTTATCTCCTTTGCAGAATGGCACCAGCTTCCATGTGTTCGACCAAGGCCGCTTTGCCAAAGAGGTGCTGCCCAAATATTTCAAGCACAACAACATGGCCAGCTTCGTCCGGCAGCTGAACATGTGTAAGTGCAGCTCCCTGGGCCCCGCAGACATGGCAGTGACAGGAGGTGCCAGTGGCACAGGAGGCATGGGAGAGAATTGTGCATAGAAAAGTTTGGGGTCTCATGTACATGACTTGTTGTGGCATTATTGATTTTGCCAAAGAGGATCTGCCTCTCAGATCCCAGGGTAGTGATCTCCTTGTGTTTACCTTAAATTCCAGCATGAAATTTAGCATTTTTGTAAATTTTAGGCCAGTCCTTAAATACAGTTTAGAAACCTTTTAAGGACTTCAGAGAAGTACTCAAAGCAGATTTCCAAATGTGCACGTGACTCTTTTTTCCAAAAGTGCCACCTGTTGATGGTCTGTGCCTTTGAAAAACCTTCCCCTGAACCCCTTTGGCTTTCAGATTGAGACAGGAATTCCCGAAGAGCTGGCATTTCAGGTCCTGGCAGACCAACATGTCCATGGCAGAAAGGCTTTCACAGCATAGGCTGCAGCAGGGGGGGCCAGTAGGATGCTCTCCCTTGCCCTGGGTTTCTGGTGGATATGGCCCAAAAGCATGTCCAGGTGTGAGCACTGGCAGCTCAAAAAGTGTGGAGGGCGAACAGAAATGTCCTCAAGAGTGATGGGACTGGGACGTGGAGGGAGTGCTGGGTCCCATTGGCCCATCAGCTGTGTCCTCTCCGTGCAGATGGCTTCAGGAAGGTGGTGAACATTGAGCAGGGGGGGCTTGTCAAGCCTGAGCGGGACGACACTGAGTTCCAGCACCTCTGCTTCCTGCAGGGCCACGAGCACCTCCTGGAGCACATCAAGAGGAAGGTGAGGGGCACTGTGTGGGAGGGGTGTCAGTGCACCTGTCAGATTCTGCTCAGCATAACTCCAGCATCACCTCGGTCTCATTCCCATCCTCCCCACAAACATCTGCACCTGGGCTGGGCCTTCTTTGTTTGCATCAGACTTTTGTCTGTGTTTTTCTTCTCTGTTGCTCTGTATCACAAGATGGTTGTGTAGTGCTGCAGGGCCAGGCTTGCTTCCCACCCCTCTGCCTTTGAATTGTTACTGCTTTCCTAGAAAAATACAGCATAAGTCCTGCAGGAGAGCCATCTCCTGTCCTTATACAAGAGATAACCTACTCCTGCCCTCTGTTTTCTGTCTTTTAACCTGTTATTAATAGCCCCAAAGTGTTCTCTTACGAATTAGCATAGCAATTTCTGAAAAGGTACTTCAGCAAAAGCCTTTTGGCAATCCAAGTGTAGTATGCCAATTTGTAACATTACCTCAGACTCATCCCTGTAAAACATGAGGCTTGATTATCTCTCTTGTTAAAGTAGAAAGATTAAATCAATCTAGATAAATTCCTCCCTGATCCTCAAAATACTTTTGTTTTACCCCCAAGCTGTTTTGAAATAGGTCCCCACTCTGACATGGAATTCCTTCTGCCAGCAGACCCTCTGTATGAATAGATTTGTCCTGCACTTTGCTCTGTCTGGCTCTTGCAATAGTATCCTTGGGATAGTTCAAACTCTTCGGCACGTGGCCTGTCGTGGTATTTCAGCTGGTTACAGTCCTACATGTGAGCCACCACAATGACTCTCACTGTCCATGGCCCTTCTTAAACAGATAAAGTCCACCTTTGGTTTTTTTTCTCCTCAGGTGTCAGTAGTGAAAAGTGAGGAGACCAAGATGCGCCAGGAGGACCTCAGCAGGTTGCTATACGAGGTACAGATACTGAGAAGTCAGCAGGAGAACATGGAGTGTCAAGTGCAGGACATGAAGCAGTGAGTTGAATCCTACTCCAGGCTGCTTCTTACGGGCATTTGCTTCTCTAGAGTGGTGGATCAGGGGAATGGTTGAAAGGAGGAGCCTTGCACACTCCCCTCCCCAGGGAGCATGTGGAGCCAGGGACTGACAATAGATCTGTTGAGACAATAACATGTAGGGTTTCTATGCACACCTGATGTACAAAATAAGAATTAATGTTTTAGCCTCTGTCTCATATGTTTTCCCTTCACAGATGAGGAAAGCACAGAGAAGGTCAGGCAGGAAATATGTGCATAACCCGGAGACTTAGATAACTATTTCCCCCAGATGGAAATAGTGATAAAGATGTAACTCTCTCTCACCTACAAGAGTCCTTGGCAGAAATTTGGTGGAGTCCACTCCAGCTATTAAAAAATTACCTTTCTGCCATCATTCACCTCCAAAATTTATGACTGACTTGAAAAAGATAGTATGTTACAATATATAACATAAGAACTTCTGTATAATTTAGTCCATGGACTCATCTCCTTGAGGCTGTGTCATCTGACATGGCCAGAATTGTTGGATAAGAGCAAACCAAGCTGATGCAATGCTTCCTGCATGTGGCTGCCTGACCTCCAGCTGTCTGAGACTTTGGGATTTTCTGACTCAGACATGGTCACTAAAAGATTAGGAACTGGATAAGGTTTTATAAATCATGTACTTGGAGAGGTTTTTATTTGCCTCCAGAATTTTAATCTTTACAGGGAGCTTTGTTTAAAAAGCACTTGAATAATCAAAAAGACCCGAAGCCTTTCTTTTATAATGAGACCATATTCATACCTCACCAGATGACACTGGCATTCTGGGCCTTGAGAGAACACTGCATACTGGGAAACTTCATTCCAGCCCAGCACCTTACGTGCAATGGATACATATTTTTATCCTACATCAATTTTTAATGACTCCCACACTTAGCACATGCATGAGTTTGCACTGTGAAATCCAGATACAGCAGCAATGAGTTTCTGGGCTTGTATTTGATTTAATTTTTAAGGAGTTCCAGTATTAATGATTTGGCCTTGATTTTAATTTATTCTCCTTTTTAAATTGCTTGCTCTCTCCATCCATCTGGCAAAATTGCATTCAACTGATGAAAGGAATATGATTTTTATAAACTAAGACAAAGGAGAAATCCCAAGCTGAATCCATGTTAAGAAATTTACACTGGTGAAGAACAATTAGGACATAACTCCAGTACAAGCTGTCAGACTAAGGAATGCTGCTCTGCCGAAAATCCTGTCAGTAGAGAAAGTTCACTGCAGAGATTGTTGCTGTACAAGCTGTTCTACCATGCTCTTTAGAGCTCTGGACCCTACCTTCCCAGTGCTAGCATCCATCCACACTAGAAGGACTAAAAAAGCAAAAGGATTTATCAGTTTCACCTGTGGGATAGGTTTTGCTGGCCTGACAGTTTAGGTACATCCATATACTCTAGGGATAAATTGACTGGCAAAACCTTTTGCAGCGTGGACTTGGCTGGCATCCAGACTTGAAGGCAGCACAGTAAATAAACTCTACATCTCTCCATCCCTCCTACTGGGGCTGACTGTTAAAGGAAGCCTGCAAGCTCCCCTCTGTGCTGCTTCATTTGCAGACAGAAAATTAATTTTCTCTATGCAAGCTGGACACAGGTCTGTGCTGGGTTAAATCAGTGACTCCCACCTAATAAAATCCTTGCAGTCCTCCTCGTTTAAGGCCCTGAGATGCAGCAGCATCTTTTTACCTGCTCCAGTCACTACCAGACATGCATTTGAACCACCACTTGTATGAGGTTAAAGCAGGTAGAATACACAGGGTTTCTGTCCATTGGGTCTTCTTGTCTCTGGGAGCATTGGTGCAGTTGTGGAGAGGCTGGGCTTTCTTGGCTCCCATGGAAGGACAGTCTTGGTGATCCAAATCATTCACAGTCACAAATCAGGCCTTGCTGAAATTCTGAGTTTGGCCCAAATGTTCCACAAAAACATGTGCTCTCTTGTTACCTTCCCCTATAAATGTTGGCTTCTCTTTATTTGTTTTTCTTCCATGCTTTGGTCTGTAGTTCTTTTGAGGTCAAGGAAGAAAAAGGAAGGCAATTTTGTGACCTTGTTTGGGAAACCTGAAAAGAGCCAAACACTGCAAGAGCTCTGAAGTGAGACGGACTTTGCACAGTTGAATCTGCTGTGCATCATGGCAGCACCATGGGCTGTTGATGTTTTCTGTGCTCACGGAAAATTTCTGTTTCGCTTTCAGGCAAAATGAAGTTCTTTGGCGGGAAGTTGTTTCTCTGCGGCAGAACCACTCACAACAACAGAAAGTCATCAACAAGGTAGTGGTCATAAAACTCCAAACTCGCTTGTGCTGCCTGGTCTGTGTCCTCCTCTGATGTTTTTTCTTGTCCCATAATCTCCACACCATGATATCGCAGTGTAATTGTTTTCCCTTCATTTTAAATTGTGTGATGCTTTTATGTGTCCTATGGAAACAGGTCATTAACAAAGCACAGACTGCGCCCTTAAGCAAAAGATTTTAATTTCCCTGTCAGTCCTTTCTGTGATGTTAGAAACCACTTTTCTGTTTAACTCCTGAGCAAGGGAGCACAACTCTCACTAATTGCCCTGTGTTGGCTGCATTCTGATTGTACCAATGCCTTTGGGCTTCCTAAATCTTCCTCTTCCATTTGTACAAGGGAGGAGCCTCGCTCCTGCCAGCATTGAAGCAGCAGGTGATAGAATTGGCCACCCATTGCTCCACTGGGGCAATGTAACAGCAACTATTACATTTTCTGGTGTTACTGGTATAGTTGAGCGATTACTGTACAACTTTCTGGCTGCAGAACCATCTTCCTTAAAATCTAGCATGACCAGTAGAGAAAAGGCCTCTCCAGTGATTCCTGGATGGTGCTGACATGACTGAGCACGTCACATATCCCAGTCCCCATGTTCTGACCCTCACGTGGCATCACGGAGTCATAGGACTGCACAGAAATGCACGAGGCTATCAAGCCTTCCTCCAGCTCTGAGGCTGGACCAGCCACACGCTTCATTGTAGAGGCTTTTATGCAACCCTATTTTGTTAAATTGAGCAATGAGTAAGAGCCAGCTGTGATATATAATAATAATTCTCTCTTTGTTTGGAGGTCAAAGCAGAGCATTAAGTTGAAGCTGACCTGGGAATATGTTGCTAAGTGATTCTTCTCCAAAGCTGCTCTGCTTCCTTTTTAGTGTCCTGTTATATCAACACTGACATTCACAGAGCTGAAAAACTCAGCTCAGACCTCCATCCAGGCTCTCCTGTAGGGAATTGCCTCTTTCACTTGCAAAGTGTTTATCAGATTTTACAGCACCTCTTCTAAATGTCTCTGAAAACTTTAATGGATCCAGGTCTAACTCCAGGCCTAGGAATGTTTGCATGTGTACTTCACAGATCTACTAGGACCAGTTAAATTCTTCATGCACCAGGTGGAGAGAGAAACTGCTGAGCATATGCATGCAGGAACCTTTGCACAAAGCAGGCACCTGGCTGTGTCCCTTAAAAGCTAGACAGGCTGTTTGAGTTCTTGGACAGCTCATTTCTATTTCAGGTTCCAATGTCTCATGCAATTTGGCCCCTTATATTCTGTGTCTGCTCCCAGCTTTGGGGTGCTGTTGGGAGGGAGGAATGTGTGAGATAAGAATGGCTGCGAGAGCAGGGAGTGCTGAATCACTCTGCTGATTAACACCGGATTTTGATCTCTCCTGACAGCTGATTCAGTTTCTGTTTGGCCAGCTCCAATCAAGCCCCAGCAGCACTGGGATAAAGAGGAAGCTGTAAGTACCCTTGTGTGGTGCACACGCTCACGGGTGCATAATGCTGCCCCCTCACTAAAAGCACAAGCTCAGCTTGCCCAGGCAGGCAGTCACCGGACCAGGGCTCCATGGTGATGGGAAATGAATGGGCTGAAGTGCAGAGTCAGACCTGCTGACAGGCCCCATTCACTGCTCTTTAGAGAAGCACCGTGTCAGCTCATGACCTTTATTTGGGGAACACGGCACGCGGTGGGACATGGGAATGCTAACTAGGGGGAGGCTAAAGGGCAGGACCCCACTGCTGGTCCTACAGGCTCCAGTTTTGCCACTTGACATCAGTAGGAGCAGGGCTGGGCCCAGCCAGCTCACAAACACCTTCGGTTTGACCCACAGTCACTCAATGTGGTGTGTGTCCAGCACTGGCTTGGTGGTGTGTAACCTGCAGGCCTTACAAAGAAGGTGGGGAAAAATTTTAGCTAAGAGGTATCTTTAGATAGACTTTTGAAGGCAAGTGAATAGAGCAACTTGAATCAGGAAGCCTAGTGTCTTTCAGGAGAGCAGCTATGCCTTTCTTGCCCTGTGGTGCTTGTGGTCTAAAGAAAGGGACAAGACAACTGAGTGGAATTTGCTGAGGGCAAGGATCTGCCTCCAGCTCCCACCTTTACCTTGTGGCCTTGGACAACTTAGAAACTTCTCCATGCTGCAGAGAAAGGAGCCAGACCTCCCATGAGCAGCTCAAAGAAGTCAATTTTCATTGTCAGTGTCCTTGTTCTTGGCTGACTCCTCTTGTCAGGATTGTAAAGGCAACACAGGATTGAATGAAGGAGCCCATAATCTGTACCAGCCAGCAGGGTATGTGCACCTCTGCCTACCCCCTCTGCTGAGCCTCTTGGAAGGGCTAAACACTGCAGGTAGCAAAGAAAAGGGCTTAAGGGGAGAACAGCAACTGCTGAGTTGCTGAGTTTCATGACTGGGGAAATTTTTCTCCAGTAGACTGGGCAAGAAGAGAAATGAAATGCCAGATCTGACCCCTAAATTCCATGATTAGGACTGTGCCCTCCCTGTAAAAAATTTTGCAGCCCAAGAAATGTCTTAGACCACTGCTTTTTTGAGAAAAAAAGCAAATGATTAGTGAGGAACTGTGCTGAAAAGGGCAGAAGAGCACAGAACTACCTTCACAGCAACTGTATTGACCCCCTTATGAAGAGGAATCGCATTTATACAACCCAATGATATTTGACTTCCTGCGTCCTTGGAAACACGAAGAAACCTCAGCTCTTGTGTCAATATCTGCATCCTTAATGTTTTATCTTTCACAGTTGTGTTTTCCTGCCTCTTCTAAAAGGCTGCAGCAAAAGATGGTGTGCAGCCTGGAGCTACTTGGTGCAGAGCAGAGGGCTGCCTGGGGGCTCTGGGTAGGTTTGGGCAGGATGGGCAGGTCTGCATCCTTCCCTTCTCTGTTTGGTTAATGCTCTTTTTAAACAAGATCTCCTCCAAAACTGTTGTTAGCCTTCCTTGCCCATAACACTGGGCAAGAAAGACTCTTACAGCCAAGGAAAACCAGAGTCCCCAGGGGAGAAGAGCCCTTGGCTGAAGGATGTTTTGTGTATGGGCTACCAGGAGTCTGTCATTACATGCTGGAAGGCGAACCTGTTTCTCTTCACAGACCCCTGATGCTTGACAATGGGATCTCAGCTCCACCAGTGTCCAAGTTCAGCCGGCACTTGTCTGCAGAGCCCCTCCACGACCCCTACTTCATACAGTCGGTGGGTTCACCACAGCCTCTGAGCTCCGGGGGGTGGCTTTGGCCAGGGGGGGAAGCAATAGTAGAGATTATGGAGTAAGTAATTTGGCAAGAGCTTGGCAGTGAAGAGATGAGGTTTGCAAAGTTGGGTGACCAACTTTTATTTTTATTTATACCTCCTTCAGATCCCCAGTTTCAGGGATGCCTGCATGAGGGAGGCCATAGGCTTTGGTGGGGAAAGGCAGACCTTGCCCACTGAACTCTCCATGTTGTTACCCCAGCCTGGTTCACCTCAAGGGAAGAGAGGAAGAAGCGAGTTCTAGAAATCATTATTATGGTCTTTCTGACCGGACCTGGATTTTTGTAGCCTCTGAGGGATCCCCACCATCATCAGAGCAGATACTTCTGTCATGCAGTTAAAATACATGAGCTGGCATGAGAGGCTCATACTGCCCTGTTGGGCTGTGTTGGATCTTTCCCTCCAGAGGAAGCTGAGCAGTCTAGGCAAATTTTCAGATATGGTAAAACCTCTTGGTTGCTGACACTTCACAGGGTTTATTTCACACCTATACCTCTGTGAGGTTGGAAGTGAGAAGAAATTATAATGCTGCATAGTAAGTAAAAGCTTTCTTGGTTTCCATACATGGAGGACTCGATGTCCCAGTGAATAAATCCTAGACATCTCAGATAGGGCCTTGGACTTGTTTTGGGGTCAGAAGGATAAATCTATATGGTTTTTGCTTTCCTCTTAGCCATCGACAGAGCCTGCCTCTTGCTTAAACAGCCCTGCAATCGCTGGAGGACCCATCATATCTGATGTTACTGAGGCATCTCCATCCAGCATCATGAATATGCAATCCCCTCCTGAAAATGACAGGTAAACATGTTTGTGATTAAAAAGAGTTGCTTATGCAACTCTTTACGAGAGTTTTTCATGGCTGTAATTCTACCCAAGTTTTTGTCTGATTCACAAATCTCTATAGAGATGTGGGATGGAATACTTTTTTCCAGCTTGCAAAGTGGGTCAGATTTTCAGAGTTAGAGGGGGGTTATAACAGCATAACTTTCAAAACAAAGTCCTGAGTTTCATGCTAAAAACTTCCACTCACCTCTTTAAGCAATATTCCATGTTTTTTTATATTTTGTCCTCGAGACAGGGACTGTCTCAGACTTAATCAAATAATGAGATACCAACACTTCTTGGGTTTGTTGAGAGAGAGAAAGGAGGGTTTCCTTTTGGCTTTGGCAAAGAAGAAACAATCAAGTTGTACATCTATCTGCTAATGAGAACAGAAAGGTTCTGCATCACAACAACTTCCGATGTCTGACAACTTTTCTGTGAAAAGGCCCCAGTAACTTAAGAACTGAATGCAGAGGTATTTTAATGCTTATCTCTTCCTGCCACAGACATGCAGTGTATTTAGGGCTAGTAGCAGAATAGCTAAAGCTATGTCAGTGGAAAGTAAGTAGACGGATGAATCATGGAAACTGTTTCTCAGGCTTAGAGGCAAGGCAGTTATACTCTAGAAATTGCCTGTGAATCTGTTGCATAATTGAAACCATAGCCATAAAATTAACTAGAAGCGTGTAAAGAGCTTCAGATTTTTAAAAAAACAAACCTGGAAGCCATTTCTAAAGCAGAAAATCTTGAATATAACCTTCAAGTTAAGTTGCTTATTTCTACTAATTACTGAGTGCCATCTGGTGGCTTCTGATCTGTGCTGTGTCTGCACGACTTGAGCATCTGAGCCAGCCTTGACCCTAATTAGTTCAGGGGTGGTACTTCCCAAATCAGCTGAGCTTCTGGTGGGAATTCAGGACCCATGAGATCAGAAGATGATCTGAAAGGAATGTTGAGGAAAGCTCTGTAGTGTCACACACCATCCCTGTTGATCTCTGTGCCTTTGTCACTTTGGCTCCAGCTGTGCAGGTTCACAGGGAGCTGTAAAGTCTCCTACAAGTAACACAGAGTAGGTTTTTAGACACAAAATGCTTCTACACAAATGCTTCATTGTCATTTGTCCATCTGGAAATAACAAGGAGTGCCCCTCCCACTGGAAAAAGGCAAACCTCTGCCTCCAACCAAGTAAAACATCTGAACAGGACTGTCTGATCTCAGTTAACTTCTGTTGAAGTCCTGCAGGGCCACAAGATCCTGACCTGTCTCATTGGGATCTCTAGAGTGCTTGCTGGTCCAATCCTAACTCCTGCATGCAATGGTCTTACTGATCCTGTTCTTGTCTCTAGGATGAGACTTTTCTATTTTGGGGGAATCTCTCTAGCCCAGTGACTCTTTAACCTCTCCCTAACACTCACCCAAGAAATGATCAGTGCATGTATTTGCAAAACAATTGAATGGGGCAAATTCATTATAGCTGTGACTGATGAAGTGACTGCAGATATTCCAGCTGAGCATATTTCTGGAGCTTGCTGAAAGTAAAGGGAGGCTGCTGGCTTCTTTTGCTCATCTGAGGAATGGAAAGACCTTCTGGGGCAGTCTGATGGGAAGTGGAAGCAATGCTTTGTGCTCCTGCCCTTCGCAGTAGCACGAGGGCTTTGCAGAGCAGCTGTGTGTGGTGCCAAGCCTTGTCTGTGATGCAAGGAGAGGTGTCTCATGCCGTGTCTGTGATGCAGGGAGAAGTGCCTCATGCTGATCAAGGAAGAGCCAGTCAGCCCTGGAGTGAAACCCAGCGCGGAGCCCGATGTGCCCCTGCCCGGCTGCCGGGCCTGCTCCGAGCCCCCGGTGCTGCCGGTGGCCATGGTTCAGTCTGTCCTGGAAGGCAAAGGCAGCTGTGGTGCAGCCCCACCAGGGACCTCCCAACCACCTGAGAGGAGAGGCAGAAGGGCACTGCTGGACAGGTGAGGTGAGCAGGGAGAGCTGTGGCCCTGCCCATTCATGGCCCTCTCCTCCCATTCCCAGGGTGGGGAGGGAAGGTGACTTTGTGTCACCAAATGCAGCCTGGTGAGCTCCATCCTGTACTTGTGGCACTGCCAGAGGACCCTTGCATCCCAGGGGACAGTTCACAGAGGTAGGGGGCATGTGGATCTTGCTTGAAGGGCCCAGCAGAGGAAGAGCTGTCAGAGGATGTGCATCAGAGCTGTAGGAGCAGGAAGAGGCTTTTTGCATTGGGAGGGATTTGCCCAAGGTCTGAGTGACAGCTGGAGCCAAGATCAGCATCTGTGTCTGCAGGCCTGCACTGGGCTGTGCTCCCCCTGCCAGGGGGATTGGCACTGTGTCATTAGGCTCAGCCCCAGGGTGGTCCCAGTGAGCCACTTCTGGACCTGTACTCTGAGACTGAAATCCCAACAGCACCCATGTCATAGGGGAGTGCCCAGGAGACCTCAGCAGCAGAAGGAAAGCATGGTGCAGCTGGGCTGATGATGTGGAACTTAACTGCAGTTCACTCTTGATAGCAACTGCAGCAACGTAAGGAGGACTGGGAGGGAGGGGAACCCAAATCACTAAATAAAGTTATCAGGAAGACCTCCATTTCCATTTTCTGTGCTTACAAAGAATCAAATTCCTCCTTCTGAACCCACTGGATGCTTAGAAACATATTACTAGAAGAAAAATAATCCTTTTTTTAAAGACATGATTTTAAGAGAAATTTTTTATAGCTTTTGGGGGGTTTAATAACAGCAAGGCCTCACTGTTGCTCATTCAACTGAATGTCTCCAGTAAATGCAGCTTGCAGGGTGAATGACTGCAGCTAAAAGTCACTCCTTTAAAAAGCATTAGTTAACAGTAATTCAGGCACCTTGGACCAAGGAGAATATCAATGCAGCCTGTTCTAGTTCCAAGTGCATCTCTAAAAGGATTTCTTCTAAGGAAAGCTTTAATTTCCCAGTGTTGAGGAAATGTGCACAGACTACCCATCCCCAAACCACATGTCCCTCAGGAGAGGTGTCTCACTTGTTTTACCATCTGCCTAGTACCCTGCATGCTCTGCTGAGTTGTACTTCTGGGATTAAACCAGGTTCTATGGCATAAACCCAGGCTGACAGTGAGCTCTTGGTTTTCAAAATGAGATTTAAACATAAACATCCTTCTGGAAGGCTGCTCAGTCCTGCTTTCTGTAGGTATCTATGCAAATTTCCTTTGTGGCAATATTTCCCCTTGTGTTTTCTCAGAACAGATATTTCAGACCCATTGGAGGGCACTGACTGGAGCCTGGAAGGGCTGCAGCTGCTGCTGAGGAGCCAGCAGTACAGCCTGGAGCCTGCCAGCCTCTTGGATGTGAGTGTTGCTGGGAAGGCTGCATCAAACAGAGCTGTGAAGTTCACAGAGGTTCCTTTGGGCTGTGAGTCAGGTTGTGCTGCTTGTTCTCGGCATTTTATCTGCCACATGAAGCCTGGGGAGTCACAGCTCTGTTTTGACCTGCTCATAAGATTTCAGCTTTAAATTATGCTCTTTTTTTTTCTAAATATGCATATTTGAACTTCTGGGAGCACAAAACACAGTGCATTTGGTAAAGAAATCAACGTGAGGCTTGACACATTTATGTAAAATATGTTTAATGTGACTCTCTAGCTAGTTTGGTAACTGCTCTGTAGGAGTTAATTTATTTTCTGCATATTCTACAACTTAGATATTGTGTTTAGCTTTTCCTACCTTCCCCTTTTCCTTAAATTCTGGGAAGTGTAGCCAATGAAAAATTCTCCCTTTGCTGAGGTATTTATGTCTCAGTTCTCCCCTTTCTTTAAAAATGGATGGTGGCTTTTTTCTTAAGAAACATGCAGAGATAGGAAGGTTTGTTTATTTCTCTATTGTTGTACATATAGTTGGTATATGAAAGGTTTTTGCCAATAATCAAATAACTCTGTATGTAAGAAAATAATCTATACATCAAATATATGCTCCCTTGAGGAGGTGCTTCAGATAAAGGCACATTGTAAGCTGTGTGGATCAACAGAATGAAAAACCATTAAAAAAAAATCAATCTTATTCTCTTCAAGTCAGTTCCCAAGTGTCTGTGGTTGATTTTGACTTTACAGAGAGCTTTTCTAATGGCCTGCTCTATCACTGGCTGTTGATTTCTGTTTCTTGCTTCGCATTAGGAAGTGTTTTCCTGTTACTGACACACTTCTCTCTCTGTGTAACTTATGTCACAAGAGTGAGAATGAATCATAAACTGGCCCCAGATGAACAGCTCCTTTTCCTAAATTGCTCAGGCTTCTCAAGAAATTGCCACCAAAGCCCTGATGCAACAGTCCTCTGCTACTAAGTTTTGGAATGCTTTTAAAAGTTGTATGAATCTGGGAGTGTCCTAGGACTCAAGAGCAGCAGAAAAGGGCTTTTTGTGTGTGCAGCCACACTAAGAGCTGCCCTGGTTTGTAACAGGACTGTGGCACAGGGTGTCTGTGCTGTCCCTCCCCTGGCAGGCAGCAGGGCTCATGGACTAGCACAAGAGCCCAGAGCCCAGCCCTGGCTGTGCCACAAGTCAGTGCAGGAGCCTTTGTCTGCAGCTTGAGTTACTGCAGGGCTGCAGCCTCCAGCAGGCAGGGGAGGGCATGAGAATCACAAACCATTACACCTTCCAGAGCCCTAACTGTATTTTTTCTACCAACAGGTCTTTAATCCCAATTTATCTCTGAGTGAGTGGAATTTGACTGAAATGGAAGCCAGTCTGTCCCCGGTAAGAGATGTGTATTTCTGAGAGATGATAATAAAAATAATAGAACCCCAGAATGGCTGGGACTGGAGCCAGCCTTGATGTTCATCATGTTCCAACCCTCTTGCAATGGGCAGGGACACCTTCCCCTAGATCTCCTTGCCTAAATAATAATGGGACCATGAAGCAGAGCTTGTGCATAACTGAGGAAGTTATTTCATAACCAGAAGGGAGAGCAGGCTAAAGCACAGCACGTAGGCATCTCCCGAGGGCAGCATGGGAGTGCTGTTTTATACTCTTGACCTGTTTTTCCCACTCAGCCAGGCCTTGCCTGGTGACAAGCTCTGACTGACTGTTGGTGTCCTGGAGACTTTAATTGCAACTGGTTCTTTCTCTTAGTGTGAATGTCACATCCTACTAATACCATAAATTTATAAAGTGTCTTTGTGCCAAAGCTCTTTATAAAATATGCCTTTACAAAGTGCAGCCATGCTTGTACATTTCAGGAGCAGTAAAATACCAATTTAAAACAATTGAATGCAATTAGAACAGAGGTTCCTGCATGCCTGTACGTGAAGAAACAAGGAGAAATTATGTGGCAGTATTTGTTTGGAATTGATACAAAGACATTTCTGCAGTGCAGAAACAGCAGGTTTAATAAACAGTGAGGAAAAGGAAACCATAGACTCAATAGAAGCATTTAGGTTGTAATTGTTGCATGGCTGGGTTCTTTTTCCTGTGTGATGGAGGGTGAATTTTCAGAGCCCTCGCTGATAACCAGGCTGGATGAAGACTTGGATGGTTCTGCCATCTCTACAGATGCACAAGCCAAGTGTAATCTACTCTAATGAAATGTAAAAGGTCTCTAAGCCTCCTTCATGGTATCAGCATCCTTTTCAGGTTTTAATAATTTTGAATTTACAAGGTAATTCCACTTCCTGAGTGTTACGAAGGAAGAGAGTGCCTGAAGAAATAATCATAATAATATAATAATGATATTAATTAGCAAGTCTTGGAAGCAAGGGCTGTTACCTTCTAAAAAGAATTGCATGAGAGAAAAGGTCAGGAAAGGAGGCTACAGTGTTCAGTAGATCAGTCCTTGAGCCCACTGAATTTCCCAGGAGCTCTTGCTTGTCGTACAGAAAGTCGTGAGCACAGAGAAGCCTGGAAGCAATAGCTGCAGGAGCTCTGTGCCTAGAGCACTGTGCAAGCAAAAGCTAGTTTTACTTTAAAGACAGTCATAGGAAGATGGAGAGAAAATCCCTTTCCTCTTTGTTACTGGCTGCAGACTGTGGATTTGCTTTGTATGGCAGCAGGGCAGGGCAGGCACAGTGACATCAGCCTGGCCCCTCATGTGACATGAGCTTCATGCCGTATTAGCCAGTGCTGAATAGGGGATTGCACCTCCCACAGCCCTCTCCTTCAGGCAGATCTGCCCTTGAGCACATGGTGTGGCTGTTTTAGTGAAGTGGGTGAGGGCTGGGAGGAGAGGCTGAGCAGGGAGGATGACTTGTGTTCCTGGTGGGTGTTGTGCAGTGGGGTGAAGCACTGGTGCTCAGACACGGCCTAGCTCTAACAAGCTCCCCTGTCTTTGTATAATTGTACATTGTAGTTTATATTTTTGCATCAAGATGCAGCGACTCACAGTGGATCTGGAGAAGAGTGCAACTGAGCTGCCCCCAAAAGTGTTCAACCCACCGTTCAACAACACGTGCCCAGGTAGGAGCACGAGCAGCTCTGTGGCCTTGGCAGTGGGATGTTGTTCAGGCAGATACGATGTCCAGCACTGACTGTTTGCCATTTGAGGGAGCAAGCCATGTTTGTTATTTTACTTTCACAATTTTGGTCAGTACTGCTTCCACAGCAGCTGCTAAGCCAGGTCCTGAGCTGTGGGAAAAGAGTTGGGGATAAACTGAGGTGTAAATGGAATTGAATTGGTTTTGCAATGGGTGCACATCATGACTGTTGGTGTCTCCACTGTTTTCTCTGCCTGTTCATTGGCACCTCAGAGCAATGTGGTGATCTCAGTGGGTAGGGCTGGTAAGAGGTACAGTCCTGGGTTTCCTGTGGCTCCTGCTGCTGAGGAGGTGCCCCATTAACTGCTGGCAGCCAGAGGCACAGGTTGTGTGTCTTTCTCCAGACCTTTTAGCAGACCTTAAGGGAATTGTCCAGTTGATCTTTTTTCACTTGCTGACTGATAAAGTGTGTCATTGACCTTAGATATGAATCCAAGAGTGTTACCCTGGTTGTGGAATTGTGATGTATGTTCATGTGTGTTCAGCTGGGATAGACCTGAAAGAGAAGCTCTGGTGAGCCCTAGTTCGGTGCTGTAGCCACCTGAGCCCACCCCAGCTTTGATTCATTGTGTGTCATTCAAGGACTTCCAGCATCAGCCTCTTTCCTGAGCATCTCAAAGGCATTAAAAGCCCTAATACACTGAAGAGAGTCCTTGAGCATTCCTCATTTGCAAAGTCTTTCTGATTCTTTTATAAAGAGGAAGAAAGACAGGGCTTGAGTGAAGGAGAAGAGCAGCTGCTCTCATCCTCTCCTGAGTGTCCCCAACATTTGCTCATCCCTCTTTCACTGGTGAGGCATCTCAGCATTGAGGCAGGACCCACCTGGTGACCTGCAGAGACTCCCCTGGATTTTAACGGGCTTTTGAGTGAGTCCGAGTTTCACTCAGGTGTTTCCAAGTGATTTTGCTGGAATGGCTCCTCAGCTGCTGTTGCAGTGGGGATTTGTCAATTTTCAGTTCTACATATGTAAAATCAGGTAACCTGCCTTCCAGAAGCTGAATTTTCTGCTGTCCATTCCTAGGGAAAGATGTCATTCTTGAAAGTGCCCAGCAGTTCCTCCTCGACCGTCAGTCCATCTTTGGGAACGACCTCATCGGCTTGCCTGAAAACTCATCCCTTTATGTTCCTTCTGAAAATATGGCTTCCTACACGTCCTCTGTGGGTGTCCAAGGGGATATCCCTCTAAACCTGAGCTCTTCGATGGACAACAGCTCGTGACTGAGCTTCCAAGAAACAACAATTCCCTCCCACCTATCCAAGCATCCACAGGTTTGAATGTAAAGAAACAAAACTGACTCAGAAACACGCAAGAGAGTTTATTTTTGTGCACTTTTTTTTTTTTTTTGAGTAGATAGAAATGGTCAGTAGCTGTTGCATTACCCTCCCTGCACCTGGATTTCAGTGTTTTTTAAAACAAAATACTACTTCTGGTGCTTGCTCCAAGGGGGAGTGAGAACTTGCCAGGATTTTTTTTTTCCTTGAAAATGCTTTAGAAATTTCAAATCTTTTAATAAAATATAAGTGAAGAGTAGCTTGAAAGTCCATCTGAGACTTCATAAAATAGCGATTCTGACTGGTGTCTGCAATGGCAAACTGTTGGATTTTATCGGGGCAGCACAGATTAGCTAAAATGCCTGACCCTTGTTGATGCTGTTTTTTTAATAGGAAAATAGTTCTACATGCCAGTCCAATGCTCTAAAAATATTTTTTATCCATTTTCTGGGTTTGATGCGATGCACCTGTGCCTCTCCCTGATCGTCCTAGGGTGAGTAGGAACAAGATCTCTTGGGATGTGTAGAAGATTGTTTTCCAAGTGACCCCACCAAGAATGTGCCTCTGGCTTTTAGGGGAGATACCATCACAGGCTGCAAAACATCCCATGCTGAGTTGAGAGCATTTGTTGTTTGGGATTTGTTTTGCCCCAAAATTATTTTCTTTTACATAAAGGCAGGGCACTCCATAGTTATGAAATAGAAAAGGGATAGACTTCTCTGCACACCCAATTTTCCATGTGCAGAGAAGACTGACGGAGCGCACTCTGGGTTTTGGTGCTGGCTAAGTATTCCATGTCCAGTCCAATGTTTTTTTCCTTAGCTTTGACCTGTTCTATTTCCCCAGAAGATGTGTCTGTTGGTTTATTGATGTATAAAATCTGATTAAACAGTTTAATTGATTGGATCCCCTTTTTAGAAGGACTCTCAGCTGCTCAGTGTAGGAGAGAGGCAGAAGGGTTAGTCCACCATGTCCCACAAACTTTTCTTCTGTCCTTTGTGCATCTGAGACCAGCCTCAAAGGCTGAACTAACCTTCCCCATCCATGTGGTTTCTTGACAATGGAGTTTCTCAACAAAGCAGAGCTTTGTTTTTTATGCTGTAGTTCTAATGAGAACGTATTATTTATCTCAGTATCTGCTACCTGAGTTGCTTTTCCTTAGAAGGTTACTCAAATGCAGTAGGACAGACCCAGGAAATTCAATTAACTCAGGCCTCCTAAGGGCTTAGACAGGGAGGTTTAAGTTGTGCCAGTATCGTTTGAAGAAATGCTCTGCCTGCCTTCATTGCCACACAAGTCTTGCTTATGAACTGTATTTCTGAGGATTGTGGTCAAGCAGCATCCACCCCACAGTGTAGCTAATCAGTCAGACGAGTGCAGGCTCAAAGTCTGCTCAATTAGATGAGCATTTTTTAAATGGACCTTCCTGTCACAGCCCTTTCCTCCATCCATTTATCACTATGTGAACAAATGTATTAGTTCAGAAACATTCACTTTTGAGCACATTTTTGCCCAGCTGATTCCTGTGCTGGGAGCTCTTTCACTGCCTTGGTGGTGTGGTCTGTGCAGGAGTGAGGTTATGAGAGCTCCTGAATTAATCTCAGCCACTGTTTTTGTGTTCAGGACTAAGGGAAAATTCCAGCAGCCCCCACTGGCCTGGTATTTAGATGATGTGCTTGAGTGTATCCTGGACAAGGTTTTTTCTTTTTGACAGGTTTGTGCTTAGAAAGTTCACCTAGATCAGCCCATTTCCACCCTATTTTGCCCTTTCCAGCAATGGGAAGTTGTTGAGTTGCACTCTGTTTACTTCTTTTCTCATAGGTAATCGAAAACTGCCTGGTGTCTCTGGACACTGACAGTGTATATTCAAGATTCACATCCTTCTCTGAACTGCCTCACTCTAGGCTGCTGTCATGTTAACACTGAATGTATTGATCCAACAAGGTATTTAAGCACATGCTTAACATCAAGCTCCTGAGCAGTTTTCCTGTATTTTTATGGAGCCTGTCACACGCTTGAGGTTGGGTGTATGCTTGTGTCTGACTGGATTGTCTGGTTGGGGTTGAGAAATGAACCCTGTGGGCAGAGCCAGGTGCAGCTCAGCCCTGCCTCTGTCTCAGGCTGTGTCCTACAGGGCAAGCTCCAGCCTGTGCTCATGGGGAGCAGCCTCTCGGGAGGGTTCGTGGGGTTTTCTTTAGGCTTTTTGCTCTACTATAAACATGAGATTGGAGCTTGATGGTGAGAGAGGAACATCCAGGAAGAGAATTCAGGAGCCATTCCTGTGAAGAAGGAAGCTTGTGTTCCTCGGCTTTTTACATTGTTAATTTTACTTGAAGGTGATGTGCTGAGACTGCGTTTTTGCACTATGCTGTACATTTGTAAAGTTTTACAGAAGACACTAATTAAACATATTTCCTTTTTCTCATTTAGTCCTGCTTTGACATTTCTCTCACTCCCTTCGTCTATCCCTTACACCTTTTCTCCTTCCCAAGTCCTCAGTGACAAGTCAAAATTGATTCTAAGCATTCAGGAGATTCCCCTGTGAGCTCATGCAGAGCCCACTGGTGGGTTGTGGTCACTGTGTGACCACACAGGGGCAGGAGAGACCTCCTATGTAAAATGTGGCAAAGTAAACACAGCTTGGAAAGCTGCTGAGTTCTTCAAACTAAAATGGCAGTCGGGGGGATACAGCTGGTAAAAACAGGATCACAGTAAAAGAATCTATAGTTCTTGAAACTACTTGATGCTTTTTTTTCCCCATTTGTTCTATTTTTCTTGCTTTCAGTGATAACAGAGCTCAAACTTCATTCTTGGAATTATTTTTTAAAATATTTTGTTTGCAAATATAATGCAGTCCTTTCTGCTTACTCGTTTTTAGTGTAGTAAGCAGATACCAGGACAGGCACTAAAACACAGCATGGAAAATGCAAAACCCAAAGTCCTCAAAATAGTCCTTATCCAGCTTTCTGTCAGAAAAGGAAACAGCTACTTTTTTAGGCTGGAGCTCATCCAGGTTGGTGGCAGCATTTGCAGCTTTCAGAAGGGCAGATTCCCACGCTGGTGCTTTCAGATAACCTTGTTCTCCACAGGCCCTTGGCTTACCCCCACCCTGTGCTGGAGGCCAAGGCTTTTGCCAGCATGTTTTAACTCATGCGAGGTGGAAAAGGGCTGAAATTTAAAGCGACTGTGTTGTCCTCCCTGAGGGCTTTCACAATTATTTTGTGTTACTGTGGGGTGTGGTTCTCTTGCCACTAGATGGCATCTAAGCCCAGGTAATGGGAAGTACATACTTTCAACAAGCCCACAGTAATATTTTATTTCTTTAAATTCGTACCTACAAAAACCATTCAATTCTATTTATTACAAATTATTAGAGATGCATAGAAACATGAAAAAACAAACAAACAAAACCCAACAAAACCCCAAGGACATTTACCTAAACTTGGCTATACTCAAAATCCAGATCCTGAGACACATCTCAATGAAAAACAATAAAAGCAGCAGGTGTGTGTATGTTTCATTACAGATGCCCCAAAAGGTAAAATCAGATTTTCTGTGCAGGGATGCTATTTCTGCATCTGTTTAGGCATAAACAATCATAATGTCAAGGAATATTAGATCAGTAAAATATCCCATCAAGCAGCAATCTCCATTTGCCATTGGAGTCCATCTGCTATCATGTGCACTGGTATGGATTTAAATATAAAACACCAAGTTAAAATATGTGGTTACAAATAGAACCTTTATTTAGTTCAAATGACAGACACACTGAATTATGCTTGAAACTACATCTGTAATGAAACTCTGATATATTAACATGTAACTAAGGCATTTCTAGAAAGATGCAAAGGCACAAATAACACAAGACTGAAATTTAAGCTCAAAACAGTAGTTTTCAAAGTAGTGAACAGGCAGCTGCCCTGAGGAGCTTAGAGCCAAGGGCACTGAGTTTTGATATCACAGTGTTATGTCAGTTTTAACTAATGGTCCCATTGCTGGCCTCTGTATTTTGAGAATATTTCCATGCAGTCAGCCAGATACTGTGCTCCAGATTTGGTCTGGTTTCCTCAAAGTGGTTAATCCAATCCACTCTCACCATCCTTGTCACCTTGTGCTTTATGAGAACATCCTTCTCCCTCTGCTGGGCCCTGTGCTTTTCCATCACTGCCATTCCCTGTTAAAAGCACAAAAGCAAAAAGTAAATGAAACTCACTCGTGGTCTTTAATACCAAAAAAAGAAATTTGGAGCACAATTTTAAAAAACCATTTAACTGAAACTCAGTAAGAAATCCTGTGTAGAACAAGAGAATACATTTTAATTCCTAATTTATTACAATTCCCACATAAATAAAAGGAAGAGGTGATTGTCACCAATAATCTTTAACAAGAGCTGAACAGATCCTTAGTGTGCCTGTGCCACCCCCATTTTCTCTGTGATTAATAATGTCACTAAGCTTACCATCCTCTTCCCACGAGCTTGGGTCATCTGGTTGAGGACAGACTGGTGACAACAGAAGATCATCCCTGGGCTCAGTGATTACCTCTTGGATCAAGGGTTTCAAAGGGACTACGTCTTTATCTTTGATCTCCAGGTATCTTTCTGAATTATCAGGTTGTGTAAAGAAGCTTTTGAGAAGGGGTCTCAAGTGCTCCTTTTCATGCTCTTTATGGTTCTGACATACATTTGAAAAAATGGATGTTGGAACTTCTTCTACTGAATTCTCAAGCATGCTTTTATTGTTTTCCTCTAATGCAGAATTGCTGTCATTTGTCACTTCAGAAATTATTTCAATCTTTGGGTGACAGCCCTGCTGTAAAGGTAGAAATGTAATTGAAAAATTATTCTTAGATATAAAAGCTAAAGGATGCATAAATATCTCTTGGATCCATGTAACAGTTGTCAGCTTTAATGTGATGTTTGCATAAGATATATGGAATATATGCTTCACCCATAGCTCTGCTGCTTTGTGAATGAATCTTAGGTTAGCAATTTCTGAGGCATCAGCAATGAACTGGCCACAAACTAATTAACTAATTAGTTCATAAAAAGAGCAGCTATTTCAGCAATTCAGCAATGTGTGGGCTCTATTCTAATATTTCACTCCAGAGGAATCTGACCAACATCTTCACCTGTCTTCAGCTGAGAACTGAGCACCCTTTGAATCAGAACAGCTGCCAACACATCCTTCTTCACTAATCCTCTTTCCTTGCCTTCTTTTACTTGGAGGCTTTGTTTGCCAAGACATTTTGCAATGCTGTTACAAGTCAGTGATCAAAAGAGCAAATCAATTCCATGCCTTATGCTGACTGTAGGAACAGTTGGCATTATCTTGGAAAGACTTGTAAGAGCATGTACTGTACCAGCCTCTATCTCCAGCAAGGCCAGTATGAGTCTAAGATCAGCATGAGAATCAAAACTGTGCTTTTAAACTTTGCTGTCTTCTTTCTTTTCTCTTCTATTTTTTCTTATAGGCTTGTGCCTAAAAGATTAGTTTGAGCAAAGCAAAACATTAAGGTGGACAAGGACTGGCCTGCAGTGGAGAGAAGGAGTTTCAATCTCTGTGATTTCAGTTGAAAAGTCAGATTTTATTCAGCAACAGGCAATTTGCACCTATTAGTATTAATTACTAATATTAATTATTAATACTAATATTAGTATTAATTACTAATAATTAATTACTAATATTAGTACTGGTAAAGTATATTTAAAGACTAATCTTCAGTATAACACTACATCCTATTATGAAATTAAACTTATGTAATGGTTGCATTACTGATCATAGGTTTTTATTCTATTTTCGCTACACACAAATATAAAAAAATCAGATTTAAAGAAATATTTACATGTAGCTATGAAATGCTGAAATAATCCATTTTGGTTTGTAGATGCCTAAGTGATTGAATCTCCAAACCAGCATTTTACAACTTAGATTATCCTCATTTTGCAAAACATTTGTAAATGTGTTTAGAGAAGCTTCATTACTGGAATTAATGAAAATGTTACCTTTTGAACAAAGACTTCCTCTTCTGGGGGAAACTCACTCACAACTACATCTTCTAAATCAGGCAGCTCCTGTGAACAATCACAGATCAATAATCAGAGGGAATAGCTGCTGTAACCCATGAAAAATGACATCTCTGTCTCACTGGACAATGTCTTCAAAGCAATGCTCACTGGGGTGTGAGGCCACAGCAGGACCCCACAGCCATCCTCTCACAGGGACAGTCTGCAGTTAAGCACATGTGGGACAGGGAAAATTCATCTGTTTCCAGAAACAGCAAATGGGAAAGCAATAGCCCTAATGTCAGATTGAATGCTCTTTTCTACTATGCTGCGTGATTATGAAGGAAAACAGGATAAAGAGTAAGGCATTACCAGGATGTTAAAAGCAAACATGGTTTATTCTCTTAGCTGTTTCCTATCTATTCAATAGATTTAATCCAACTGCAACCCATCTTTATGGGTAAATGCCAAATCCAGACCTGCAGTCTTCCTGAAACTGCATATCAGTAAACTTTGTTAACCTAAATACACCTAATGAAACAATGTTTTACTGTGAACGCCTCATAAATAAGGATATAGAACTGCCAACTTGCCAAGAACTGTTTTTCCTCAGACAGGTCCAATAACTTCAGCTTTTCACTAGAAAACATTATCTCAGATAACTATCATTTGCTGACATGGAAGCAAAACCAGAAGGTGGGAATGCAAAATCACAGGTAGAACCTAATACCTTGTTGCCATGTTTTTTTACTGTAGGTCAAAAGCATCTCCTTTTGTTTTTAGGTATTTTTAGCACTTAATGACTTTGTAGCAGCCTGCTTGGCATGGTAGCATCAGGAACATCTATTCTGTACTGTCTTGTGTGATGAAGATTATTACAGAATTAAAATCAAGAATGGAAATTTCTCCTTCCTGATATGGTTGCAGCTAGTGCAGCATGTCCTGAAGTCCCACAGTTTTATAAAAATAGCATTAAGAATGTACAAATTAAGATCTGAGACTAATGTGGAGTTTGATGTCAACAGGGAGATGAAATAGCTGTTAGTCTTGCTTCAGTCATCAGGGTGCATTTGCAGATTGAGCCAAAATCCCTTACTACAAGTTAACCTGGTTTAGGTACATGGGAATGTAGTTCCTGCACTGCCAAGGCATGTGCAGCAACATGAGCTTGTTTCTGCTTGACACAGGGATGTCATAACCACCCATTGCAATCCCTCCTCCACTCTTCTCCCTTATATTACCCCTGAGAACATCTACAGACTCAGGATATGAATAAAGACAATGGTGCTGCTCCAGAGCTTCTCACCACCAGCATCCTCCCAGCCATTCCCTGCTATGTCAGCACTAAGATTCTTTGGGATATCTGCAATAGGGTAAGTGCTGGAGGCTGTTGGGAGAGGCTCTTTCTATTACTAAATGTTGCCGGAGAACAAGGAACACTGAACACTGAAATGTGCATTAGTGTGTGATTTGGGTTTGGTGTTTCTTCTGCAGAATTAAAATAGTCCCACTTTTTACATCTCTAAAGAAACCCCACGGATGTGTGCTTAAAAGTTACTTTTATATTGCCTTAAAATTTGTGCAAAAGGGCTTCTTATGGTACCATAGAGCATCAAGGGAAAAACAAACACTGAATCAAGGACATCTTCACATCGTGGGTATCTACAGTGTCACTACATAATTAAAACCTTTATTTCAGATGCTGCAAGATCTACTTTTAAGAATAATATTGTGCACACTTTGAATTGCTGTCCATTCTCTCCACTATCTTTTTAAAATCTATTATTAAAAATAGCTAAATAGAAGGAGGCAGCAGCAAACCCTCTACCAAAGCACTGGTCTGAGCCCTTCAATAACAACACAGAATTTTTCATGAGAAATTAAGAGCATGGCAAAGATATGAGGCTTTTCTGCCAATAGTTAACAATGCCAGTAGAGGGTATCAAAGAGTGTATTAAGTGCTCTAGGAAACCATAAGCTCAGAAGTTTTTGCAGGGTCCTAATTAGGACATATTGAACAATTCTCCTTTGAAATGAAGTTGTATTTTTCAGGTATCTATGTCCTACTTATGGTTAAATGTGGTAAACATGTTTATATGTTGCATCAGATAGAAGCTTTGAATAATAGAAGATCATACTACAAATGTCAATCACTTATTATATATCTGAATAATGTACATTCTGCTTTTCTTGGAAATTGACATCACAGTTCTATTTTGAGAATTAATTTATAATATCTAATACTGCTGGGTAACATTAACAATAATGGAGGTGCTATTTCTTCCCTCTGCTTTTTCTGCAATAGTTCATATTTTCAACTGCATATTTCATTGGAGTGTTGATTAAGAGGACAACTGTGTCTGCTAGATTCTTTTTGCTGTGATTTCTGTTTTTAAATGAGAGCCCTCATTAGCTTCTCCAGAGAAATCACAAAGATAGAAGGCCAACTTCAGGTGATTTGCAGGGCAAAAGGATTTATAGGATAAAAAATTTAAGGACAAAATAAACTTTGGAAGCATTCTTTATATATGTTTCACTGGAGAGAATACCCCTGGAACTTTGCTTTTTTTGTTTGTTTTCTTTCTTTCTTTTAATTTTTCCTAACAGTAGCCCTTTCTTAAAAACCTACCCATGTAGTTTTATTAGCCAGAGAATTAACTTGGAGAAGACAATATCCACATGTGACCTTCTCAAAGTCTGAATCCAATACATACATCAAGAGAAAGTGCCTCCAGTGTCTCCAGTTTGAACTGCTCAATTTCAGCATCTTCATCCCTCTCAGGAAGCATGGCCTTGTCAGGGGCTGCCTCCTGTCCTGGTAGATCTAAAGAATAACCAGTAGTCAGTTCCAGAGAACTAACTGAATAAAGAAATGTCTATATTTCAACAGCAAGCACTGCAAAACCGCACTGCTGGGGACCTGACTACCACTGCAGAATTCCCAGCTGAATCCAGCACTTTGTCTTTCCATGATATTCTGGGTCTCTCTTATATTGTATAGATTAATATTTGCATTTTGCAATAATGTTTTCCACAAATATAACAGCACTTGTCTGTGTGTGAAGGTACAAAACCATCTCTAGAGTGATGACCAGCTTCTGTTGGCAGACAGACTGCACAGTTTATGTGGGAGCAAGGAAAGTCTGTAAACTCTCCTGGTCTGTGACTAAACCTGGCATGTTTGAGAAGTGCAGTTCCACCTTTAAGTTGCAGAAGCTGCAGGTTTAGCCTTCATAATTTTACTATTTGTTGTATTTAAGGAATATTTTACCCAGTACTTCTTGATTTCACCTAGTCACTGTGGAAATCTAATGGAATGGGTTTTATGTATGAATCAGTTGGCTTGAGCCACAGCAGAGGCAGTGCTGCACTAAGAGTTTGGCTCATCTTCTCCACATGCTCAGTTTGCCTTGGCTCTTCACTCAGTACTTTACCGTCTGTCTCCTTGTTGAAATTTGCGCATTTGTGAGAGTTTGGTTCTTGTGCATCCTCTTGAACTTCATCAGGCATACTTCCAGATGTGAAATCTCTGTTACCTCCTCTATGTGGTAGAAGTGTTTTTGCTTCATCACAAACATCAAAACCCTCATTTTTAAATTTCTCAGTCTTTTCTTGAGCTTCTTCTTCTGACCTGTTTGAAGTCCCTGCTGTATTAGAATTTCCATCACCATCTTTTGAACTTGCAGGTGCTCCTACAGAAGAAAGAATTTAATTAAAATTGCTGAGCTAATCTACCGTTGCTCATTTTAAATATTCAAACACTACTACATTGGCCTAAAATATGCGGCAAAAGCTCCTAATTTGTTTGAGCAGCTATTAGTGGATGAGTAGTCCTCCCAAGATTGCAGCAATGCTGTTTTCCCACCTCAACTCCCCAGCAAACAGAAGTTCCCCAGAAAAAGAAATCATCTAGAGAAAATGCTTAAATAATAAATGTCTGCTATTTATAATACTTTGAAAAAGCTCACAAGTGACTACATATTTAAATACATGCTTGAAGATTTTGATGGATCAGCAACAAGTGCTGGTTATCCTCTCCTTTGTGCAATCCACTTGCTTGCAGACAAAGGTTTACTTCTTAGTCAATCCAAAGATATATCGGATAAAGACTCCTCTGCACATTCAAATTGAAGACATCTTCCAAAATAGTAAGCACAAACCTTCTAGGGTATCTGTTGCAACTCCTTCCATGCATTTTTGTCTCCTCTTTTCCTCTGCTCTTTGCCTAATTGCTGCTAATCCATCAATGCTATCTTGGATTTTTTTTCTCTCTCTGGTTTCCCATTTTTCCCTTTCTGCTTTCTCAGCTTCAAGCCCACCAACAGCCCAGGCTTCTGCACAGGCTCTAATGAAAACACAAAAGCTCACTGTAATACAGCTATAAAAGCCCATCTTTGCAATGAGAGAGAAATTTAAAATAGCTTGCAACAGCACAATATAGCTGTGAGAGAAAAAAGCAGATAGTGGTGACAATCCCTTATGCAACAGGGATACATGTTTATCTCATCTTGTACACAGAACTGAAACAAAAAAGATATCCAAATGCTGACTGGTGATTACACCAGCAGAGGTCAGTCTGATCTTGGCTCAGACACCCACTCAGTTTCGGCTGAAATCAGGATTTGCCTCTGGTCTACAGGCCTGGCATAAAACAATTCTGTTCAAGAATTATTTAGTGAAAGAATACATTGCTTTTTTTCCAGGTATGTTAGATGTAGAACTCAGGAGTATAATGCTCTTCTCCTCGAAGTCACCCATTTTCAATAAATTATACTGGTCAGTCTTCTTTTCCTTTCATAACAGTATTGACAAAAATGGATGAGTGATTGCTAGCACTTGATCTTTACTGCTGTGTAAAGATGGCTGTGTTTCTTACCTATCCTTTGGGAAAACAGGTCTGTCATCCAGATATGTCAGCTCTTTTAGTCGAACAATGAGTGTTTTCCTATAATTAGCAATTTTCTTTATCACCTCGTTTCCCATCAAATTCAGCACACGCTAGAGAAACAAGGGACACAATTTTGAAACTTGAGTAGCAAAACTCCCACTCTGAATGTGCACTTTCCCTGTCTTTTCAAAAGCAAAAAATGAATAAAACATCCAGGGTGTTACAGGTGATCTATATGAAACAAAATAATGTTTAATAACATTTATTTGACACTGATACCTCCTGTGCACTGAACTACCCAACAAAGCCACTTAATGGGGCTCACCCACACCCAACACAGACCCTCAGCTATTTTTGGCTTACCAGATTAGGCATGGTCTCCAGAATAGCTACAATACTTGGATCACTTAGATTGTTGTGCGAAAGATCAAGAACAGAAATACTTGGGCATTCTTGCAAGTGCTGGATGTCTTCCACTGTTCGTAACTTATTGTGAGCAATCTGCAGAGTCTGCAGGACTTTCAGACAAGCTGCCAGACGAGAACAGTACAATGAAAGGGAAGGTAAGAGTTGTTGCTTCACAGAGGGTTTTTTGGAGCAAGTAAAAAACTACATTGTCAAACTAGTTGTTTATATTGAATTTGAAACATATTCTAAATTGGTTATTCTGTTATATATACTTCTTGGCTAGGCCACCCAAGCTGCTTTCTTTACCCCAGGGAAAAATAGCTGCTTGGTTTTAGGATGGTGGTTGTTTTTAATTCACATTTCAAACTAATCAGGTACAGAAAAGCCAGAGCTTGTGTTTCAAAATTCTCCAGTGTATGCAAGTAGTAATGTAGAGAAATTTTTTATTTTCTGCTGAAGACAGAATAAACCTTTTAGCAGATATAAGATTTGGTAATTGTGTCCGCAACTGCCAAAGCACATCTTAACTGTAAAGTGAATGATGAAAACTGGATTATCAGCCTGTCAGCAACACAGGTAAGTACTGAGAGGTTATTAAGAAGCGAGGAAAAGAACTTAATTACCCTAGGTATCCACGTGAACGTAGTGCCTATCTATTTTCTGTTTCTCAACATAGGTTTCATTCAGCAGAAGCCCTGTGGGCTTTGGTATGGATATTGTGCAAAATTCTAACACAAATAAAAAAATCCTTTGAAACTAGTGCCACTTATAAAAGCTTAGTCAGACCTTAGGAAATAGTGCTTGTCAGAGGCTAAAACATGTTGCACCAACAGTTCTTACACAGATTCTCAATGGTCCTAATGTAGTTGTTACTGATATTGAGGGAATCCAGCTTTTGTAAGGGTTCGAGGTTTTCAATTTTCTCAATTAAATTGAGTTGCAAGTAGAGACAACGCAACTCTGTCTGAGCTTCCAAATTCTCAATTTTCCTTAAGCCATTGCATTGCAGCCACAAACACTTCAGTCCAGTATATTCTTCAAGATTCTCTAGGCGGTCAAATCCTGCACAGAAAAAAAGATGTTTTAAAATGAAATGTCACTGGCTGAAAATGGCTCTTTGGAAGAGAAAGTTCCAGTAAACCAGAGCTGCTGAAAAAGCCTGAGAGAACACTTGGACTGAAGTTACTGCCAATATTTCCACTGAATTCATGGTACTGTGTCTGGCCCATAAAGGGCAAAACCAGGTTGGTACCTATTCTGATCTGTATCTCAGCAGCCCTTTAGATGCTAAATAATACATAGCAAAACGAAGGCCGAATGTAGAAGGTAGCATATCCTATTTATTTGGAAGAATTCTTAGTGTAACTTGGACCAGGTAACTGCATCATGCAAAAACCTGCTGAGAGATCACCAGAGGATGAGTAAAAATTTAATGAGTAACAATTTTTTTTCTTTCAGTAGTGTTTGCAAACATGCAGCAAGTCTTTACTGTTTATTTTCTTCTTGACCATTTTTATTTGGCAGTAAAATAGTTCCAAAGGCTGGAAAAAGCTCTTCATACAAACAATTTAAAGAAACATATGTTTATTTTCCTCTGAATGCAACCCAGGCCAGTATTTTAAGACATTTCTCAGAGTATCCTGTTTCAGGAAAAGAAACCAAAAATATGTCCCTTGATTCCTATTGATCCTTTGAATGGCTCTACAAAATGAGTTAGATGTACAATCAGTTTACTTTTCTACTTTCATATTGACTTGTTTTGTTTCCCAAATCCAGTATTACATAAAATTGTGCTTCTAATTTAAAAGAATGACTAGATACCTTACTTCAGTGAGCCATGAAATAGATTCTCTGCTAAAATTCTACTTAGAATGATCAAGCCAGGCAGTCATGTCCACATCTTACCTTTATAATGCAAGTACAGTGTATCATTTAAGTACGGGCTCCAGTATAATTTCTGCTGTTTACAGATGTCTAGCAGAATCTTTTTTGTCATTCTAAAATAGTACAGGAAGCAGAAGCAAAATGAAGAAAAGGTATTTCAGTGCACATTCTGAAATCTTTGGTTTCCTTACAGATTCCAATGCAACACAATTAACAATTCTTTCATGCAAGAGAAATAGCTACAGCTTTCAAAATTATATTTCAAATTTTAAAAAAGCAGTGGGGTTTTTTGAGTGGCTTTTCATTTCTACCTTTGAAGTGAGTTACCAAGCCCTTCTGCTAAAAAACAGTGAGTTCACAGGAAAATGGGCAGGCAAGTCCATCTTTTTGGAAAAGGGCAGCATGATTCTAAAGGGGCAGCTTCTGGTTCCAATGTTAGCTTCCTCTTCAATTCTTTCCCCCATTCTTTGTTGCTTTGGTACAAGACCTTTGGTGGCAGAGCCAAAAGGCAAAATTTTTCTCAGACTAGAAAAATCAACAGCTATCAACCCAACATTTTATTGAAATGCTGACTCCAAAATAGCACTCAAGAAAGTTTTGATATACAGCTGTTTGCTGGCTGGGAATGCCACTAGGAATTAACAATGCCTTGTCTGAACTGATGCAGAGAAATGGTTAAATCTGCTGGCAAATGACTTCCACAGGAGCTTGCATAATTTTCACCAGATCCACTAAATGACTACATCATGTAGTCAGAATGTAATTTGCTACTGTGGCCATAAAAACCAAACGTCTGTACAGATGCTGAAAATATCACTAATACCTGATATATTCATTATTCTCAAGTTCATCTTCAAAATTGTTCTCCAGAACTCAGATGAACACAGAGAATAGCAAAACTCCTGATGATGCCAACACATCCACAGACAATGTATTACCTTACAGAGCCTCTCTTTACTTCTGTCCTTTGACTGGATGAGCTGGTTTCAGATTTCTGATCAATACTTGATTTTTGTTCATTCTCTTGATCTGCTCTGGACATACAGTTGACATCTTTCTCTTGAGTTTCAAGAGCTTTATGAATAAAAAAATTGAGTTGCAATTTAACAGCAAGGGTGGGGAAAATGTGTCATTGCCAATTACTTTAGAGAAATATTGAAGAGCACTTGTATATGAATTTCAAGAAGAGGGTGCTCTAATCAAGATTTCTGCTCACATTTTTAATGAAACTTTTTTACACCGCATCATAAAATAAGTACTAGGAACTCAACTGTTGAAATCTGCATTTTTTTTTTTCTGGAAGTCAGAAAGTATCCATTATTCTGAAGAATATTATAATGTACAGTGACACTAAAGTACTGACGCCAATGCTTCTATGGTGTTAGACATTTAATATGTATTACATTTAATTAACACCAATTTCAGTTTACTCTAAAGACACTACAGTAATGGTGTATCAGAGTCATCCCAAGCACTGTTAGTCTAATTTTTCTACAAATTTACCCTTTTGTACTCCTTGGAAGGCGTCTTTATACTGCCTACGATTAATTGCAATTTCAGTATTCCTCTCTTCAGATACTTGCCCAGGACCTTTTACTTGCACTTGTAGTCCGTACATTTAAAGAGAAAGTGTAAACGAGATGATTGTTCCAGCTTACTTAAATATAACTGTAATTAAAACATAATAATCAGACATATTTAGTAACACAAGAGGCAATGGGCAGAAACTGATGCACAGAAGTTCCACCTGAACGTAAGGAAGAACTTCTTTAGTGCGCGAGTGACCACGCACTGGAACTGTTTGCCCAGAGAGGGCGTGGAGTTTCCCTCACTGGAGATATTCCAGACCCATCCGGACACAATCCCGTGCCACGTGCTCCGGGATGGCTCTGCTGAGCACGGAGGTTGGACTAATGACCCACTGCGGTCCCTTCAAACCGGGCCCGTCCTGTGACGCTGACTTAAGAGGTCAGGCTACCTGTGTGATTTCAACACTGTAAGAAATATCCCTCCGGCAACAAGAAAATAAAGAAATATAGGGAAAGAAAAAAAAGATCACAGGAAGATAGCAATTGAGTGTGCCTCAGTTATGTCAGGATTTCCAGTGACTTTGCTGGGAGAAAGCACACACTCGTATTTGCTACGAGATGAGTACAAACAGCCGTGATGAGCAGGCTTTGTGTGCTGGAGAGCGAGCCGGAGGGGCTCACCTGTGCTCACTGCGCTGCCCTCACGCTCCGTGTGGGCACCTCCGCTCCCGGAGTCGCCCAGCGCCGCCTCGGACGCCTCAGGCGCGGGGACCTCCCCTCCGCGGCCGCTGCCCGGGTGTCCAGCGGGCGCCGCCTGCATTTTAACACCCCCCGAGCCGGTATGAGATTTACGGTCTGACTTTTTCAGACAAAATGTGTACAGGCATTAGTCGGCGGCAGGCGAGGGACGCAGCGGAGCCCGAGCCCGGCTGCCGCCTCAGCCGTGGCCATGGCGACGCCGCGCGCAGCCCCACAAGGCTCCGCGGCCGCTCCCGGCGG
>VZRF01003177.1:650166-706562 GCA_013396875.1 Vireo altiloquus
CCCGGCCCTGCGGGTGAGGCGCCGGCGGGTCAGGGCCATGGAGGGGGTGGGGGCCGTCCGGGACAGCCCGGAACAGGGAGGGGTCGGGCCGCATCTTTCAGGGCCGGGGCTGGGCGAGGGGCCGAGGCGCCGGGCCAGCTCGCTGGGGCTGCGCGGGGTGGGCGCGCCCGGAGTCCGCTGTCTCGTCCTGGGCGAGGGGCGGGCGGGGTGTGGCGGTGCCGGGCGGCGCATCGGGTCCTGTTGAGGAGAGGACGGATTTGTGCTCGTTTAAAAATGTATTAACTAGTAAAAGCCGTGTGAGGCACAGCAAGCGGCGTGTGCGGCGTGCCTGATGTGCTGCACCGTGTCGTAGTTAAAGGACAGTGGCAGATGCTGCGCTTTTGACAGCGCTGGGGACTGACGTTCTGTCTCTGAGCCTGCTTCGTCTCTCGTGTAGCTTTTTGTCCTTGAAACAGCCCGTTGTTTCTGTGTGTCTCAGCTGCCTCGTGCTGGTTATCCTTTCCTCTCTTGTGGGTAGTTCTTCATCTTCCGAAATTGGTTTTCACCTGTTCAGCTCTTGCTTGAATTGTTTATTTTTACAGAGTCGTTGATCAGTGTTGTTGCAGTATAACTTATTAATAGCTAAACTCTAGAAAAAGGGCTAAACAGTGCCTAAACCAGTGAGGATGATGGTAGGTGACACCCATATTTCAGCAGACTGACTTGTGGCTTTTCTGCATCAAAACAGTGTTCAAACTGTAACATGCTGAATCTCAAAGGTTATCCATACAGTCTGAAAAGTTTACATGGCCCAAGAGGCAACTGTAATTGCCAGTGTCTTTTTTTTTTTTTCCCCCAGGCTTCTGGTCACCATGGCTGCAGTGGATCGATTCTCCCTCTTGTACAGAGAAATCAGTCGCTCCTGCAGTTTCTACATAGAAGCCCTGGCTATTGTTGGAGCTTGGTACACACTCAGAAAGTGTGTGTCTCTGGCGTTTGACACTTACAGTGTGCTCAGGGTACACGTTATTCCAAGGCTGAGTGGGGAGACTGATCTCATCAAGAAGTATGGGAAATGGGCTGTGGTCACTGGTAAGAGATGAAGTGGTGAATTTGCTTGTGTTTATGTAACATACTGTGCCAGTCCTGTGAAACTTGGTAGCTTGTGCTGCTGGGTGAGCTTTATGTCACAAGCTGGGGCCTGTAGTGTCTCTGGTTGAAGGTTAATCTGCCTGAGCAGTGGCTATTGTTCATTGTCTTTATAAATTAATTCCTCAGGAAATGGGCACGCTAAGTAAGTTGACTGACTACTGAGAAAGAATCACAATAATTGTTGCCCAGATTTGAGCACCTGCAAATGTAGACAGAGATGCAGACAAGATCCTTTTTTTGCTATGAGGTGTTCATATGTGCTCTAGTTCTTCAACAAGGTTTGAGTCCTGTACCTCTGACATCCCTGCCTTTTATTAAGGTTCTTCTTTGAGCTCTCTCTTTTTGTCATAGAAAATATAAAACTTCTATGACGGGAATTGCAGAAGGTTGTTGACAGTGTTTTCTTTACTGTTGTGTCTTTGAATTCAATATATTCAGTGCCACATGATCTTAGAAAAAAGAATAAAGCTCTAATTGAAAGAACTGTCAAAATAGAAGGCTGATGTTGCTCTGTTTTTCACTTGTGTGTTCTATTGCTATTTTCTCTTGCAGGTAGCACAGATGGTATTGGGAAGGCTTATGCTGAAGAACTGGCAAAGCATGGTGTCAACATCATCTTAGTCAGCCGAAACAAAGAGAAGCTGGAGGCTGTATCCAGGAGCATATCTGAAACCTATCAAGTGGAAACAGATTTCATAGTAGCTGATTTCAGCAAGGGACGTGAGCTTTACCCAGCCATTAAAGAGGCTCTGAAAGACAGAGAAATTGGGATTTTGGTGAATAATGTTGGAATATTTTATGACTACACAGACTATTTTACTAATCTGACTGAGGATATGCTATGGGACTTGATCCATATAAATATTGCTTCTGCCACCATGATGACATATATTGTGCTGCCAGGCATGGTAAAGAAGAAGAAAGGGGCAATTGTGAACCTTTCTTCAGGAGTCTGTTGTCATCCAACACCAATGTATACAGTTTATGGAGCCACTAAAGTAAGTTGGAGTGTAGTGTTAAATGGTATACATTGGAAAGTATGTTATAGGTCGGTTGTGTTATGAGGGTTTTTTTAAAACATACAGCAAGGATGTCAAAATACTCAAACTTTTTCTAGGGTCTTGCTTAAATATTGGAGGTGAATGATACATATATTATGCAGAAAACTCTTCATCCTCACCAGTGCTGGGCTTTGAACGGAAGTCAGTGCTCTTGGATTTTGTGTGAACTGTGTCACAACAGTCATTCTAGGAGAAATGTTGCCTTAGATGCACAAAGCAGAGAGACAGTTCTGTGGGTCCCATTGAAAGAGGGTCAAGAATTTCTCTGTTTTTCAGCTGAACTGTGCTTCAAGTCTTTTGCATATCAGTATTTGGTAGCAAAAAGGGCTATATTCATGCTCAGGCCACCACTGTGACAAGGAGCGTGGCCAAATCAAGCCACTGCTTCATGTTATACCAAGGAGTGTTGTGCCATATTTCGGGACAAGTGAAAATAACTCCCCCATAATTGTCCTTCCTGAAGAGATCCAGGCAATAATGAATAGGCTGGGGCAGCTGGGTGATGCTGGAAGAATGAATGCTCTCGGTGATGGTGGATTTACACTGAATGATGTGCTGCTGAATCCACAAAAGCAACTGGCATTGTGGAAGGATCTCACCTAGATCCAGTGTCTAAACAAGTGGTTATTGCTCCCAGCTGTTTGTGGTTGCCCTCTGTTGTAGCCTTGCTCCTGGCACAGTCTTGTATTTCCTTTGGTCTGGAGCAAAACTAGCTCATAATACCCCAAGGTATAAAACTCTTTGCAGACTTTCTTCAGTGTGGAAACTGGCTTAAGATTACTGTTTCTGTGCAGAGCATCTGCCCCTTTGGTTATGCTAAGTGTATGTAGAACTGCACTCTGAATTAAAACAAACAGCTTGAATGAAGAAGAAGAAGCACAAATGTACCGAAGTTTCTTCATTTAGCTGACATAATAAATCCAAATCCTAGATCAGCAATCCATCTTTAAGCCTGGCCTCAGAACACAGAAGTGAGAACAAGCTGCTGCAACATCCTAAGCCTCTTTGTGCAATAACAGTGAATGGTGTTTGAAGTGGTTGCTTTAGTTTTCCTAAAGCAGCTGTAAGAGCATTTGTACAAGACGCTTTCCCAACAAACTGTTGGGTAAACCTTTTGCAAGGCTGTTTGGGAGCAGAAAGATGCCTGCTCTTTCTCAGGGAGAACTGGCTGTGTGGCACAGCAGTAGCTTCAGCAGAGAAGGCATCAGTGTTGCTTCCCTGATAAGACTGAGCCAGGCTCATTTTTCCGTCTGATTCCAGCAGTCCCAGTTATCAGGCTTGTGCTTTTCTTGTTATTCTGTAAAAGTAAAATGAGCTAAAGGAGGTAATGCAGATACACATTAACAAATGAATAATTTTGCATAAGGGAGTCCCAGGAAATAACTTGGCTTCTGGAGAAGACAGCTGAATGTGAAATTCACCTGTAAATGTATTAAAGAATGGGACTTTATTTTCTCCTTCTGACACTAGTAGGTAGAACTGGCTGTAGAGTGTCCTTGCAATGCCCGCAGACCAAACAAGGTGTTTGTTTTAGTTGAAATAAATGTTTTTAGATTACTTTTAAGCAGAAATTGTCAGACTGTGTTAAGCAGTCACTGTGTCCTGCAAGTTACTGTACCATGGCAGGTTTATAGCAAATAACAACACATAGAAATGTTGATAATACTTCAGAAGTTTATATTTTTATACTATTTATTAATTTTTTATTAATTGAGCTGGTGTATAAAATATGTTACAACTTTTCTGTAATTTTAATAAAACCTTGCCCTGAGGTTTCATTGTTTAAAAAAAAGAAAAAAAAAAGTCTCTTTCTGCTTTTGTCTTTCTAGAGCTACTTGGACTATTTCAGTAGAGCACTACATTATGAGTATGCCTCTAAAGGAATTTTTGTTCAGAGTCTAATGCCATTTGTAACTGCTACAAAAATGGTATCATTCAGCAGCACTTTATCAAAGAGATCTATCTTTCTTCCTACTGCTGAAGAATATGCAAGTCATGCTGTTTCTACTCTTGGGTTATCCATAAGGACCACTGGTTACTGGAAGCATGCAATACAGGTAATGGAATTCACTAAATTATTTCATGTTTCTCAGTAGAAGTAAATCAGCTATTTACTTTCTTAGGAGTCTAAATGAAAACTATGCTCATTCTGAAAAAGTGTAATGTATGTTGTAGACTTTAAGGCATTGTGCCATGTTTTCTCACTAGTTCTGCTTTAGAAAATCATGCTTGGGCATGCTTATTTTTAAGATCAGAGAATGAATCCAATTCTCCCTTGAAATGCACAGCAAAAATGGGAGAGTCAACTTTTTACTGAAAAGCACAGAGTATCTCATTTCACCTGCGGTGTTGCTGACTGGGCAGTGTTTCACTGTCTTCTGTAAACAGAAACAGCTTTTCATGGTCTTAATATATTGAGTATATTTCTGCTTTGGGGAGGAGTGGGTAGGGGGGATGGGATAATAGCAGGAAAAAACCCCCTATTTTTGTTCTAAGCTACCTGGAAGCAGGTCCTCCGTTTGTTAGGGTTTTCATTTTCGGAGGCAGACTGTTTTAGGTGCACATTGGTCACATCTCATGTATCCTACCTAGCGGCTTCCTATTGCATTGGAGTGAGTAGATGGAAATGAAGAAGTGGGGATAAGTCCAAAAGGAATAAAAGAAGATAGGTTGGATTCTGGCAAGATGTGGCAATTAAAGGAGTGGACAGAATTGCTGTTGTAAACTTGACCGATTCAGGATTTATTTGCAGGACTTAACTGCTCAGCTGTGGGTGCTACTTCCAAAACAACTAAATAAATGTACTTCCAAGGGCTTGAATTTAGGGCTTAGTTGATGGCATTCAACCACTTTTTGCCTTGCTACAGTAGCAATTTGAGAAACATTTGCTTTAATGGAATATATCTTAATCTGTCCCATCCTTTAATTTTTTTTTCTGTTCTCTTGTCTCCCTGTGCCTCTCTACAGTTCACGCTGGGCGAGTGCCTGCCTGAATGGCTGTGGGCACAGGGTGCACTGTATTTGTGCAGAATTCTACGCAAGCAAGGTTTGGCAGCCAAAGCTAAATAGGAGTAGCTTGATGTCCCACATGACAGTTCTGATCAGCGTGCTGCAGAAATGTTTAATACACCTTGGACTTACTGTAACTTATCCATAGCTACATAACCTAGACGACTGAAGTCTGGATCCTCTCTGTATCCTTGTATTAAATAGTTCCTCTGCTGCTTTCCTTTATGACAAAGTGCTGGTGTTATTGATGTTAATCTCTATTCACTTTCTCATTGAGATAATTGGGCAGGAGCAGGCACAGTGTTATTTCTGGCAGTAAGTGACCGCCTCTCACATAGTGCTACACGATGTCCGTTTGTAAAGTTGAGAGAACTTGAGACTCCTCCAAATCCATCAGAAACGGGACCCCAAAAAATCAAGCCATTCAAAACGACAACTATGAAGTTGTGGAGAAGATGGGGAGCAGCGGCAGGTGGGGGGGAATCAGGCTGAGGGACCATGACAGGCATCTGTCCATAGCTGGTGCCAACCTCAGCTGGCCCTTATGCCGTTCGCTTCAACTTTTCGGGACGAAACTTGCGTTGCCAACAACTCCTTCCTCTCGTTGGCACAGGGGCTTTAAACCCATACATTTAATTTGGGCAGTGTCCCTCAGCCCCGCCCCTGCCGGCATTATTCCTTGTGGGATAGCGGCACTCCCGGACGCCTTATCCCGAGGGCTCCGTCGGGCCGCGGCTCCTCGCGGGGCCCGGTACCGCCCGCGCCTGCGCAGCGCGGCCCCCGCGGGGCTCTCGCGAGAGCGCGGCAGTAAACAGCGCACAAGATGGCGGCGGGCCGGGCGGCGGCGGTGGCGGCNTGCCCCTCGTCTCCGGGGCTGCCTTGCCCGCCGCCGCGGCGCGGGACGCTCCCCGCCGGCTGTCACTTCACCTCTGCCCTGCCCGGGCCGGGAGCGGCGGCGCTGCCCCGCACGGTGCCCGGCCGTGCTCACTGCGGCTTTCGTCCGGCCGGGACGGTACCGGGCACGGGCTCGCTGGGCTCTCTCGTGGCATTGGCAGAGCTCCCCGGACGGGACGGTGCTGCTGCACTACAGCCGGTGCTCCGCGGGGCTCTCGCAGCCGGCGATCCTTGCGGCGTGCCCAGTCCTCGGGATGGGGTGTTCTCACTTCGGGAGAACCAGGGAGTGACTCCAAGCGTTACTCTTTTAGGGCAGAGGCAAGTTGGCAAGTGTGAGTCCCATCCGGCCTTTCACGGTATGGGTGTTAAACAGAATAAACCTGTGGGCGTGCTGTTCCTTTGCTCTTAGTGTCCATCGTACTTCGTTATCGTGCATACATACAACCTGTTATCAGCCATAAGGGTGTTTATTTTGCTCATTTCTTTGGTTGTTTTATTTTATTGCTATAGGGGCTATTAACCGATGAAGTGATAAGTCAGGTAGAGCTCAGCCAAGGCTAGGAGTCAGTGCACTGTAACTATGTTGAGCTAGGAATGAAGGGGAAACTTTATAATCACAAGCAGTTCACAGTCTCTCATGGTGTTGTCAGTCAAATAAAAATAGAGGGTATTTCTGTCCCTATTACAAGGAGGTACTTGGTAATGCTAAATAAAGTTAAATAAAAATGAAGTAACAACTGTCTTGATTCTTCTGTTGTTGTGCTGTGAGGTCAGCCCATCATTCCCCTGAATCATGTGAATCCCCTAATAAGTCTCCTGCTTTCTAGTCCTGGTCACAGCTGCAATGTGCAGTTCTGTTCTTCTTCTGCAGGTGCTGTGACAAACCAGACATGAGTGCCTCTTTCCTTATCTTTTATTGGCCTTTTATCTCTCATTTGCTGGTTGAGTGTTTGGAATTCTAAAGAATACAAGCGTTGCAATTTTTCTGGAGTATATTATGCACTTAGGAGCATAAGGGGAGGAGGCTGTCCCTCCATGTGGAAAACACTTCCAACAACTTCCTTAACTTTACATTATTACATGCTGTAGTCACGTCTTATTTTCTCAGGTGCCCATGCTTTTAGGAACATACAGCCCAGCTCAAAAAAATTTTGAAAGACTTTTTTTGTGCAGATTTTCAAGCACAGTCACTGCAGCTTTGCCTCCTCTGGTATCTCTTGTCCTTACCTGGCTTTGGCAAAGAGTTTGAATCGATTCTCCTTCTGTAAAATGATGTTCCTTAGTATTATTTCTATTTGCCATGTTTCTGACTGGAAAAAAACCATGCTTTTTTAAGTGTCCATGGACACTTTTATTGTGTTAGTATTTTATTTTGCACCTTTTCCCTGCCATGGGACATGCATGTCATTTTTAGCTCTTTGCTCCACTAACACAAAGTGTGGTGGAGTTTGGTGGTCATTGTTGCCAGTTCTGTTGTCAGGTTAATACTTGGGTGTTTCACATGTGCTCTGGTCTGAGCAAGAGAAGGACTTGAGTGTTGGTGAAAAATTGTTAAATGAAATATGAGGAACTTTTTCCTCTATTATTTCTAAAACGAACTACCAAAGGTATCTTTTTTTGGTGATTTTCAGACTATACAGCTGCACAAACATGTATCTAATTATTTTCTGTATTGCCCTGCCTTACAGGTTGGCTTGCAATCAGCTTTGCTAGTTCTTCCAGGGAGTTGACTTGGCCATCAGAAATGGAGTACAGGACTCAGCTGCCACATCCTGAGTGACAGAATCATTTAATGCAAAATGGAGAAGAAGCGGAGAAAGAAATGAGCCTGTTCACTAGGCTTGACCTGAAAAGACCATGAAATCTCTACTTATTTTGGATCCAGATTTAAGAATATCCAGTTGATCAGCACAGTGAAAGCAATGTTTACTGAAACAAAAATGAACTAGTTTATAAAGAAGAAAATTGTGATTTGAATATATGGAATTTTTGGAATGAAACCATTTTCTTCTATGACCATGAAGTTTGCAAACATCTGGCTTGTTCTGGTTGTTATTTTACTCTGTGGCAAAAAACACTTTGGTACCAGAGTAGGGAATTCATCTCATGAGGCTCATATATGTCCTGGATGTTCTCGCCTTACTTTGAAAGTGGAGTTCACTTCAGCAGTCGTGGAGCATGGTAATAAAGAGTTAATCAGTAAAAAAAATTCATGTCATGTTCATATGTATGTTACTGATTTGTGGTGTTTGTGCAGTTGTAGCATTCACAGTTTCTGTAGAAGCACATAATCTTTTAAATTCTGTATATTCGAAAAGAGGAATGCTTTTTCAAAGGTTCTTTGTTTAGCTGGAGACAGTGTTCCAATAACGCGAGAGGGGAGAGGGAAACTGAGAGAATGTTAAAAGTGAAAATGGAGTGTGAAGGTTCAGGTGGACAAGTTTGTGTTTTTAGTAGCTGTTTGTTTTGACCTGGCCAATGGTATGGTTGAGGCTCTTTTATGGAGTGTAACCCCAGAGATGAGCCATGAAGGAGTGAGAAAAGCAAGAAGTCTCTGTGGATTTGTCAAAGAAAAAGTTCGGAAGCAATACTTGCATGCAAAAATGGCAGATAATTGTGAAGAGAGCAGATGAAAGGTGGAGCAAGGCAGATGCTGCTGCTGAGACGGCAGAGAACAGCAGTAGGACACCTTGACTCTGCATCCACGTGTTGCCTCAGGAAGCTGCAGTATTCCTGCAGTGAAGCTGTGCTGTGCCTGGGTGCTTGCTGGCAGGGTGGCAGGAGTGACATTCCTGTGCGTAGTTGGCCATGGCCTTAACAGGGTGAATGTGGTGGTGTGAGCTGGGGCTGAGCCTGCTCACAAATCACTGGTGCAGACCAAGGACTGGACTGTTGAGTCTGACTTTGTTTTCTGAACTTGTCATTGCTGGTGTGAATAATTTGCACTAAAGCTCAGTAGCACACTGAGTCTTTAAACCATAGGTGTCAAAACCCACACTGAATTGGCATATCAGTTTGTGGCAGTGAATCTGTTCCCTCACCCCTGCTCCTCTCACATCGTTTCACCTTTCCATGATATTTACAATTCTACCTTCCTTTCAAAGGTTCTTGTCATATTTCCTGGATTTCCTCATGCAACACCCCCCATCCCTTCCCATTATGTAGTGCAGAAATAAATTTCAAACTTGTAAAGCAACAGAAAAGTGCCTCAAATTGTGATTATTTGTTCTGTGTAAAGAGAAGGAAAATTCAGACTTTGCAATATGAATGCATACATAAGCTGCTTAAACACCAGTTCTGATAAAGTTGTGCTCTTGTTCCAGAGTATATCGTGGCTTTTAATGGATACTTCACAGCTAAAGCTCGAAGTAAATTTATTTCAAGTGCGCTAAAAAGTAGCGATATTGAGAACTGGAGGATTGTACCTCGCAACAACCCGGCCAGTGACTATCCGAGCGATTTTGAAGTTATTCAGATCAATGAGAAGCAGAAGGATGGAGTCCTCACGCTGGAAGATCATCCAAACATCAAGCGTGTGACACCTCAGCGAAAGGTCTTTCGGTCTCTCAAGTATTTGGAGTGTAAGTTATTTTCTGTGTGGCTGCATGAGATCTGCTTAGGAAAAGTGTTCTTAGCCTTATTTCAGACATCATCTTAGCATTATGCAAATGAGAAGTGCCCTGCAGTTTAATTAACAGAAATCTCTTCTTTTGGTTATAAAATTATCAGGGTCTTGTCATACATTTGCTGAAAGCATGGTGTATTTCCATCTACAACATAGAACCATTTCTTTTGCAGCAGTCAGTTAGCTGAGACTATGGACCTCTGTATCCGTAGTAGATAAACCAGCAGCTTTTACTGATTTTTATTAGAGAAAATGAATACTCAGTAATCGAAAACTTTTGTTGTAACAGTATGATGTCTTAAGTGTGCATGAAAATCAATTCTTTTATGGTTTTCTTCATGCTGTTTTTAATTTTCTTCATCCTAATTCTGCATAGCTGATCCAACGCTGCACTGCAATGAAACCAGGTGGACTCAGAAGTGGCAGTCATCCCGCCCCTTGAGAAGAGCAAGTCTTTCTCTGGGTTCTGGCTTCTGGCATGCCACAGGCCGACACTCGAGCAGGCGTTTGCTGAGAGCCATCCCTCGCCAGGTTGCTCAGACCTTGCAGGCAGATGTCCTCTGGCAAATGGGTTACACAGGTATGCTTTTGCTTGTTGCCTGAGACCAATAACCTTGGGAAAACAAGTGAAGTGTAAGGAGAGGCTAATTGAGTCGTGTGTGTTAACCTCTCACTGGGGGCCAGGTTGTAAAGGCTGAGAAATTATTTGCTTTGAAATGCATTGTATATTTATGGAGTGCTTGTTTGTATGTGTGTACTGAGGAGAAATTTGTCATGTTTATGATCTTTGGCTGAATTTCTGAATTGGAATATGAGTTCATTTAAAATCTATAACTGACTTAGATTGCTTACTACATTAAACGAAAGTTCTCTTAACTTGATAGAATAGCTTTGCTATGGAGCTGAATTGGAAAAAGCAATGTTTTTCTCTTAATAGGTGCTGGTGTGAGAGTAGCAGTGTTTGACACTGGTTTGAGTGAGAAACATCCACATTTCAAAAATGTAAAGGAGAGAACAAACTGGACTAATGAGAGAACCTTGGATGATGGTGAGTTACTTTGCAGTTTTCCAGCTCTTCCTGGTCTATTTCGTGCTTGCTGCTGTCCTGCTAATGTCTGTTAAAACTGTGTATCTTGATATTTAAAGCTTAATTTTTCAGTGTCCCAAGCACTTTGTACTCATACCAAATTCAGCAGGGTGTATTAAGGTTCCAAGAGGGTGGTGCATAAGTCTCCTTGGAGCTGTGTGTGACACTTCATCATAGCTGTTGAAAAATGTCAGGGCAAAAAGCTGTTGTGCTCCTGTGAATACATTGCCAGAGAAGGTGAGAGCAAACCCCACAAAGCTGTTTTCTTTGCTACTCCTTTTCATGTTGCTGTTTCACAGTGGTACATATTTCCATACTGATGAGGGACAGCATTTTCCTTCCTTACTGTGCTGTCCTAAACTGATGGGAGTTTGGCACCTTCCTGTAAAGTTTTTCCATTCTGTGTAGTTGAACTTTTTATTTTCTGCAGTATGTGGGTGTTCCTCCTTCATATATGACCCTGTCTTGCCCTGACCATGTACAGATTATTCATACAGTTTGGGTCAGTGAGTCACTTGGCCTTTGAATCTCCCTAGAGTTCACAGTAGATGATTACGTTGCTCAGTCTTGTGTGCACCTCCATAGTGTCCTTTACATAGTAATTTCTTTGCATTGCAGCACATGCTTTTGGTAGTTCTTTCTGTTAGTTCTGTGCCCAGAGGGTTGCTGGACAGGCAGATTTGGAGTACAAAAATATAATGTGGATGGTCCAATAAAGCAAAAGCTTAAGTATTTTTTGAGGAGAGGAGAAAAAAGTGTTTTCTTGTCTCATTGCTCATGCCTAACAAAATTTGGTTATTTCAGACTCAGGATAAAAATCCTTTAAGAAGTCTAAATTAAAATACATTGACTTTGGAATGAGCTGCATTTTCCAAAATACGGTTTTTCTGTCATGATTTCATTGGTAGCAATCAGGAGTGGATGGACTGGAGAATGTATTACCCAGGTTTCATCTGCTGGTTGTCTGGCTACAGCATGCTGCAAATTCTGTCCCCACTGAAACTGGTAGGAAAATAGGGTTCAAAAAGACTAGGACTGAACCCAGCACTTGTGGTTTGTTGTAAAGTCTGTTACATTGATGTGATTTTTGCTATAGGTGATGTTCAGTGATGAAAACCCTTGGCAATTAAATTGTTTGTCTTCTAATGTCTAATTTTGTTTCCTTCTCTTGCTGATAGGTTTAGGCCATGGGACTTTTGTAGCAGGTGTGATAGCCAGCATGAGGGAATGCCAGGGATTTGCTCCAAATGCAGAACTGCACATTTTCAGGGTGTTCACCAATAATCAGGTAGCTATCTTACATGTGTTTCAATTCCTGCCTTTCCAGGTTAACCCTGTATTAATCCTTTCCTTTGGGAGTATTGCACTCATAAATGTCGACATTGATAAGTGGGAAGGATACAGCTTTCTATTTTTAAGAGATTACTACAAGATTTCTGACAGTTTCCAAATCTGGTATATTTTTCTGAAATAGTATATGTAAGTCTTTTGTGTGTACTGGGGCAGTCACTCAAACGTACTGAGCACTAGAAATTTAAGACCATTGTCACTTTTGTTCTCCATTTTGGTGTTGTTTCTCCTCTCTGTCTAAAGTCTGTATTGCCATGAAATCACTGGGTTTTTTTTAATGGTAACTTTTCCCCCCTCTTTTTTACATAGGTCTCATACACATCTTGGTTTCTGGATGCTTTTAATTATGCAATTTTAAAGAAGATAGATGTACTGAATCTAAGTATTGGTGGGCCAGACTTCATGGATCATCCGTTTGTTGACAAAGTTAGTATGAGGAAATGAAGTGGGCATAATGTTTGTATCTCTCACACAAATACTGGACTTGCAAAGCTACTTGTTTGTGTCTGGTCCTGCTGACACTTTCTCTGTTGCGTTTGTGTGACAGAAATTCTCTACAGTGTACAGACTTTTAGGGATATATATATAAGGAATGAGTTAAAAAACCCCAAGCACAGCCCAGATGTTCACAGAGTTATGGAAAATGCCATTTAACGAAATGCTTGTTAATCTGCTAGGAAATTACTCCCAAGCAGACAACTAAAAGGACCTTTAATAGAAGACTCAACTGTAACCCACTCTTGTGGGGTTTTTTTTGTTTTTTTTTAAATCTCTGCATGGTTAATTTATTTCATGGTAAAAAACATGTATTGGCATGATTTTAGTGAATTTAAGAACAAATAGGTAAAAAGTTCAGGTAGTTGATTCAGCTGTGTGCCAAGACATGTGGTTCAGGTTAAGATGGAATTAGGTTTTTGTCTTTGTAAATGTCGTAGTTCCCTGAATTATTGATCTGGCCTTCAAAAGTATTAAATGAATTAGTTTACTTTTCAAATAAAGGATATAGTCTTTGTTTGTAAAGGGCAGTTAAGAGGTTTGAAGCATATAAATTCTTCCTTGTTATTTTTATGATAACCTGCATTGAAATTTAATTTGACAGTCACTTCACTGTACTCTCCAGAATACTACTGCAAGGGATTCACTATAACTACTTGACTTTGTCATCTACAGTGCTTTGTTAGAGACAAGAATTTTTGCTTTGCTTTGAGAAGGTTCTGTCAGCAGTGTTGATGTCAAGGCTGGGTTATTGCTCGCATCATCTTAAGAAAGTTCAGAGCTTAATATTAGATATACAGGGAGCTGTATCTTGTAAGGCTCAGGAAGAAGTTATGTCTGTTTGAAAAGTCTCTTTTTGGGTGGCAGAGCCTTATTGTGAACATTGTTTTTTGTAGGTTTGGGAGCTGACTGCCAACAATGTCATCATGGTCTCTGCTATTGGCAATGACGGCCCTTTATATGGGTGAGTGTCAGCAACCACTTCAAAGAGAGCCAACTATGTTGTTATGTGGGTTTGGAAGTAGTTCTGCTTGGTCAGGAAGTTTTCTCTCCTTTTTTCTCTAATCTTAGAAAGTGACTCGAGTTAAACTCTTTTCATTGTCCTTATTACTCCCATTTTGTGGAGCACTTAAATAAACATTTCTCTTTGAAACAGTGGAAAGTCAGCAAGAGCAGAATGGCAGTGCTTCCAGCTGACATTTCCCCGTTAGAGTGAGCAGGCAACTTTGGTTACTGATCTTGGACTTAAACAATTTAGAAGGGATCAACCCAGAGCAATTTGTGATGTATTTCTAAAGTAAATACCTGAAAATAGATTTTGTTTTGTCTTAAAGGTACATGGTTTTGTAGTTACTGAGTTAGCAACTGCTTGATAAGTTGCTGTCACTTGTGAAATATAAATATCTGACAAAAATCTGATGGTAGCACTTCTATTACCAGGATAAATTTATGATTGTATCTTGGTTTTTTGGGTGGTGTTTTAATTTTTTTGTGTTCCTGTCTCCCAACTTATTCTAGGACCCTAAATAATCCTGCTGACCAGATGGATGTGATTGGAGTAGGTGGCATTGACTTCGAAGATAATATAGCTCGCTTTTCCTCTAGGGGAATGACCACTTGGGTAAGAGATTTTAATGAAGGCCACTCACATTTGCAGCCAAAATAAGGCCCTTGGAAGGGCAACCTCGTCTGAATGGGCAGTCCTATGTAGATGTGTGTTGGAGTAACCACTGAGAAAAAGATATCATTAGAGATCAGAATAGTTAGAAACTGTAAATCTTTAAGCAAAAGGCTTGATGTTCTTTTCAGGGCTTTTTGTTACTAGTCCTGACCTCTGTTGACATTTTTGATGAATTTATAAAACATCCAGAAGTTCCTTTTGATTGATGGTGAAAACTTGTCTTTGTGGTTAAATCTGCAAATATGGAGGCCTACTCTTGTCCTTTAGTTTAAAAATCCTAGGATTTCCAGATGCTACATGTGACATTGCACTTACCTGCCTGTGGAGCTGAGGTGGTGGTTGCTGCACACATGGTGCCAGATGAGCTTGCACTGTGATCTTGATGAAGGGCACTGTCCCATGTTTCTCTTTATGGAGCAAGTAGCAGTATGTTTCTCATTTTGTCAGTGGTTCCATGCTTAGCAGAGCTACTGATCAGCAGTAACATTGAAATGTTGGGAACTTGTCCTCAACAGCTTGAGTCCTTCTTTAGGTTAGTTGCTATTCTGTGATGCTGAACTTCAGATAATTTAGTTGCTAATTTTACTTCTGAATGCCCTGCGGTTGATTTAAATGCCCAAATGAAGCCATCAGTGTTCATTTACATTAGGGCAATAATCTGTTGGTTTTCTTTCACAGGAGCTGCCAGGAGGTTATGGCAGAGTGAAGCCTGATATTGTTACTTATGGCTCTGGAGTGAGAGGCTCTGGTATGAAAGGTGGATGTCGCTCCCTCTCTGGGACAAGTGTGGCATCTCCTGTGGTGGCAGGTGCTGTCACTCTGTTAGTGAGGTAAGTCTTAAATAAGAATCTCTAGAAAGATGCCAGCCAGGAGGGTCATAAAATTCCCTATAAAAGAATCCGTCAAATAAAACTAAATTGCGTTTAGATGTAGGAAAAGAAACTTGGAGGATAAAATCATAGTTGTTCTGCCTGAGACGTTACCTTGTCTGGCTACCTCTATGTTTCATGAGAAAAACTTGAGAACTGCTTTGCATAATAGTTATGTCTTTGAGAATATAGTTAGGGAGAACAGTATTATGAGGCAGTCTTGTCACATTTTTTAATAATTAAGAATTGCTGAGCTTCTCTCAACTGTTGTAAAAGAACAGCTGCTCAAAGCAGGCACCTTTAGCAGGTAATTATCTATGTACCTGTAAATTTTATCAGATGTGGAGTTTTATGGCTGTTGTCCTGTTGCATAATTCAGCTGTTGCACACTGAAGAACTTGAATGTGGGAGCTGCAAGTCCATACCCTGTGTTTGTCATTGCTGCTCCATATGGATGAGACTTACCTTCATTTGAGAAACATGCAAAAAATTCAAAGTCACCATCGTATTTCCTCCAAAAAATGGTGCATTTTAGATTGAACAACAGAGCTATTTTTCCCCCTTGGAAGACAGATATTTTATCTTAGCATATAAAGATACTGCTCTGATTGTAATGACTGCTGGTTGTGGAGCACATTGTAAGGAGAAAAATTGGTGTATTATTAGTTTTTAAGAGAAATATATCAGAGACTTGTCCCTCTTTTACATTTGTATCATGAGAAATCAAGCAATAGCAGACAAATATGAACAGAGAATTTTATAACAACTGATTTTGTGATCTGTTTTTTCCTGTTTCAGCACAGTTCAGAAGCGTGAAATGGTGAATCCAGCAAGTATGAAGCAGGCCCTTATTGCATCAGCACGGAGACTTCCTGGAGTCAACATGTTTGAACAAGGACATGGCAAATTGGATCTTCTAAGAGCTTATCAGATCCTCAACAGCTATAAACCACAGGCCAGGTTAATTTTAATCCTTAGTTAATCAATGGTACACTATAATTTGCTCTTTTGTTTGAGAGAGCAGGTGATGCATGTGTAACTCAGTTGAGCAATCTGTGCTTGTGCAACAGTGAGGACTTGCAGAGATCTTGTCTAATCTGAAGCATGAATTTTGACAAGAGAATGGATGAAAAGTCACAAGTTTTTTCTGCCTAAGTTAAGGCAATGTAGGGGATGATAATTTTCTCTTATATCCTTAGGTGTTATGAATAATGTAAGAACACAGTGGAAACTTAAGCTTTAACTTTTGAAAATAAGGACCTTCTCCCCGTACCGAGAAGTTTCCTTTTGTGTGTGTGAAAATCTTTTCACAAAACTTTAAAAAATAGAGAGGAAGGGAAGAAGATTTCGGGGTTTATTTGGGAAGTGAGGTGAGAACTTGGGAAACTATGACTGGCATGGTTTATCTGAAACTTTTTCATAGTTACATGTAGTGGCATGTTCTTCTTCTGTTTATTGATATTTTTTTCTCTTTAAATCTTCCCTCCTCTGTCCTGCTGTAGTTTGAGTCCAAGCTATATTGACTTGACTGAATGTCCCTACATGTGGCCCTATTGTTCTCAGCCCATATATTATGGAGGGATGCCAACTATTGTTAATGTTACTATCCTTAATGGCATGGGAGTCACAGGGAGAATTGTAGACAAGGTAAGTATTAACATTGTTCCGAGTTCTGACTGTTAATGTTGCTAAAACCTTCCCAGAAAATACTATTAGCTATGAATTTTGTAGAACAAACCTTACTGCTGGAGGCAAGAGATGCAAAATATTTGATTAAAGGGCGCACCCGTATTGGAGGATTTGTCAAGATGAGCTGTTTACAGGTTTTCAAGCAATGCATTGGTTACAAGGGCATGTGGCATCTTATCTTTGCAAAACCAGTTTGAATTAATATGTACTTAGAGATTTCTTTGTACTCTCTAATAGCATTTAAAATCATCTGGACACGCTTTCCTAATTTTTTTTTTCATCCTGGAGCATAAATGATCTCTGTAAAGAGTCATGGCACTGAATCATGCCTTTTCCATGGGTCACAGTGACCTGAATGTATCGGCTTAACCAGACTCTGCTGCCAAAGCTGTTCTTTCACACCAGTGATGTTGAGCGTGTGGGTTGGCTAGGGAGGCTTTTAATTAACGAAGTTTAAATGTAGAATAGATTTGAGAATTGATACAAGTTAAACAAGACACCTGTCCTGTAACTCCAGCCAGTGTAAATGAGCCTAATTTCAACATTTTACTGTGACTCCTGATGTCTGTTTTTGATTCAAGATTACATTAAAGGGCGTTGAAGCTCTTGCCTAGGATCATTAGCTCATGGTAATACACACAGCTGGTGTAATTGGCCCGTGTCTGTTACACTGTTAGCTTGCTTTGTTACCAAAAGGAAATCTTGTGTTCTTGCCAACAAATTTGTGCACATGATCTCAGAACCTTAAAGCAGGTTCACTTGGGCAGCTTCTTGTAGTCCTGCCTCTGAAAAGCCTCTAGTCTGGGTCGTGGACACTGTCACGATTGAGTTGATTCACTGGCACAACACCAAACTTTTGGGCTTGGGGGGCATTTTCAAATTTGATGTAATCTTCGGAAGAGCTAATATTTGTTACTTCATGCAGAGAAAAAGGGCCAGTTGTGCAGAAAGTAGTGATTGTAAATACTGTGTTACCAATGTTGTGTGTTCTTCATTTCACAGCCAGACTGGCAGCCCTATCTCCCCCAAAATGGGGATAACATTGAAGTGGCTTTCTCCTATTCCCCTGTCCTGTGGCCTTGGTCTGGATATTTGGCAATTTCCATCTCTGTAGCAAAAAAAGCAGCATCTTGGGAAGGCATTGCTCAGGGTCATGTTATGATCACAGTGTCATCCCCTGCAGAAAATGAAGTAAGTTCTGTGGATTTTGGATTTTCTGCATTAAGAATTATTAAAAGTGCTTTCTGATACACAAATACCTTGGTTTTAAGGGTTTGCTCTAGCCCTGTCATTTGAAGCATAAGTTAAACTGGGGTCAGAAAATGAAAGAGTGCAAATAATGATCTTTATAATTGAGAGCAAATTGCATGTAATTTAGAATCAAGAAACCTCTCTTTGGGACCAACAGCATAATTTCATTTGTTTTTTCTGAATTTTAAGTAATGTATTTTGAAAAACATTGCTTAAATATTTTTTATCTAGAACAGTGCTTAATTGTTCTGGAGAAACTTATAAAATTTTGAACTATTAAACCAGATCACAGTTGTAACATATGTTAAGTGTTTTACCTTCTGAGCATTATTATAAACTGTTGAGTGCAGAAAAAAATACTGCAGCAGTTTAGGGCAAAAGTCATCGCTTTGTCTCTGGAGCTGGTACTGGTGACTAAAAGTAGATTTGGTACCTCCAGTTTTTTTGTCTTTTACAATCCGTGGTTAACTGATTCCTGTGGGGAGAAAGGATTTCACTGTAGTTTGTTCTGTCCTTCAGTCTAAGAATGGTGCAGAGCAGACTTCAACGGTGAAGCTTCCAATAAAAGTGAAGATTATTCCTACTCCACCTCGTAGTAAGCGAGTCCTTTGGGATCAATATCATAACCTCCGTTATCCACCAGGATACTTCCCCAGGGATAATTTGAGGATGAAGAATGATCCGTTAGATTGGTATTTATCTCAGGTTCTATTAAATCAGTACTTCTTGATTGTGTGTTAATGATATGGGGTAACTTTACTGAGTGCCATACTACTGGCCTTTTTCAGAGGGGCATGGGATTATCTTTCTGAGAAATCCCTGGAAAGCACTTGGACTCTATGCTTTTGGTGCAGGATTATTTTCTGAGCTCTATGGTTTTATTCACATGAGATGAAAAGCTTTTAAAATGCTCATTTAAGATACTGAGATTTTTTTTGGCTTTTCTGTTCTGACCTAATTTCTCCCAGGAAGTTAGGGGGGACACTTTATTAACTGCTTCTGCATTCACTTATCAAACAAACTTGGCAATTTAAAAGACAAGAAGAGACCTCCTTGTCTCTTGAGGGAGGCTGTCTTCAAAGCAGGGAAAAGCTTGGCTGACCTGTTGCCTTTCATAGATGGAGAGGGAAAGCATCCGTAGGAAAAATCACACAACAGTATCTCAGTGAGTCAGTGAATTGGGTCAGTGACCAGGACATAAGCTTTTGGAATGTTGCTTCAAGGGTGCAGATGTGGTAGCTGGACAGGATTTCAGAAAATCAGAAAGGTGGAAATCAGATTTCTGCATGCCAGATCTAAATGTCTTCAACACTCTTCTCTTTCTAAGGAATGGTGACCATATCCACACAAACTTCAGGGACATGTACCAGCACCTCAGGAGCATGGGGTACTTTGTTGAGGTTCTTGGTTCCCCATTTACGTGTTTTGATGCAAGTCAGTATGGTAAGCATGAGTTAATTGCTTTGTTCTCCATACTGTTAACTTTTTCCTGAAATGACCTTTCTTTGGAAGACCAGAAATGTTTTTAGGGTATATATAAAAATTGTAATGGTAGTAGAAAAATATATTGGCTGTGGGAGTATTTATTACTTATGTGCTGATAGTTAGTTGTGTGGAGTATTGCTGGAGAAGCTTGCTTGGGAGTTCAGAGTGCAGTTCTCTGAAAAAAGAGGGAAAGCCAGCCTTTAGTGTTTAAAAGCCCATCTGTATTCAGTCCCACAAAGGCAGAACTGTATTTGCCAAAAGATTTTGGCACAGTCAAAATGAAGCATGACCTGTTTAAGAGGCTAAAATCAAAGGTGTCCCTCATGGTTCTTTTTTTATGCTTAGCGATCTTTGATTACATAAAAGAGTGGGTAAAGTGTTCATCCAACCGTATATGATAGCAAAGCAGTATGTGGTTTGTTTCTGTGTTCATCAGGGAGGAAATTTGATGGGTTGGCCGGGCAGGGGACAAACCAAGCTGTCTGTGCTCTTTTCTGCTCCCATACGGCCCTTGTTTAACCATGGCATGCTCCAATAACCCTCTTCTCTTTCGGGCTGTAGTGTTCTTCAGTGCCCTGTAAGGTGCATTCTCCTGAGTTTGCCAGTTCTGGAACTGGTGCCAGTAGTAATCTTCTGTTTATTTTGATTCTTCAGTGAATACCTCACAGCTGCTTTTAGAGTTCAGTGGAAGTGCAAATGGATACATAAATGTTAGGTGTTAAAAAAGTAGCAAAATAGTGTTTCTTCTGAGACCTCTAGTTTTCTGAGAGAGAGTAGCATTAGCGGACTTCTCTCTTCTCTGATTCGCTCTTGCATTGTACCTCATTTGATTGTCCTCTGTTGGGCTTTTGGAATTTCCTGAAGAAGTGAGGGGACTAAAACTCAGTGATCTGTTGTCCATCTGCCACTTGTCCCTAACTTAGATTGTTTTCACACTTGGCAAGGGTGCACTCAGTCCCATTTCTCCAGGATCTTTATCAGAAGGCTGTGTGAATGCAGACTGCCTGGACTTGTGGAATTGCCTTGATTGCAAGGAACTGTGAGACATGGAGCTAGCACTAGTGATTTATCAAATTGCTCAGGGTATCATCCTGTTAAGATTTGCCTTTTCTCTGAGAATGGAAATTCCACCACCTCTCTGGGCAATCAGAAAGTGGAGAAGCAAAAGGGCTTGGTATTTAGAAGCAGTCTAAAAGCATAAGCATGTTTTCAGGGAATAAAAGTATATTTTTCTGGTTGTATTTTTTTCAGTGATGCAGAGAGGGTTGTGCTTGCTCTTATACAGGAGTGGGAGAGGGTTATATGAACGGGGCAGTGGCACTTTAATCAAGCCTACCAGAATGCAGCTGTAGTTTTCAAGGGGTGAATCAAACCACGTTTCGGTAATTGCTGTCTACCTGGCTGCCAGTCTGCAGTAGTGAGGGGAGTGCCTGTTAGAAGTGGAGCAGTGAAAGCTCCTGACAAGGGTGCATCTTCATTAGCACTCCACTTTAGATCAGTGGTGAATCCCCTCAGTGCCCAGCTCTGCCACAGTTTGGCTCAGTTTATGGAGTGTTTGAATGAGACCAAGCTGCAAAACACACACACCTGACACATGTGGGCATTCAGTTCTTGAGACCACACAAGCAGGAGTCATAAGTAACTTCCTGTGCTGCCAAACTAATTTTTTGATACATATGTAAACTGAATTGTCTTATATTTACAATGTTAAATATGAGTTTATTTGGTGAACTGCTAGAGCAGGGCACAAGGACCAGATAATGTGCAAAATGTACATTTATGTTCGCTGCTGTGTGCAATGTATGAACAGTGATAACATTACAGTGACCAGCCTGGTGAACTCCTGTTTCTGCTTTTACACACAGGGACTTTACTGATGGTGGACAGTGAGGAAGAGTATTTTCCTGAAGAGATCACCAAGCTGAGGAGGGATGTTGATAATGGACTTTCACTGATAGTCTTTAGTGACTGGTACAACACATCCGTCATGAGAAAAGTCAAGTTTTATGATGAAAACACAAGGTGCTGACTTATTTCCAAGTTCTTTGGGAAATAAAGTGCCATATAATTGCACATATTACCCTAAAAATCCTAAATGTGATGCGCTGTATTTCGGCACTTGAATGTTACCTGTAAGAAGGTGCTACCTTAAATAGCAGAACTGACCTTAGCTACCTATTTTATCATGATTGTGAAGACCTCTTTGGTACTGTATTCTACTTTTAATGCCAAGAAAAACATTTACAATGAAAAGAAATAAGAAATTTGAGACAAAACCAACAAGTAAAAACGGACATGTTTTTACTTTAGGGGAGCAGAATAGAAAGAAAATGTGCATTGCAAGAGTATCACCAGGTTGCGTACCCATTACTGAAATTATTCTATGTATTGTATAAAGAAAAAATATGTGACATTTTGCTTCATTATAAAAATGAGAAGCAAGGTACATGACTGTCATTTTTATCTCAGCCAAACAAAGAGCATAAGACTGAATTTCTTTCTAGTAAATGGAAGTTTTTCATGCAGCTGAAATGCACTGAGAACTTTACATCAGTATTATTTAAATTCTACTCAAAAGCATTGTTGTCAGAGAGAACAGCTGCTCAGATGCCCCTGGAGTTAAATAAGGCTTTGAGATGTAGTTCTTTATTTAAATGGCTCTGGAAAAGTCTGTATGCAGGAAGACGTGACTTTTTGTTATCCAAACTCTAGATGTATATTCTGTATACTAATGAACAGTGTTACATTTACAATTTTTACAGGCAGTGGTGGATGCCTGATACAGGAGGTGCTAATATACCAGCTCTCAATGATCTGCTTTCTGTCTGGAATATGGCCTTTAGTGATGGGCTTTATGAAGGAGATTTTACCATGGCAAGTCATGAAAGTGAGTACTGGAGTCCATTGCCTATGAAAGCTACAGTGGGGTGTTTGGAAAGTCATTTTCTGCAAGTTTGAGGTTGAGCAAGAGTCAGGGGAACCACTCAAATTCAGTGAGAAGAGTCTTGTAAATGATTTCTTAAATGATTTCTTCCTTTTTAGACTTTTTCATGGTATTTGATTAAGCTTTTCAGTTTAAAAAAAGATAGTGCCAACCTTCTAAATTGAAAGATTTAAAAACAGCGTTTAAAAGTGAGCCTGTGGAAGCTGTGCTTAGCAGTGCTTTCTCTGCGAATACACACATTGGTTGAAACGTGAAAATTCAGTGCAGTGTTTCTGGGAATGTTTTCTCCTGGACTTGTTGGGTGGGAAAGGGAGGGAGTGTAATTTTTGGTCTAAACAGCAGTTTTGTGATTTCATCTTCCAGTGAATTACGCGTCAGGGTGCAGTATTGCAAAATTCCCAGAAGAGGGCGTTGTCATCGCACAGACTTTCAAGGATCAAGGTATGAACTTCTTTGTCCTTTTTTCCCTGTTTTGAGTAGAACTTCGGGGTCAGTGCACAACCAAAGTTGCAAAGTCTAAAGGTTTAAAAGCAATAAATCTAAAACCACGTTGACAGGGTAGGTATTTTTCCGTTTCTTCGTTTTGCCTAGAACATGTAGCTGATGCCTAAGAGGCAGCTGCAGTGTGACTCTGTATACAATTCTTATATAGTACAACAGTATCCAGGTGTATATGGGCAGTCCTTTATTGTGATTGCTATATGGAAACACATGTGCATGTACATGTGTCTCTGGAAGGAGAGGAATTGTGTTGTAATTGCGTTACTTGCTCATGTTTCTCACAAATTTCAAGTGCTACTGAAATATATCCCCTGATCATTGCCATATTTAGCATGAGTCTTGTGGTAGCTGTGGTGATCTAAGGGTATAAATAAGGAAAATTTTAGTAGACAAAATGTCACCAGCTAAATTCTCATAAAGGAAAATTTTATGCATACAGGATGCCTGTGGTCTCAGACTTGAGTGATCTGTTCTCTATGCATTTCCATTCTCTTTTATCATAATATCCTTTCATTTGTGAGGGGGTAATTCAGAACTGTAATGGAAGCAGGCAGTTCAAAAAATAAATCTAGTATTTGTTGAGCCTTTAGGAAGTGCTGTGCAGGAGTAAATGGTCAGAACTCTTACAGTGTTGCAGGTCAGGTTTGTGCAGATGGGTGTAGAAGTGTTTGAGTGTGAGAGCAGAAGCACGTGCAGTGCTTCCGATACAACTCAGTAACTGCAGAGAAGATCAGTGAGTTCATTGTATTTTTGACTTACAGTGTCAAAACAGTGGTGATTACCTAGTGGAGAAATTTTCTGGAACAGTAGAGCTCATCTGTGTGAGTCTTTTGGAGGAAGACAATATCCCTGTATGCTGATGACTTAGATGTTTCCTTATGCGAGAAAGACAGAGTGTCAATTTAACAAGTAGCCTGCTAGACCTGCTTTTTCTGTTGAATCCTTTTCATTGCAATTCATGAAGCAGAAGAGCTCTCTGTTTTGCTTCTGCTATCTAAACACAGTGTCTCAAGTAAATGGGATAAATTTCAAATACAAATTTGAAATTTGTCTTTGTTTTTTGAAACAGATGTTAAAGGTAGGAGACCTTTAATCTAAAACCACCTTTGTATGGAATTTTGCAGAAGGATGGAAACAACATAAAGAGCAGAATATTTTGATTTTAAACTTTTTGCTGAAGATACTAGAATTTTTCATTCAGGCTTGTTGAAGATAATACATGTTGTGAGGTATTTTCTTCTTCTCCACCAAAGAAAGAAAAAAAAGTTTATTGTCAGCAGGAAACTTTACAATCAGGGTCTTGGAGTAGTTTCATTTTTATAATAACATCATCGAGGTTTTGAAAACTTCTTGCAAAAATGTGTGCCATGATGTGGGGCATTGCTGTGTTTGTCAGATGGAAATGCAGACTATGTTGTTTTATGGGTAGATTGATACTGGTGCTCTGCAGGCTGTGAAATTTATTTGTGCTTTGCTTTAGGTCTTGAAGTTTTAAAACAGGAGACTGCTGTAATTGAAAATGTCCCTATTTTGGGGCTTTACCAAGTTCCTTCGGAAGGTGGTGGCAGAATAGTTCTGTACGGCGACTCCAACTGCCTGGACGACAGCCATCGGCAGAAAGGTGTGTGAGCCCTGCACTGACAGCTGTCCTCTGGGGCTTTACAGCCCCCACCAGAAGTAGATGGTTTTTTTAGGGACTCAAAATATTCCTTACTGGGGATTAATCTCAGTCCAGCAGAGCTCTGCTGAAGTGCTGTGAGGTGCATTTACAGCAAAAGAGCACCCCACATTAAATAGCCCTCTGATAAATGGGACTGTTTCCCATACACACTGTTTTTTTTTCTGTTCCACAAGCTTTGGGGGCTAGTTTTTGGGGTGGGTCATTTTGCAAGGGGAGTTTGGTTTGTGGTTTTTTTTTTCTTTTTTGGGGTATTTTTGTTTGCAGAAGGCACTAATAGTTAAACATTCTTTATCCGACGTTGTGAAGAGGCCATTAGGAGATCCTTTCACTTTTTCTCTAGTTACATCTTCAGAATGTTTATATAGAACAGTGGATTTTATCTTTTGAGTTTTTACCTCAGCCTGTCTTGTTCCCTTTGCAGTGTTTCCTGTGAGGATTTATGGTTATGTTCAGTGTTTCAGTTGTGCATTACTATTTTCATGTTATCCTACTTTGACACAAACCTGCTGGTGTAAATGTGTCAGAAAGTAGGAACTTCCATTTGTTGTCAAAGCATTTGTTTGCAACTCTAGGTAGCAAGTGTGTGAGGTGTGTGTGTATGTTTCCTGTGGCTCCCAGAGAAGCCATGCTCTCTGCCTACACACTATGGTTGATTCTTCTAAAATCTTTTTTCTAGCAGTTTGTCTGTTCTGACTTCAAATTTTTAAGAGGTTGTTTAGGTTTCTCATGACATGTAAAGCACAAGCTGGTAGGTCTGTGGCTTGAGGGGAGGAAGATAATCGAGTATGTGAAGTCTTTTTCTGCATTTCCACTGAACAGAACTGAATTTTCCTTTTGTGATGAAAAGTACATCTATAATTTTTTAAGCTTGTCACTGACATTTTAAAATACTACGTTATGCAATCCATTCCTTTCCTAATTTATTTAAGTTTAAAGGAATTTGCTGCCTAAGGGAGCTCTCCATATGTAGCTCATTTCTTTCTCTACCATACATTTTGGAGTTTTTAAAGACTTCTCTGATTTTTCCTTGTCTGCCTTTGGGTTGCTTCTTGTGAGTTGCCCTAACACCTACGTATTGGTGCCTTAGTGCTTGCTGTAGGTTATTGAAAGCACATAACAAAAGATAAGATACATAGCTTTAAATTAAGTAATAGAAAATAATGCTCTGTGACCTCCCTAACACTGTTAAATTCAATGTGATGTCTGAAGCAAGAAAGAGTGGAATGCTCTAAAGAAATCCTTTAAAAATAGCTTTTAAATTGTGAACCAGGAGCTATATCTCCTGCAGAGACATTGGTGGCTTTAACTGAGGAAAATTCCTAACATTTGTGAATATAAATCCTTAAAATCTCTTTGACCCCTTTGAAAAATCAAAGATGAGGGTTTAAGGGACACTGGGATTATGAAGATTAACTCCCATTCCCAGCAAACTGTTCCTGGGGGCAGAAGTTCTGAGAAAAATAGTTTGCTGTGTGGTGGAAATAGCTGATAAGGCATTGTCCTACTCCTGTGAAGGGAAGCTGGAGTGCTTGTTCCTTAGGGGTAGCTTTGGATTAAGGAGTAATAATTGAGGAGAGAATCTAAACGAGTGATTATGTGCTTTTGAAGTGCAAAGGAAAACTGTGATCAAGTGTATTGTGGTGTTGATTCCCAGCTTGGTCTGTACCACAGCCGCTCTAGGTTATGCTTGTACCTTTAGCTGGGATGTAGCCAGAATGTTTCTCCTTTGTTTGTTTGTTTATTTTTTTAAGCTTGAGAAAGCAAATGAGTCATATCCTTGCACTGTAAACATTACCTTGTTCTTACTTTTCTTAGCAAGGTATTTATTTTGTTCTTTCAAAAAAACAGTTGGTTCTCCATTGCCCTGTTAAAAATTCTACCAGAAACTCAGAGCTTTCTTTGCTTTCACTGAAAAATCTCGTGATTTTTGCCAAAACTTGGATGGCACTGCACAACCTGGAATTCCTGTATTTGAGACCCATTTTTTTATGTCCTGCTCCCCAAAAGAGCCTGGTTTGGTAGACAAGGGACGAGATTTTAAGACTGAATAGATTAATGCTGTGTTTGTGTGTTGCAGGGGAATGTGGGGTGTGTGTTGAAAGTTGCATTTTTCTGAAAGTGAGCCTAGAACTTCAGGAGAAAAGCAAGAGCCAGAGAAATGGATTGTAATTCTAAATGTCATTAAAGCCTTCTTAGCAGAAAGATAAGCCATTTTAAATGTGGCATAACGCATATCTTGTTTTGGGGTTTGGGGCTGTGAAATCCACAGATTGCTTTTGGCTCCTGGATTCCCTGCTGCAGTACACATCCTACGGGGTGATGCCGCCGAGCCTCAGCCATTCCGAGAACAGGCAGCGGCCGCCGGCGGGAGCTGGCTTCTCCCTCCCTGAGCGCATGGAAGGTGAGAGCCTCACCCCCCAGCTCGGGGGCTGGCAGGGCAGGAAGGCTGGGGCAAACCCCTTGAGTTACATGCCAGTAGGGTTAATTTGTTGTGAGCTCTGCGGTGTTCTGCTGTTTTGCTAGAAGAGAGCACATATTGTAGGGTTTTGTTGTGATAATAGTTGTGATTAGAGTAAAGAAAATGCTCTGTTCGTAGAGTAGGTATGTTTAGATGCCTGATTCTTCTGGGGGGTATTCTAGTTAGTGGTTACAGAGCATTATAAAGCATTCAGTCTTATCTCACATGCTGCTAGAAAAACTTGGATTAACTGCTATGGTAGATGTAGACTCTTACTGTTCCATAAGGTACCCTTAGGTTAATTCTAACTGATATTTAGCTATGAGTTGTCATTACTGTAAACAGCTCCTGGGTTTACAGCAGCATTGTTCAGCCCAGGGTCAGTGTTGGTAACTCTTATTTTGCCTGTCTTTGGGTAAGCCGGTCTCTCTCTGCTGTGAGTTGCAGGTAACCATTTGCATCGATACTCAAAGGTGCTTGAGGCTCACTTGGGAGACCCTAAACCCCGCTCCCTTCCTGCTTGTCCTCACCTGTCCTGGGCCAAACCACAGCCTTTGAATGAAACTGCCCCCAGGTTAGTATATGTCTTATAGAAGAAGTCTCACTTTTGAGTTCAGCTGAAAAATAATTTGTTCTATCTGCTTTTGAAAGGGACAGCTGTAATGCCTTTTCCTAGAGAAATACCAGATTGCAAAGAGGAAATAATGATTAATGCCTGTTCAGTGAATAACTCTGACTCACCTAATAGCTACACTATGAAACTCTGGGATTTTAAAAATAACTTCACAAGTCACTGTTGTGATTGAGTGATTCCAGCTTCGAGTGAACAGTCTTGATTAAACCCATCGTCATCGTGTGGCTTGGAAAGATTTTTCTGAAGCATCTTCTTGGTCAGCTCTCATAGTGCTGCCTTCTCTTGTGCCATTTGTCAGTCCCTTGAAGGAAAGTGGTCAGCACATAGCCCTTGCTTGTCTGCTGGGCTGCTGGTGGTTACTTCTGGAAGTCTGTGTGCAAGAAAAAGAGTTGTTGGTAGATAGTTGCTAATCTAGGTTGTGTCCCTGTGTGTCTGAATTGAAGTTTGGAGGCCTGCAGACTGCAGAGCCTAAAGAGTGGATCAGGTCATTGTTCAGGTCCAGGCTTAGTGAGTTATACCTAGGTTGTATATGTACTGTCACTTTCTCTCTATGTTGCTACAAAATTCCTTGCATTGATTAAGCAAGTGGGCAGACACCTCTGTCTTTAAATTTCTTCTAGCAACCTTTGGAAACATCAAAAATTACTGTCAATTGACCTGGATAAAGTGGCACTGCCCAGTTTTCGCCAGAACCGACCCCAAGTGAGACCCTTGTCTCCTGGAGAAAGTGGAGCATGGGACATTCCTGGAGGTAAATACTGAAGAGTTTGAAAATTGCTGTTTTGCTTTTTGCATACACTTTGAAAAAAACCCAAAACACAGTGCAGCCATATGAGAGCTCCTTGGGAGCTGTGACCACATACCCACTGCTAATTAAAATTCCTTCTGTGAGTGCACAAAAGAGTTTGTCAGAATGGTGCCTTGGGCAAGCTGTTACACTAACAAATGATGTCTAGCACTCAAAACAGCTTTCAGGTGGGTAGCTGTACAAGAGTGGCTCTGCAGGCCCAGCTGGAAGCAGTTGGAAAGCTTCATATGTGCTCTTTTCCCAGTCTGAGCTGCTAGACCAGAGACACCTGTAGAAGTGTTTCTCTGGCTCATCCTCACTGTGTGCACAGTCTCAGGAGCAAGGAAGCATGAAATCACTTTCCTCGTTCCATCAGGATTTGAATTACAGCAATTACTTTGTAGTAAGATTATGGTCAAGTGTCTGCCTCTCTCCTAAAGCAAAACAGAAGATTGTTGTTACAGGGGAAATCTGGGCTATGCTTTCATGTGCCCAAATAGGTCAAGGTGGAAATGCTGGTGCTTTTCTGTAATGTTAGCATCCCAATTGATTTTTGCTAATCGGTCTGCAGCTGTTAATCTTCCTGTCCGAAATGTAATCTGATTAATGGCTGCCTGGGCTTTGAACAAGAGTCACCGGCAGGTCCTTTTGGTAGATGGCATTAGCACCACAAAGACGTCGTGGCTCACGTGGTAACTGCTGAACTGCTGCCTTCCAAACCTCTTTGCCTTTCTAGGTATAATGCCGGGCCGGTACAACCAGGATGTGGGACAGACCATTCCTGTCTTTGCCTTTCTCGGTGCCATGGTGGTCCTGGCGTTCTTTGTGGTGCAGATCAACAAAGCCAAGAGCAGGCCAAAGAGACGGAAACCGCGCGTGAAACGACCGCAGCTGATGCAGCAGGTTCATCCACCAAAGACACCTTCTGTGTGAAAGCTCTGCCTTGCCAAAGATGACCTCCTTTGACCAGTTGCTTTCCGGAGCGATGCATCGCTCCCAGTGGAGGTGCAGAGAATATGCACCTGACATCATCTCATAGTCTTTGGTTTGTGGAGAGAAAAAAAGAACCTCAGTTGATCATCTGTACATAAAACTGCAGCTTTAAGCAGCTGAAGCCACCAAAGACTTGAATACTGTTTAAATGGCTGCTTAGTCACTACGTATCCCAAGAGGGGGAAAATGGACCTTTTTTTTAAGCTGACCAAACTAAAATTTATTTGTTTAGAGGCTATTTTCTATATTTATTGTTGGGGAGGGCGGGGGAAAAGTCACTTTAAGGACCTCTGCTAAGGAAAAACAAGTGCATTTTTTTGGATGGAATGCAATTTTCTAGAATGGTATTATGCTGAAGAGTATAACGTGCACCATTAAAGGAGGAAGGGGCTGAGAGAGACCAGTACAAATCAGTGAGGCATACTCCTGCAGTTTATTTTTATAAAGCAAACTACCATGATGTTTTGTAATTTTTGGTCATGATTTCACCATTGTTGGTGAAGCAGATTTTTCAATAAAATATGTTATCTATATGAAGCAAAGAGAATGTGCTAAGTGGCTCTTCTTTCCGCTGGCAGTCAAAGAGAGCAAATTATTAGGTAGTTGTTTTCATGTCACCTCTTCCCGCCATATCTTTGTCCTTGCCAGCAGTATCCCTAGTTGCAGACTTTCCTTTGGAGCACTAACTGGGCAGTCACACAGACAGTGCTTGCTCTGAGTGAGCGCAGAGTTCTGGAAACCTTCAAAACTCAGCAGCACATGATGAGGAGAGAGCTCCCAAAGAGCTGTATAGAAAACTGTCATGGGGATGGCACCTAACAGCCCAATGTGGTGTCACAGAGACGAAAAACAAGTCTCTTTTGGTTTGTCCTGCTTGAAAGCCTTGAATTGTCACTGGTTTGAATAAGGATGCAGGCACAAGTTTCCCCTGTCTGCACGGTTCCGGTTAATGTTGCCATAATTGAAATAGCTTCTCTCTTTTGTAGTGAAGCTGTGAGGTTTTCCCTGCCAACTGCATTCATCATTGCTCCAAATGAGCACCTTTTCCTAGGAGGAGCCAGGAGCTGGTGGCTGCCTGTATTTGTGAATGGAATGGCAGCCTGGGCAGGTAAGCAGTGTGCCCTGGTGAACAGTCCTGGGTGAGTTCGTGGGCAGCTGTGGGCATGGCTGGAGGAAGAGGAGGCAGGGACACCTGATAGGAGATATCTCCTCCTGAAGAGGAGATAGGGCACCTATCCTCTTAGGGATTACAACCAGGAATGGGGGTGGGCTGTGGGAAGGGCACTGCAGGAGACAACTTTGTTCCATGTAGTCTGGGACAAGCCATGGATAAGGTTTGGCAGTGCATGAGTGTCCTGCAAAAAGGATTGGGCAAGCCAGTTTTCCCTAACTTGAAGAGTGGTTGCCTTTTTCCAGCTTTTCTGTTCTGGAGGATGCACTGGAATAGGCAATATCCTGTTGCCATGGCAGAGAAGACACTGAGCTTTTGCTTTGAAGCCATTAGCAGAAGCTCGTTAGGGCTGAGAAGATTGTCCCAAGGCTGGGCTGCTTGTGCCATCCCAGTGGGGCTGGAGCCTCTTGCTCCTCCTGTTCTGAACACAGATCCATGATGATAGGGAGGGGGTTTTCAGCATCTCTCCTGTGGCATTAGGGTCTCTCATAGGACCAGCCAGAGGAAGCTGTGCAACTTGTCCAGGTTGTAAAAAATCTATCAGGAAAGGTATGACATCTCATGGGCCAGACCTCACAAGGGACTGCAGGTAGCAAAGTGTAATTGTAGTCAGTGTTTTCATTTGTATGAAACAAGGACTGTCCATTTGCCTTTCTGTACCTTCTGTAGTCTTCAAAGATAATGTGGAAAACATTAACAGCCCTTTTTCCACCTGCCAGGGGGTCACAGCAGCAGGTACAGGTGCCAACCCACAGGGACCCTTGGGTTATGGCTTGCAGCCCAGGGGCTAGAGCACCCAGATAAAAGGGAGAAAGGGGGAAAATATGTAAGAGGAAGCCCAGAGCCACTGAGCAGATAAGCAGTCTGGGGATGCCGTCTTGGTGTGGGAGATGAGCTGCACCCCTTTGGTTTGAGGTTCTTCCATCAGGGGGAGACTGGAAAGATGTGGTGCCACTTCTCAGGTCGGTGCTAATGAGGAGACCTGCTCCTCATCGCAGCATTAATGAGAGATTATAGCTCCACTGCAGCCTTGAAACCAGAATCAAGCTGTATCAAAGCGCCAGTCCAAATTAAGAACCTTTCCCAGTGGCTGGTATTTTACAGCCCAGTGGCCAATTTCTAAGTGGTAGAAGCCAATTATTTCTGAAGCCTTTGGTGTGCAGCTAATGAAGGCTTGGAAGGGCCCCTCTAAGTGTTTATAAGACCTGTAGGCGGCAGAGATGTAATGGAGGTGGCAGGCACAATTAGCCGTCCATAATTCCTCCTAGCAGCTGATTAAAGTCTCTTTATCCATCTTACTGAGATCAGAAGGGCACATATTTGGGAAATCAAAAATGTATTAGGGGCTGTCAGCCAATGCTAGGGCCTGTGTGCTGAGCCTTGGGGCAGTGGCATGTGCCAGGAGTGGCACAGAGCTGCTGTGCGTCCCCCATGTTGGGGATGGGCCCCTCATTCCTGTGGGGTGCAGCCTTGTCTGTGCAGGTCCTCTGCAGCCTAAGTCAGCCCATCCTGTTATCCTGGCATCCCCTTTGCCTGCGTGGAGCAAGGGCTGGGACGGGATGGCTCCTCTCCAAGGTCTTCCAGTGCAAAAAAGCACCAGTGGGCTTTTCGCTGCTGTGGAGACACGCAGGGATGCTGGCTTCATCCTGCACCCAACGAGTGATGAGGAGTGTGAGCTGCAGCTGCCTTCCCTCACCCTTCCCGGGGCGCTCCACAATGCCCCGTGGTGGCAATTTCATGTCAGGGTGAACACAGCGGGATGAGGGAGGCTGATTTCGGGGATAGTGAGAGGGCAGCCCCCAGCCCACCTGCCCCGGCCCCGCGTTGGGAGCTGAAGGGGCTGCTGTGTCCTGTAGGAGCGCTCTGGGGATCCGGGACGGGGCTGTCCGTGGGCGAGCTCCTGCCAGGGGGTTCCCACGGCCGCCTCCCGCCCGCCCCCTCCCCACTGCCCCGGGGGCGGGGGGTCCGCGCAGCCCCGCGCTCCCCGCGCCCGCCCCCGGGGGCCCTGCGGAGGGGCCGCACTGCCGCCCGGCACAGCCCTGCGGGACTCGCCGCGATGGAGNAAGTCTGCGCTGGGCGCGGGGCTGCTGAGCTTCCCCTGGGCCTTCGGCAGGGCCGGCGGGGCCGTCCCCGCCCTCCTGGTGGAGCTGGTAAGGGCGGACTCGGGGCGGGGGGGCACGNCCTGCTCTGGTATTTGGGGAGCTGGCGGGGACCCCCTTCGCACGGCACCCCCGGTCCCGACCCCAGCGAGGGCAGCGGTGCAACAGCCTCAGCTTGTGGTGCCGCCTTAGGGATGCTCTTTTCAGCTGAAGCCGCTCTTGTAGCTGGCTTGTAGCGCAACTCAAAATAAGTGGGTGTCTGCTCCCGTACATGCCCCAACCCCCCAAATCTAAACCCAAAGTATCACATAAAGCTGTGTCTCCATCCTTTTGCTGACCTGAGTTACCTAGGGCCACGAGGTGATCTGGTCCCTGGCCATGGGCCTGCTGTGTCCCCTTCTGGTGTGGGGGTGATGGAGGGTCGGTGTGGTGCTTCTTGCCGGGTCTGTCCCCGCAGGGCTCGCTGGTGTTCCTGGTGAGCGGGCTGGCGGTGCTGGGCTATGCCGCAGCCCTCAGCGCCCAGCCCACCTACCAGGGAGTGGTTCGGGCCGTGTGCGGGGCGGCTGTGGGAAAGCTCTGTGAGGTCTGCTTCCTCCTCAACCTCTTCATGATCTCCGTGGCCCTCCTCAGAGTGGTGGGTGACCAGCTGGAGAAACGTGAGTTGTTTCCCCTCACTGTGTTTGGGGCTTCCTAGGGGCCAGCAGCTCTCATGAGGGAGGGGAAGGTGGTCCCACGTGGGCTGGGGTCACCCCCAAGGTTTTCCTCGAAATTCTGAGGATGTGGGGCTCCCTGGTCTTGCCATGGCGTGATGCTTCCGACCTCCTTGGGCCATCTTTCAGGGCACAGCTGACCCCCTGCTGCCCCCCACAGTGTGTGACTCCCTGTACCCCAATGGGACGCTGGGCGGGGCCCCCCAGCTGCCCCCCTGGTACGTGGACCAGCGCTTCACCCTCTCGGCTCTCTGTGTCCTCGTCATCTTCCCGCTCTCAGTCCCCAGGGAGATTGGCTTCCAGAAGTATTCCAGGTACCAGCTGGGCTATCCCTGTGGTCGCCCATGCCTAGGTGCCCTGTACCCCAGGTTACCTTCTTCCAGGAACCCGAGGGGCCATGAGAGTCCTGCCTCCCTTCCTCCTGGCTCTGTGCTGATGCTCTCTCATGCCCTGGCAGCATCCTGGGCACACTGGCTGCCTGCTACCTCACCCTGGTCATCATCCTGAAATACTACCTGCAGGCAGAGACCCTGAGTTTGACTGAGCACCCCCAGCCCTCCAGGTAGGGGGGTTGGCCCCACATTCCTCCTGCCCTGAACCCCACGTCATGAGAACCTCATGCCCTTTGCTTTCTCTCCATATGCCACAGGTCCTCCTCCTGGACCTCCATCTTCAGCGTCATTCCCACCATCTGCTTTGGCTTCCAGGTGGGTCACCCTGGCCCTTCTGGCTGCAGCTGCCAGGACAGTGCTGGCAGCCCCCCATGGCATCCCAGACCGTGGGGATACCGTCCCTTGAAGGGCAGGTTAGAGGAAGGGGAGCTGTGGCTGTCACCAGAGGTGGCTGTGGGGCAGGATGCAAGTGCCTGGGAATGGGGCAGAGCAGGACAGGGCACCCATAGGTGGGAGGGAGGATGCTGGGGGTGGGGGCTGTCCCTGCATGGGGCCCCAGCGCCATCCCCCCTTGCCTTGCAGTGCCACGAGGCATGCGTGGCCATCTACAGCAGCATGCGCAACAAGAGCTTCTCCCACTGGGTCACCGTCTCTGTGCTCTCCATGCTCATTTGCCTGCTCATCTACTCCCTCACTGGTAACCCCAGCACCAAACCCTTCACCTCCTCCTTGCCCTGGGGGTCCCCTCTCCCCTTGGCTCATCTATCCTCCTTGTGGTTCCTCTGTCCTGCTCCCTGCATGGCCACCCACCCCCACCTCCCTGTCAGCAGGGCTCTATGGCTACCTGACCTTCGGCGAGGCCGTGGCGTCCGATGTCCTGATGTCCTACCCAGGGAATGACCCAGTTGTCATCGTCGCCCGCCTGCTCTTTGGCGTCTCCATTGTCACCATTTACCCCATTGTGGTGCTGCTGGGCAGGTGAGGGGGGTGGTGACAAACTGGGTGTCCCCACAGCCGGTGCAGCTCCCCCGGGCGCCATCAGCCCCTGCAATCCTCCCTTCCAGGTCTGTGGTGAAGGACTTGTGGGCAGCCCCGAAGCGCGGGGCCATGGCAGTGTCTGAGGCACACGAGCGGTGCAGCCGGGTGGCACTGACAGTCACCTGGATGGCTGCCACGCTCGTCATCGCCCTCTTCGTCCCCGACATCGGCAAAGTCATCGAACTCATCGGGGGCATCAGCGCCTTCTTCATCTTCATCTTCCCAGGCAAGAGTAGGCACGGGGAGGGGGGAAAGCAGGGTGGGGTCACTGGTGCCAAGGGCATTGCTGCAGTGGAAGCTGGCCAGTCCTGGTCCCATTTTGGGGGTGCAGGGTTGTGCTTGTGGGGGGCAGTGCAATGGGGCTGGGTGAGGGGTGCTGTGCTGGTGGGGCTGAGCTTGTGCACTGACAGCAGGGCTGTGCCTCGTGTGCATGACTGGGACCTGCAGCCTTGGGCCGCGCAAAAGGTGAGTGTCTGTGTGTCCAGCAGTGGTGGGGGCAAGGGAAGGGGCAGGGTGTGGTATCTCAAGGGCTGTGGACCAGACAGATGCCTGGGAGTCACCCTGGTCAAGGTGGGAACCCTGCAAGGAGGAGGATTTGGGTATGGAGGGAAGTGCTTTGCTAGAACGATGCCTGGGAATGTGCCTGGATACCAGGGCTGTGTCCAGGCATCAAGGAGGTGCCCAGGTACCAGAGTGACTTTAGGGGCAGAAGAGCTGTGGGGTTTGCTGGCACTGGGGCACCCGGTGGGGGCTGAGGTGGAGGTCAGGTTGGGGTCAGAGGGGCAGGGTGCCCCGAGGCAGGAGGCCATCAGGCGTTCAGTGCCTGTGGTGCCGGGGCAGTGTGTCTCTGTCCCCACTCCTGTCTGGAGGGACTGGGGCACAGCAGCAGCCTATTTCAGGGGGACCTGACATGGTGCTGGTGAATTTTGGGCTAAGGTGTGCTTAAGCTTGTCTGTGGTGCCCCTGGGGGAGCATCAGAGTCTGAGTGAGGATGGAAGTTATGTGGGGGGTGGAGGGAGCACCCCAGGACCTTGGGGCCTTGGTAAGGAGGGTGCTCTGAGAGGCCCATGGACATCTAGGGAGGGGTGAATGTGCCCCCAAGGGTGCCAAAGTGCTGGAGGGCCAAGGCAGAAGGTGAGCAGGGGCACGCAGGTGGGTGACAAAGGCCTGGAGAGGTCCCTTGAGGAGACCTGCCAGAGCACAAGCCCGTCATGAGGAGAGGGGACAACATGAGCTGGGGTGATGGAGACTGCAAGGGGACAGTCCCAGCCTGCCCAGGACAATTTGGGAAGGAGCACGGTGCTGAGGACCCTGCGACAGAGCAGCATCAGGGCTTGGGGTGAGTGCTGCATCCCAGGGGCTTAGTATGGGGCTGAGGGGGCTGTATGCTTGGGGAGGAGGGAACAGGGAGGTACAGACCCAGGGGTACCGGGACTGGGGCTGGAGCTGGGGAGGCGACAGGGGTGGGAGCATGTGGTGATAGGATGGAGCCGGGGGTGTGTGGGAGTGGCCGTGCCTGAGCACAGGGTGGGTGGGTGTGAGTCTCTGCTCCTTCAGCAGGGCCACTGGGCACAGGCAGAATTGGGCATGATCTCCTGGTGGCATCTGCTACCTTTTTGACCAAAGTTTGTGTGTCATTGCAGTGGAGACTGGGGCTGACCCAGATGGGCTGCTGGGCTCTTCAGCCATCCACTGGGGACTGTGCAGAGGAGCAAGGCAGAGGAGGCTGACCCTGCAGAGAGCTCCACAGCCAGAGGAGCTGGGGTACAGGGGTGGCCCCTTCCTGAGGTCAGCTCTACCCCAGCAGCCTCTGCTCGTGTCACTGCAGGGCTGCTCTCATCGCCTGGGGCGTGCTCTCCGTTCTTGGCGGTGCCTTTGTCTGCGGGCAGAGTGCTGCCCTGGCCGTGCTGGGGCTGCTGCGCTGAGGGACCACAGAGCCCCGCCAGGACTCCCACCGTGACCCCCCACCGCCCTGCCCCGCACAGGGGCCTTCAACAGAGCCACACCACTGGATCCCACGGCGGTTTTATTTGACATCACTGTCCCCGTTGTACAGTGGCTAATAAAGACAGGAGAGGGTATTGGCAAGGGTCCTATGCCACACACCCTGGGGGACCCCCACGCACGGCGAGGTGGGTGTGGGATTGGCACAGACAGACAGACAGACACACAGACAGGAGTACAGACCCCAGGAAGGAGGGGAGGCAGCCACCCTCACGCCTGCAAGGCACCATCTGCAGATGTGCACATGCAAAGGAAACCCCTTGGGACCCCCCACACCTGAAAAGGACTAAGAGGTGCCTTGGGAGCAGGGAAACCCCCCTCTGCCACCACCCTGATTCTCCCCTGGGATATGGGTCCCCATCCCTGGAGGCACACACATACTGCACCAGGCAGAGCCTCAAGCCCCCCAGTCTCCTCCCTGGGTGGTCCCTGGGGAGTAGCACAGACCCCCAACCTACTCTCTGCTTTCAGGGGGGCTCCAGCCTCCCACTCTCATCCCTGCTTCCCAGTCCCTTCCTGCCTGCACCCACTGGTCCCACTGCCTGTTTATTTATGTCTGGGGGATGTCCCCCTCCCCAAACCCTGCCAGCCCCTCCCTGGCAGTCCTTCCCCCCAAGACCACCCCACGCCAGGGAGAGATGACCCAGGTGATGGGGTAGCTGAGGGAGGACTCTGTGGGGTGGGGGACACACACATGGGGCTTTCCTTCACTGCAGCCAGGTCACACCGACACCTCCCCCAGCCACGGCCACGCCGCAGAGGGGACAGTGCTGGTGGGCCCCCGGCACCGACGGTCACTCTCGGCTCAGGGTGCACCAGGCAGCTGCAGGGGAACATCACTGGAGGCTCACACCTGCCCAGCCCCACATCACCCTGACTCCCACCCCAGCCAGCTCAGCCCATGCTGTCCTTCACACCATGCCACCAGCCCACCCTTGCTCCCCAGCAACTGGAGAGGTGCTGGCTGCCCAGGGGTCCCTGTCCCCCACCCTCTGGGGTGGCTGCCCTCCTACCTGGCACGGCCACGCTGGAGATGGCCTCAGGCTGGCTCAGCGTGTCCACCTTGACGTGCTGGAAGCCCTTGCAGGTGGCACTCTGCAGGTGCCTGCGCCCGGGTGGGAGAGAGTGGGTGACACCCAGCCCCCCCAGAAACACCATCCCAGCCCCCTGCAGCACCATGGGCTGTGGCAGGGGCTGGGTGCCAGCAGTCTGGCTCACTTCCCCTTGTGCAGAGCATCCTGCTTTGGTTCAGGACAGTGACACCTCCCATCACCACATCCACAGACACTGCCAGGTGGGAGGTGTAGAGACCCACCCCAACTTTGTCCTGTTTACAGGGACAGCCCTAGGACAGACAGACAGCTCCTCAGTCCTGCCATCAGACAGGGGACAGAGCTTGGGGCTCAGCTGCTCTAACAACCCTCCACACCCAAGCATCCCAAAATGGGCTTTTTTCACCCCCTCCCCTACCTCTTCCAGTCCTCTTCAGTCTCCCAGAACTCATAGACGATGAAGGTGACCCCATCAGGCAGCTTCACCGCAGTGACGCTGCCAGAAACAGGGAGAGAGGGTGAGACCCCAACGTGGGGCATCCCTCCCCCCTCTCCAACCACAGGTGTGCTCTAGGGTGGGCTACTGAGGGGGGACCCAGCCCCAGAAGCCCAGGTAGGGGTAGACCTCCCCATCCCAGCACTCCCCATCCCACTCAAAAGCAGTGTTGGTGGCTGAGCATGACTAAATCCCAAATCCTGGCTGTTTTGCCTCAGTCCTTCACTTGGCCCGCCCTCCAGCCCACCCCAAGCCCCCATCTCCCCAGCCCTGTGACGTGCAGCTGCTGATGGTACCCACTGGAAGCAGTCCCGCTCCCCGGCCACGCTCTTCAGGTACTGCTTCAGAGAGCTGCAGAACTCGCCCAGGTGCTTGTGTGACACTGTCATCTCATTCCTCACCAGGAGCAGGTACTGCCGGGCCCCCAAACACAGCGACATGTGAGACCCCAGAAACACAGAGACCCCCCCCAATTGTGGTTCTGTGCTGCAGGGGCACCCCAGCACCCACGGGTAGTGGTTGGCCACACTCACTGTGCAAGCTGTGCTCTCGCTGTCCGACAGCCGCTGGTGCAGGTCAAACCAGAGGGTCTGGAAAAGGGGGAATAAGGGGGTGGTGATCGGCTGAGGCTGCATGTCCCTCCTTGCTTGGCGGGTTTCTGTCCCTGGCATTTGCAATGACTGTGCCCCTATCTCTGCAGGGAATGGACCCTGAGAGACGCTTGCTCCTCCAGTCAGGACCCTTTGCAAAAGTTCCCTGTGCTCCCATTGCAGCCAACATCCCCAACACTATGTCCTCATCCCTGCCCCAAAACAGCGGGGGCAAGGTCCCTGAATTGTCCCTGGGATAGCAGGACAGCCCCACGCAGGGAAATGCTGGCTCTTACCTTGTCCTCCAGCTTGCCAATCAGCTTGGCCAGCCTGTTGATCTGCCCCTCCAGCCCCTCTGCCTTGGTGTCAGGAGAACCTGTGCAGAGCCAGGACACAGTAATGGAGCGAGGGGCACCTGCAGGCAGGGGAGCCCCGTGCTGCTGCTGGGACCTGAGTGCTCCAAGCCACCCCAGGCAGCCAGAACTTACCAGTCTGGAAGCTCTTTCCTTGCTCCCTGGTGACCATCCAGGTGCTGGGAGAGTAGCTGGGCACGGGGTTGTCATACCAGGTGTCACTCAGGCCGTGACCATCCTTGCTGGGGTAGTGCCTGCAACCAAAGAGCACACAGGGTGTCAGGACAGCAGAGCGGGGCAAGCGCAGAGTGGCATGAGCCAGCACTGGAGTGTCCTTTCTGGCAGCTCTGCTGGTGATGCCAGACCCCTCGGAGAGCAACAGTGCCCACACTGTGCCCAGGCAGTGCAGGCTTCCTTCCTGCACCAGCCTTTGGCATCAGCCAGTGTGGGGAGTGGGTCAGAAAGAGGAACGTCAGTGGGCTGCTTGCAGCAGCCATCACTTTTCTTTCCTGCTTATGAAACAGCACAGCCCTCCTGGCACCACCAGCAGCCCTCGGGGACTTTTTCTGTCCTAGACAGACACCTGCAAAATGGGGCATTCAGGGCCAGCTGGCTGCACCTTACAGGGGCTGTTTTTGCAGTCCAATGGCTTTGGTGACTTTCAGACAGGAAAAGTTGCTGTCACCCAGGCTGCCCGTGCCCGAATGGCTGCCCATGAGCAGGGGCAGAGATGCCTGGCTGTGTATCCCACTAACAGACTGCAGCTGCAGTTCTCCTGGAGAATGGAAACGCATCCACTGTAGCATTTCCTCCACTCCCCTTTCTTTCTCTGGGTCTACAAAGTCCGTTTGGCATGGAGGTTGCTCAAAGCTCCAAAAAACTGTTCTGAAACCCTTCCACAGATGGAGCATCCACAACCACCATCCAGCCCCAAATCTTGTTTATTTGCAAGCCAGAGAGAGTGCTAAGACCTGCCACCCTCACAAGGACTTGCAGCTGCCATCCATGTGTGTGAGATGGGAATGGGTTTGGGGTCCTCCACCAACAGCAAGCCTGAGCCACAGAGGGAGAGGCTGAGCAGCTCAAAGGATTTCCAGGGTTTCCTTCCAGCAAGAGCAGCTCTGTGCCAGCTGACTGCTGACAGAGAGGCCTGGGAGCCTGGGCTCCTCTTGGCATCTTTTGTTAGTTAAGCTGCTCCCAGCTGGAGAGGATATGCTGAGTGCCCCAGAGCCAATGGGCACCACACCAGCCGGCATGTCCCTGCCCTCCTGTCTCTCCCCTGGCACCTGGCTCCTCCAAAGCACAGCCATCGGGTGCCCTTCATCAGCTACCCTGAAAATCAGGCAGTGTGGGCTCCACCACACACGCAGGAACACGATGTGCGGATTCTGGTCCCAAAGAACATCTCCAAGATAAGGAAGCAAGAGCAACAATAAAGGTGGCAGGAGTATCTCATTGCTACTGTCTGTGAAATTATCCCACTGATGGTCCTGGATAATCCCCTGTCAATAGACAGGAAATTAGGCTAAAACAGACAGAGCTTTATTTTAATCACAATTTAATGAGGTGTCTCAAGCTTGGACCTCTGCCTTCGCACTTTGTTCTACAGCTCTTTATTTTGGTGCTTTTCAGGCCTCCTCTTTGTCTTCATGCGAATGCAGGAGATAATTTTTGGTGGGATTTATTTTTCTTTTTAGCTATTATCTTCATGAGAAAACAACTACAATACTCCAAATTATGATCTGGGCCCACACATCAGCAAATAAAAGCCAGCAAAGTCTTTCATGGGCTCTAATTGCTCTGCCTGATGTTGGGTTTTTTTCCTCTTCATTGTTTCGCAGGAGCTCCTACTTATTTTTGTACAAGGTTTGCCACAAAACAAAGAGAAGAAAGAGATGTGAGATGATGAGACCTACAGCATTCCTCCTAGAAAAGCTTGTGGGATGGTACCAGAGCTGCCCAGGTCTCACTGTGTTCCAGAGAGAGTGGTCTTAGGAGGTAGCTGGGATTTTCATTTTCCATGTGCCCCTCTACCAGCCCATGGTTTGGGGAAGCCAAAACATTCCCATTCAAGCATTCCGAGGCCTTCTGGTTTGAAGGAATGGCAGAAGAGAGGTTCTTTCCATGAGCATCTGACAAAGGGTTCCCATGGCAGCCTGTCCTGGTTAGAGCTGGTGACAGTGGCAGTCTGGAGAGGTGAGTGACGCCCACACCGAGAGCGACTGTGCTCAGGTTTGACCTCTGCTGCTGGGACCTCCTTCTAGCTTAGCCCTGGCAGCTCTTGGGAAATCTTGAAACGGTCTCTTCTCTATTGCCCAAACTCAGTGGCATGTGCCAGGCTGCTGGGATGGGGACGGCCCCCCAGGAGACCAGAGGACAGCGTTACCTGTCCTCAGCGCAAAAGCACCTCCTTCCTCTGGATGATCGCGCTCGCTGAGTGCTCTGGCAGGAGGGGGAGTTGCCCCTATGGGCTGTCCCCAGCACACCTCAGGCACAGCCATCCCTCTGCAGGTGCCCGTGTTGTGCCCTGGGTGGGACCAGTGGGTTTGCTCAGAGAGGCAGCCCCATGCCCCCAGCACTGCCCAGCCCGGTGCCAGGGTGCTGCCTCTGGCTTGCATCCCCACACAGGATGCTGCTCGTGTTATGGGGGACTGCAGGAGAGTGAGGGACAGGGCAGGAGAGGTGGAGAAAAGCCCCTAGAGCTGAGGGAGCCCGGAAGGGAGGCAAAGAGAAAGGCAGCCACTCACGCAGCTCCCATTTGCTCCTGCGCAATGTCTTCTGCATTTCCCTCACCCCGCAAAAGCATCCTCCTCCTCCCCCTCCACCCTCCTGCACCAGAGGAGGGCAGGAGTGCTGCACACCTGGTCGGGTTGGTTTGCTCGTCGATGGCATCCACAGCACTCTCCACAGAGCTCAGCAGCGACTGGGTCTGGTTTGCCGTCTCCTTCAGCAGGAAGCGGGTCACGAACTGGTCCACGTTGCTGCCGCTCTCGTACACCTGCAGAGGCACACGGTGAGCACGGTGAGAGCCAGTACCACGCAGCACTACCAGGGCCCCCAGCTGGCACAGCATCTGCCCAGCATCCCACGCACAGGCTGGGCCCCTCCGTGTCCCTGCTATGCAAAGAGGTGTTACCCAAAGCCCATAGTCGCTCTTTTTAGCACGAATTTAAATGTCTTTACTATTGCCTTGCAGCCAGTGGGTGCAAGGTATGAAAAGTGCATCCTGTGCTTTGGAGGCCCCTACTCAGAGAGCTTCAGCAGGTTATATACAGTGCTCTAGTCTACAGCAGCATGGCCAACCCAGCACTAAAGCTAAAGGGATTTGGGATGATTGACAGGGCTCAATGTACTGTTTGAGTGACAGAAGCTCCCAGGGTAATCCAAACTTTTTCAAGACAGAGAACACCTAAAAATATTTTAATAGCACAACTGATTTGCACGAAGCACCCAGAGCCTCTTTCCCAGCACAGCCTTGCCGAGCCCTGCCCATGGCACAGTCCTGCTCCTACACCTCCTGGCAGTCACCGACAGAGGCGGGTCACTGGCACAGCCAGATGGACACTGGCACAGCCTGTGCAACACTGACCCAACCAATCCAGCACTGGTTTGATACCAATCAGTTCAACTCCAACCCAACCAGCCCAAGGCCAGCCCAGTGGCCACTGACCTCACCAGTTCTGGCTCAAGCCAACCACTCAGCATGGTGGATATTTTCAGAAATATCCAGAGCTGAAAATATTTGCAGTGAAAAAAAGGCTCCTCTAAGCCCAAGCTCACCAGCACCACTTTTTCCAGCCCATCAGTGCCTGCTGGGACAGCACACTGCCCAGGCAAACTCCTGCTGGGCAGTCTGTCCCTGTGTGCTCACACCTCCTGGCATGGGACTCCTCTGGGAGGGACTCACGAAGTTTTGGAGCCATGAGACAGGGATGGATGCTCCTGGCTCCCTGCATTCCATCAGCAATGACCACACTCAGGGGACCAGAGTGGTCCCAGCACCACTGGTTATCTGAGCATGCAGCAGCACAACATGAGCTCCCCAAGCTCCCAAAAGCAAATTATTCCTGTTTTATGGTGAAGCTATTAACAAGGGTTATTTCCATGGCAACTGGAGCAGCTCTGAAGAACCCAGAGGGCCTTTATCTCTGCCTTTATCTTCCATATTAAATCATAAAAGAAGAATGAGCTGATGGAGAAAACCCTTTGGGGAAACTGATCACAGAGCTGATTTCTCACCCCTAGTTTGGTATGGAAGCACTAGTTTCCTGATGGCCCCTTGAGCATCCAATTAGCAGCGGTTAATGACTTCTATCTAACACAAGAAAACTTGCTCCTCTCCCTGTCACAGCCACAGTGTTTCTGGGGACATGCATGACAGGGTGATCCGCGATGGATGGTGATGCACAGTGTGCTGATGGTGATGCTGAAGCCATTTGCCATGCAGGATGCCCTATCCATCATCTCCTGCTCTCTGTAGCACCACTGGGTGCAAGGAGGGAGATGTAAGGAGGACAGGATCCATGGGCTGCATTTCATCAGCACAGCCTGTCCCAGGGCACTGGTCAAACGGAGACAGGACTGTCTCAGGGCCCTCCATGGGCTGCAGCAGATCTGCATAAGAACCAAGCAGTGCGATGCTCCTCAAGTTTAGGGGATGCATTTGGCAGTGCACAAGTGGACCCTGGCACCTTATGAGGCTTTGTTCAAGCAGGACCATGCTCCCCTCCACAGCCCTGGTGCTCTCCAGCCCAGCCCAGCCCGCGCCACCAGCATCATTATCTGACAGCCAGGTCAGAGAGAGGAAAGCATTCCACTGGCTGGCTGGATTATGCTTTTAATTAAGAGCTGGGGGTTTCTGGGACATGATTTGCCCTGGTGTGAGCTGGGGCTGATGGAAGCACGGGCTGGAGCAAGGGACTGTGCCCATGCCCTGAGACCCTCAGTGCTGCTCCAAGCAGTGGTGCACTGCAAAGACAGAGTAACTCACCATTAGTGTCCCTTCCCAGGGAGATCTAAAACACTGCTGCTTTGTCCTCCCCTCCTCTCATAGTCATCCAACCACATGCCACAGCTCCAACGGATGTTCCCATCCCATCCACTGAGATTGCACCTGTTCTGTGCTCTTTATCCCACACTCAGTCACCCTTGCAGGGCTCTGAACTGTGCACCATGGCTTTTCCATTTCAATCCAAGCATCAAATAAACAGGGTGCTATTTACCTCCACTGCTCTGCTGCACGCCAGGACTCTACAGCCTGTCTCCTTCAAATGCCAAACATTATCCCAAATAACCCATCCCATGATTCAGGTCAGCTATCTGCTCTCCCTAGCAAGGGAGCCTGCTCCCTTTGGAAAATGGGTTTTATGAAAGCACAGGCTATGCCAGCTGCTGTCTGACCATTCTCACTGGCTCTGGCTCCTGAAATATAAGGCTGTGAGTGTATTACTGTATTAACTGTAGTTAAGTGTTGGATTTTTTCTTACCTAACCACAGTCTATAATCTTGGTTCAGCTTTAGGAAAAATCAAACAGGTGATTCCTACATTCATTTAAATCAGCTTAACTCCCTACATACAGATTCAATGGATGGATGGATGTTGAGTACAAAGCTACTCCCGCCAGTGCAGAGAAAATTGGGGTGTTTGTGAAGATCTGATGCTTTTTGACAGGCTAGTCAGCCAAATAGCTCTGAAATCAAAACAACAATGATTTTTTTTTCTCCCACTTAACTAACTGGCCATTTGCCAGCCCAGCTGTGACACTGGCTCTCAGGAACTGAGTCAGAAACGTGTATGCTTGGAGGTTTTTCAGCAATCCCTCAGGCTCTCCTCTAGCACGTGTCTTCTTCAGAGTTGCAAAAACAAACCATTAAAAAGACCAACTATAAAGGAATCCTTCCCATTGTCTTATTAAAACATTTGTCAGACTGTCCTAGTGAGATTTAATGAGGTTTGGTCTTATTAATTCTACCCTGAAGTGTTATTTCCTCCTTGCTTAGCTTGAGAAGTTAAAATATTTATGGAGATAGTATAATAATAATTGCTGCTCAAGGAAGCTGCTTTGTGCCAGAAGCTCTTGTACCTCTCCGAGCCTGTTCCTTTCCATCCATCATTTCCAGGCAAGTGCTTTGCTGAACTGCCTGGCCTTGACCTCCGGTGCTGCAAACAGGTGGCAGTGAGTGTTTGCAATGAGCAGCAAGTGTGAAAACATCACTGAAAGGATGGCCTTGAGATTTCTGTGTTGAAGGCTCTCAGGAGAGCCTCAGAAAGCATCACGATTTGACAGACCAGGACATGAGACAGAGACATTCGAAAATGAGAGTAGAGTGGGAAAAGGACAGCTTGATTTATTGGGGAAATACTGCTCAGGGCTGGGTCCCAGGTCACTTGGCTGAGGTCCAGGCCCCAAATCCACCCCCCTCCTTCACATCACAGGGTTTTCGTGTGTCTGTAAGGCACCTTCCCACACATAGTGGCAGCCAGCATAGGGGCACAGTCTGCTCACAGCCCCACCACAGCTCTTCCAGCTTTCATTTCCACATGACCAATTTCACTCGCACCAAATTGCCCAAATTCTGGCACAGATTAATGAAAACACCCCTGGGATGTATTACCTGTGCAAACCATAGCTGGGATTTTGATGCTGTTGAGTGCTTGGATTGCCAACCAGTGCCAAATTTCCCTCACCAGAAATTGCAAATGGATGCTTAAAAATGGGCTCTCATGGCCGTGTCCTTGTGAGTGGACTGGGGAAGGAGAGTTTTAATGTTGTTGAATGTCTCGAAGCTTCTTTGCTGGCATTTTTAAAGGTTACTATTCAGCTCATTAAGGCTACAGGATGTAAAATATAGATTATTCTGCACACAAACTTGGAGACCCACTGTGACCTCCTGAATCTTCCCTTTGCCTCACAGGGTTACCACATGACCAACAAGGCTTCCCACTGCTGGCTTTCAGCGAGATTGGCCAAACTGGCTGACAATTACCCCGCCTGGGACAATGATGACTTCTCCAACTGTTAATAACCACAGTCCAAGCCCACCCACAGAGTGATGCCACTGAACTGAGAAGAGTTTTCAGTTGGAAACCAAAGGCAACTGTTTCACCCACAGTTTTCCTCCAGTTAAAAAAACAAAACCCAAAACCAAACCTATTGCCATGCCATAAAACACCCATCAAGCCTCATCCTGGGATGATGGAGAGGTTATCTTCCACCCACCCAGCCCTTTAAAAGCCAGGCATATGTTGCACTGTAATTTCTGAGTGGCTGATTTAAATTTGTTGCTCATAATTGCCTGTTTGCTTCCAAGAGATATTTTCTTAAAATTAGAATAACATTCAGACCTGCCTCTTTCTCCTTTCCCTCTCCCCGACTTTTAAATCCCTTCCAAAGCAGAGACCCAAAACTGATTACCTGGCACATAATCAGGAGAAACCTGAAGAGAAAAGGCATTTAAATAGTTGATAAATGAAAGCATTACCATATGAAAGACCCTGAGCCTTCCTGAAACAGCTCTAAAAAACCAAATGAGACACCTGTTCAGATTACAAAAATGACAACAGCATCATACGGATTTTAAAAGTTTTTTGCTATAAACCCCTCCTTTTGCAAATCTCAGTGTTGGACCCTTCCCATCTCATGCTTGACTTGTCTGAACCTGAAGGTCTCCTGCCATGGACCCTTGCCAAGCAATTTATCAAAGGACTTCTCTATTCTCACTGTCAGAGAGCCTCTCTTATGGAGTCCATTTCTTGTGCAGCCCCACGGATGTGCAGGGCAGGTATCTAGCCCACACACTGCTGTGCTGCACATCCCTGAGGTCACCTATGGATCCAGAGGCACCCCTTTGCACCCTGTCCACTCGCCCAGCAGGCAAAGAACAGGCTTGGAAGCATGGTCTCCTACTTCTCAGCACCCTGGCTATAATCAGCCTCCTGCCTCACGCAAGTTCCTAATTAGCTGTACTGAGTACCCACAAGGCAGCAATTTAATACATATTTTATTTCAGTTTTCCCAGAAAAGTGCAGATTTTGTTTTCCAAACAGGACCTACTCAAAGGACCCTGCAGATGTAGCAGTGTGGGATGGTCAAGCTGCTGAAGGCTTGGCCTGGCTGTGACAGCTGCTTGTGCTTTGACTTTCTCCCTGCCTTTCCTTTTCGTGGCTCCTTCAAAGCTGCTCTCGGACTATTTGGCAACACGACAGCACTGACACCTGGGGGATTTATTCCCTTCACCATACAATTTGCCTAAATCCCAGGAGCAATAGACCTAAAATGAGTGTCAAGAGGAGGAAAACCATCTCCTACAGGAGGTCCATGAGAGCTGGAGCCAGGACAGCACAAGCAAGACCTCCAGAGAAGGCCCTCTTCATTTTTAGAGAATGGAGGGACACAAACTTTGCAGCAACAGACAAGCAGAAGAGCAGTGAATGAGGATCTTCATCTAAAAATATTTTCCAAGAGAGACCTTAGGATTCATCTGCCTGCCAGCCCTGCTCCCCACAGTCTGGCAGCCCAGCTGGATCTCATGCACAGCCCTGTGAAGCTGGCAAGAAAATCACTCCGGATGGCATTGCACGGAGAAGCGTCTTTCTGGTCTGGAGTCTGAACAGAAAAGTTGGAGAAAATTGAGTTCTTGCAGAATTGAAACAGCACATTTTGTTTTAATTAGTGGTGCAATATTTTCTGAAGTCAGTTTCAGAGAAGAGTTGCAGAAATACTTTCTGGGAAGCTAAACAAATGCACCTCCTTTCCTTTCAGATTATTCTTCAACTACAGAGTTCCATAACTTTTCCAGAAATCAACATCTGTTTTTTTGCTATCAAAATTGATACAGAAATTGTTCAGAAATGTGTCATTCAAAACACATGGAGAGTTGACTCAACCTTTAGCAATTCACTGACCCATCACCATGCTTTTCTTTTTTCAGACACAGCCATTTACCTCGATTACATCATTAACTGCATCATAGGAGTGTTTCAGAGCTGTTGTGTTATAAAATCACCCATCCAAGAATAGGAAAAGAAAAGCAGTTGATAATCCCCAAAGCCACTCTCTCCCCACCAGGGCAGACAGTGCAAAGGTGAGGATGGATGATGCTCTGAGCACCCCAAAAAAGGCAAACTGGTCATTTGAGCAAACAACCTGACCCCGAAAGAAGAGCCAAACGCTTCCAGCGGGGAAGAAGATGACAAATTGTGCAGGATGTCCTGGGATTCAGCCAGGTACGAAGTACCAGGAGACAAACTGTTCCCGTGTTCAGCAGCAAGGAAGGCAGAGCAGTATTTCTCTAAAGGAGAGCCTGGTTTGTGATAGAATATGAATTCACTCTGGAGGGATTATGGAACAACTGATGTGCTGCAATGCAGTGATTGCCCCCAGACTTCAAACCCAAACCAGAAGTCTTCAGCTGCTGTTCATGTAACCACCACGAGCCAAGTCCAGAACATGAGGTCTGTGAGAAGCTGTGAGCAGCTCACATTGTTTGGGCTGGGCACAACCCTGAGCTGCCACCACTGTGCTGCTGTTCCACCCTGCCAGGGGTCATGGCACAGCCCTGCCCCAGGAACCCGACACCCTCAGTGTGAGCACCAAGTTCATCCAGCAGAGCAGGAGAAAACCTGGTCAAGTTACATGAAAGGCTGAGATAAAGGATTAGCTGGAGGATTGGAGGAAAAAAATTCTTTTTGAGGATTAGTTCTACCGACTATTTTATCTCGAGGTGTCATCGTTCGGAAAAGAGCAATATAACTTTTGGCAAGCTTCAGTTTGGCAGGTAAGAATGCAAATAAGAGTGCTCTATATTGCTGATTTGGGCTGTGCTATAAAACGAAAAATACCATCCACCATTTTTAGCATCCAAGTCTGCTGGCAGACTATTCTTGCTCTGGGGCTGTAACTGAGCTGCTCAAACATGTGCAGTTTGCAGTTTGCTGATGAGGGCTGAAAACTGGGGGAGACCCATGGCCAGCCTGGCACCAGCAGCAGGGACAGGACATCAGCTGCAGCAGGGACAGGACATCAGCTGCAGCAGCTCCACCAAGCCCCAGGAGTCCAGCATCTCCTGTTCACTGCAATTACATCTCATAAGGCAGAGACAAGAAGGGTGGATTTCTGCAGGAATAATTTAACTCACAAATAACATGCAAACCTGTTCACCTGTGTAGATACCCCTGAGCTCCCTACTGCTGCTGGAACAGTAGCAGCTGGTATTGAAGGTCCGTGCACTCAGTTTTCCCTTTATGATTTACATATTCTCTCATCTAAATAATGATTCTCAGGAGAAAATGCATTTGCAGCTGCTTTGGGTGCAGTGCCAGTCCGTAAGGCACACATGGTATTTGGCACTCTGACAGGAGAAGGCTCTCAGGGGGTGTGTGTTGTGTCACCACTTGGTCATATTTCCTCTCCAGATCCATTAAATAACTGGAGTGGAGCTGTCAGGCAGCAAGCAAGGAGCAAAACACTGTCCTTCACATCTCTTTGCTCTCTCTCCAGGACCAAGGGTGATGCTGAACCTAGCAGAGGCTGGTCCAGGGCCACCCTCAGATCCTCAGGCCTGCTCCATAAACCCTTCCTGTTGTACCCCACTCTTCCCTGAAGCCAGTCTCATTCTGGCATGTGCATGTGGGGTTGAAATTTCGGCTCCAGTATGGAGTAATTTTGCTTTCAAGCACTCTCCTTCCGTCTGGGACAGGGAATGCACCAAGGTCAGCCACCAGTGCTTCTTGGACCTGTCTGCTGTCCGACAGGAGCATCCCCAGGAAGGAATGATTTGACTTTAAATCTGAGCTGCTTCATCCTTGAAGATGTTAATCACTCAGCATTTTTTAAATTTCTTTGCAGCTTGCTTTTAAAGTCTGCCTCACCACTTAAGGTCAGCCTTGCTGATGCTTCCGTGGTCAGTCCTGCAAAATGCTTAATGGGCAGACGCCGGGAGCAGGAGCAATCCCAGTGCAGCTGGCAGGGGCAGCTGGATCTGACAAGGCTATTGAGCCTCTCAGGCTCCAAAACCAAAAATTGTTTCTTTACCAAGCTAAGTCACATTTCCTGGGGCATCTAGGTGAGGGTGTGCAGTGGTAACCACCCCCTCTGCCACCCCTGGGCACTGCCCCAGGCATCCTGGAAGCTGACAGGGATGGTGGAAGAGTTGGGTGGGCACTGTCCCACTGTCCCCTAAGGCAGGGGAGTCAGTGATTGAGAGGGAGGGACAGCACCAACCTGGCTCTGCTCTCCCAGCTCCCACCACACCCCACACTGACACTGGACACAATCCATGTCCTTCCCAGTCCGGTTGATTTCGGTATTTGCTGACTGAACTATACAACAGTAAAAGAGAATTATATAAGAACATCTCCTGCTGTCAGCTTTATTTAGAACCCAAAAGTTCATTTCCTTTCTCTCCAATTTAACTTTGCATTTCCAATCGTCATTTCAACTCGGCATGGACATCACTGTATTGGAAAATAATTACAATGACAGATTTTGTTTTGCTGTGTGAGACCTTCCACTACTGAATCTAATTACTGCTGATACTTTAGGAGCTCCTCCAGCATGAGATAATTGCTGCTTTCTCTTTTTATGAGCAAGAAATAATAAGTTGTCTTTTAAGGTGAGAAATATAAACAGCAATTAAATACCGTGGTTCTCCATGCCCTCTCGTCAGCTGGCACCTCTTCTCAGAAAGCCAACACAGAAGGTTAGGCTTCATTTACTGTTTGCCCCAATACATTGTTTGAAAGGGAGAGAATAGGAACACTCCTAAACGATCAACAGTGTTCTCCAGCTTAGGAAATGTGTATTTTATTACGGAGAAGCAGAAGCAGCTCACAAGCAAAGCAGTTTACTCGCAAGTCACAATGTTCATCACCCAGCCCTTTGCAGGGTCTGGCCACAAGAAAAGGTGCAGAGACAGCAACAGGTTTGAGCATCAAGGGGAGCAAAACTATGTTTGACTCTACCAGAACCTGCTGTTTTGGCTATCCTTTACCTCTTCCAGTGTTTCTAAAAATATATATTAAATGCATCCTGCTACCCCATCAACATGGGGACCCTTGGTTACAGCATCACATAGGGAGGAGATGGAGCAGAAGGAGACTGCACCATGCCTGAAAGTGTTCAAGGCCAGACTGGATGGGACTTTATGCTCCACTGGTCTAGTGGAAGGTGTCCCTGCCCATGGCAAAGTGGTGGAACTTGATGAGCTTTAAGTTCCTTCCAAACCAAATGAATCCTGTTTGAACGCTGGAGACAAGTTTCTCTACTGCTCACAACAGCTTGTTTTCTGTTGGGTTTTATTTTCCCCTGCTTCTTTACCTGAGCAAAGTGCCTGCCTTTGAATAATTCATTGATGAGGTTTGTACCACTTTGTTCACAAAATCACAGCAGGGAACAGTGTTTTTCATTAGATACTTCTTTGCCAGCTCCTCTCTGTGATGGAGTCTTCCTCTGCTTGCTCCCCTGCCAAAAATCTGCCAGGCAGAGAAGAGCAGCTCATCCCATGGGCTGATGAAACAAGGGGATGGGAGGGTGCTGGGGCAGCACTCCCTCAACTGGCTTGGGAAATGTCTGCATTTGAGCTGAAGTAGTGTGATCCTTCAGCATCACTGGAGAAAGGTGCCTCCAGTGCTCCAGATCTCCCTGTTTCTCTCTACAAAATCATGATGGAGGTGACCAGCTAAGGTTTAGGTAAATTCTCTGTTGCAATTAAGGCAGGTGAATCCTGCCACAGTTTGCTGAATCGAGGGAGAAAGATGTTCTTCTTATGAGTAGATTGGGATTATGAATAACCATCCTGCTTCTGTTGCAGATGCCTCATGCAAGATAATACCCAAATGCTCAGATGTCTAATTTATAAACAGGGAATAGACCATCTTCCTTTTGCAAAATATTAGGAAGATTTAGTCATATATATTCACATCACATTGGAAAAGAAGTGGTGGAAGGCATCACGAACAGTAAGCTGGAATGAATTACTAAGATCTCTATTAGCATGTTAACATTTGTTTAAAATACATAGTTGGCAAACCTGATGGTCATGAAAATTGCTAATAATGAATATAAATGAGATGTGAACAGACACAGAAACCTAATCGTAAAAAGTGAACTATTACTGTTCTCATTTATTTTTACCCTTTCATAATGTTGATAAAAAATCCCTAGCACTTCAGACAGATCAGTTCTTGGCCAAAGACTTTTGTTTTTAATTTATTATGGCAACACATCAACATCTTAAATATGTGCCTTCACTTTCCATGCCACAAACATCATTTCCTCACACAAACCACATTTCCTCACAAACATCAAAAGGGATGGATTTTGATTAAGCAAGGAAATAAGGCTCTTTACTGAGCAGAAAGAGGGGAGAGAAATTTGCCATTTCCCATTCTAACTCCTTAAACTTCTTATCACTGTCTCTTCTTTAATGAGCATAATTTGAGTTTCTCCTTTAGCTTCAAAGATAAACGGAAGGGAGATTTCAGTTTGGATTGTTTGCAGGAGAGCTGTAGTTGGATTGGGAAATTCTTATAACTGCTTTGGAAAAGCAAAACCTTCCACCCTGGCTTTGCCCTCAGCATACTGCCTTACTGCTCACCAGTGAAGAGGAAAAATACTTTTTATTCATGGTGGTACAAAAGAACAATGCAAATGTGGTTGAAGGTGGAAGTGGGAGAAGGGATTGATTATCCTGAGGCAATAAATATCACTGATACAGCCCAGTTGCACTATTAAGTGCTATGAAAGAACAGGAAAATGATTTCAAAGGAACTAAAGCTCTGTAAACACTTCTCTCATCCTGGTAAGACAACAAATGAGTGGAGCACCTCTCAGCAGGGATGTTTATATGGTACATCAGCTCACATTTTCTAGGTATTCACAAATGAACATCAATATGCTTCTTGATCACTGTCAGTGTCTATAATAGTCCAGTATCATTAATATACTTGATGGATTTTTTGAGAACCTAGGGCTACTTTGCACATATAAAACAGGGCATTATGTCTCAGTTTTGGTGCTTGCATGATTGCTCTGTGGTCCTTCAAACACACAGCCCTCTAGTTTCTAACACAGCAGCTTCACACATGAGCAACTGTATTTGGAAAGCAGAATGCCTTCCAAGGTGGAAGCTGGATTTAAAGGCAGCTCTATGATATGAAGTTTCCAAAAGCCCTCTCAGTGATGCTAACAACAACTCATGCATTCAAAATCCCACCCCGGAGACCCAGAGGCTGTGTTGTCTGCAGAGCAGGAGGATGCAGCACTGCTGAAGAGGATGAGGACCCTTCAGATTTATGTGCTCTTTAATGCAACATTTACACTGCTCACTCTGAGCCTGTGAAGCTCGAGGCGCAGGAAGGAGCACTCACCCGTTTGGTGTAGTCCATGGCCTTCAGGATGGAGAGGTTCAGCATCTCCAGGGAGGCCAAAACGTCTTCATAGTCTCCCATGTGGTCAGCAAAATAGTCTGGGAAAGCCAAGAGAAACATGATGGGAACATGTTAATGTAACTTGAGGCCACATGGCACAGGAAGATCCACTACTGGTGGTATGATAAACCTGAAATGATGGTTCCAGGTATATTTTTTTACTCTGCATCTTCAGTCAAAGCCACAATTTGCCCTGAAGGGATGGGAAGTGGTGTGATTCCTATGAAGTTTGGGACCATTGCAAAAAGGAGATGTAAGACCCAGTGACTACCATTGAAAATAACTCTTCGGGGTCTTTATTTCTATGCCTACTTCTGCATTTGATTGTATATGGTCTTTCTCCCTCCCACTGCTGTCATGGAGGAAGTGGTCTAAAAAGAAATCCCCTTTCCATTCCCTTGACTTTCTTTGCCACTCAAAGCATCCAAATGCCTCCCAGTTTACCCCAATTTATATGAGATGAGACTGCCCTTACATCTTACCCTACATTCCTATCACAATTGCGACTCAGCCCACAATCGCAGGTTGAACAAGCTTCTGAGAGTAAAATATGCCTTGAAAGGAAAAGAACTTCCTTACAGAGCTGCAAGCTGGGCTCAAAATCACGTGTTCTTCAGAGAGGGAGCCACACTTTCTCTGTGCCATCCTCATCCTTTCCCTGTTTCTGCTGATTGACACAGAGCACAGCAAAAAGCTGTTCCTTAAAAGCCACTGGTGCCGTTCCTCGGCACTAGGACACGGAGTTTCACACTGAGGTGACATCTCTGTGGAGTGCAGCAAGACATGAACTTCAGGAAACAGTCCCACTAATTAGGTTTTCTTGGCTTAATTAGAAGTGCCTATAGCTATTTACAGTCTGAGAACATATCCAAAGGGAAGAGGATTTGGCAGGAACCGGAATGCCACAGCATGACTGACAGCAGCTGTTCCACGATAAGCCAAACAGCTTATTCTCATTGCAGCGTGCTTGTTTGTGTTTTCCTTCCTACCTGGGAAAGAAAAATTGAGCAGGGCTGAAAGGTAAAGACTTTTTCTAAGTCCTGAAATAAAAAGCTGGACTCATCCATTTCAGGAGAAATGAGCTGTTGTGGGCACAGCACAGCCCTTGAGGATGACCAAAGGGCATGTGGGAGGAGAACAGAGTTGACTTTAACAAAGTATTCAGCTCCGCTGGTTTAGCGTTATTTATTCATGCAAAGCTGCAGGGCTCAAGAAATACCTTTTAAGATGCTCTCAACATCTTATAACACACAACCTATTTCAAAAGAGACACCACAACTCCTATTTAGGCAAACTGGGGGTTTATGTTTAATACTTAAAGGAGAAGCAAGAAAATAAATCACAGCCAAGAGCAGGTATTCAGCAGATAACAGATCTGGCAGGAACTTGTGCTGATCGATCCTTTCTCTGGCTTCCCCCAGCTTTCCGCAGGAGGTGATGGGTTTATCTCCCCTCTCTCCTGGCAGCTTCACCCCTGGGAGAGGTAGTGAGATGGGATCACGCTGGGTGACAGCCATGTAATTTTCTGATTTTATCAGAGTGATGGAGAAAGCTCTGTGGGGTCAAGCAATGCCATTGTTACTCCTGGGTTTCCTGGAAAAGTTGATGGTGCAGGCTGTGGGGGTTTGATTTCCTGGGTCATCTGGCAAGGAGACCCAATGCAATAAGAATGGAGTGATGGGAACAAGCCCATCATATCATCAGCAGACCAAAAGGATTTTATGCAAGTCTTCGTTTCTTGCATACCAAAACAAGGACAAGCAGGAATAACCAGTGGAAAGGGGAAATGCTGCTGCTTTTGCTGCCAGCTCGGATGCTCAAAATGGTGTGGGCAGGGGTTGAGTACACCAGGAAGAGAGAAACCCTGGACAGGTTTTCTCTGCAGGCACACCCATGGACAGAGAGGTCTTTATAGGATGTTGCTGGCACAGGCACCCAGTAACCCCATCTCTGTCTGCACAACCCACTCCCAGCCAGACTTCCAAAGGCTGTAACTAGTGCCAAGGTGATGAAGGTAAATGTTCAAGACCTGCTTAGGTGGCTTTATATGTTTTTCTGCATCCTGGCACAGGAGGGGAGGAGAAGAGATGGATGAGCTCCCTGCTAGGCTACACACCTCTCTCCCCATTTCCTCCCAAAAAGCTGGGGTGCAGGAAACAGTTTCCCAATATCAAGAATCCATGGAAAAATACATCTGAGTGAACAGCTTGAGTCACCTCCTATTAAGGAAAAGCCCTCCAGAAATCCCAGCAGGAAATATTCCCTTTCTGGACCAGGTGTGGGACAAAATATTATCACAGATTTTCTGTTCAGCCTTTAATTTTGGCAAGCTGTGGGAGGTACATCAGAGGTAGTGCACCCCTCAGGCAGCCAGCTGGGAAACACGAAGGCTGTCCTGGGGAGAAACATGTTACAGGTTGTTGGGGCTTTAGAAGTTC
>VZRF01003178.1:0-117251 GCA_013396875.1 Vireo altiloquus
CCCTGGAACAAGTTCCCCAGAGAGGGGGTGGATGCCTCATCCCTGGAAGTGTTCGAGGCCAGGTTGGATAGAGTTTGGAGCAACCTGGTCTAGTGGAAGATGTCCATGCCTAAGGTGAGCTGTTGGAACTAGGTCCAAGTAGGTCTTCAAGGTCCCTTGCAACCCAAACCATTCTGTGAATTAGCTTCACCTGTAAAATCTACTGATAAACCTTTTTAGTGTTTACAAAGCCTATGTACCCAAAGAAGAATGGACAGTTTGATGCTGGTTCCATTTATCTGGGTGAAAATATAAATTTATGAAGCTTCTCTCACCTTTTAGCTGCATTCCCTTGTAACATATAAAGTGAAAGACAATAAAGCTCAGCTGCAGTAAAGCTTCTTTACAAAGAGACTGAAAGTAAAGTCCATATTATTCCAAGCCCTCCGAAGGTACAAACTGCTGCTCTGAAGTGGTTGAACCCTTGTTTATTGTGAACTTCTTATAAAAGGGAAAGGAGTGTGGCACTGGGCATCCTGCTGTGCGAAAGGACAGCACAAATGGCTACAATACAGAGAAGACAAATGAGCATACAGAAGGGCGCATTAGTAATTGTGACCTCTCGTTATTAGGCACTGTCCTATTCAGTACCATAATTTTGGTGGTAATTACTACTAATTGTTTTAATTTCTCCCTCCTGAGCTTTCTTAGAGCTCATACCATGAGGTCAGTTTTCCTTGGCTGCTTTCAAATATGATAAATGTAAATTTTATTTTTATACTTGAGTCAGAACTTTGTGGAAATGCCTTCTTCCTCTTTGTGCCAGTACAGAAAAGAGGCTGGAGAACATCCTGAAGGCTCCATTGCTTCGCTTTGATCCTTCTCTTGGAATTGTTAAAAGTGAAGCCTCTAAGTAAACAACTGTAAAAATTAAATCACTACATGGAGCTTATTGGAACTGCAGGGTCTGCTGTGGCAGCTGTCTGACGTTGTGGTGTTACCTTCACGGCCAGGTTAAGGCAGAAGGAGCAGCAATTTCATCTGCACAGCGCTGTGCCAGGCTGAATTATTTCCCTGCTGTGCCTGAGTGATGCAGGGCAGGTGCTGTGCGATGCTGCTGCTCTCACATCCCTCCCCCAGTCCTGGCTGGCGTGGTGCTCCTGCTCTGCCTCCTGGGTGGGGAGCTGGGGGAAGGACATGCACTTCTACCAGGGCACGATCTGCAGCAGCCTGCTGGGAATGAAGATGGATCCTTCATTCCTGGCTGCCCTCCTGTCAGCGTGAATGGGTTTCTGAAATACATTTCTACCCCAAAAAAAACCCCAAACAAGCAAAGAAAAAAACCCTGGATGGTAACTAGGTAAATCAACTAAGATAAACAAAGCTGGCAAAGTGAGGCTTTCTGGCCTGTTTAATAATTCAGGGGCAAGGAGAGGGAGGCAAAAGGGAATTAGACAAAACTGCAGAAAACTTCTGAATCCTATTGGTAAACTTTTCTTTAAAGGAAGTTTAGAAAAGTACTTTGTCTTTATGTTTCTCCATCTTCTCAGTTAAATTGGATGTTTCTGTGACATTCTTTTTCACTACAAAGTAACTTTAATTAACTCTCCTATGGTGTAAGCCTTTCCAGCTTAAAAAAACACAGTTACATTAAATGTCCATGTTTTCAGGCTTGCAGCTGCCCGCACTTGTGAGGCAGTCATGGAAAAGGAAAAAACACAAAATTGAGGTGGGAGGAAGGTTTTGATTTGGATTCTTCCTGGTGGGAACAAGTGATAAAACAAATGTTCAGTTTCCAGATTTGGAAAAATTACAGAGTTTATTTTGCAGAGCTGCTTTAGAAGCAACTGAATAAGAGCGTGGTATCTCACCAATAGGTACTGCCTTTGAATTTTAGAAAAGGAAGCAGTAGGCTATGACTTTGAGAAAGTCAAATAAAGGCCAAAGGCAGGTTTTGGCTTGCCAAATAAAAACAACTTCAATCGAAATGGAATGGAGTCCTTTGAGTTTTTGTTTTATGTTCTCTTTTAATTTTCACTCTTTGAAAGAGAAATGAAGAAAATCCCTAAATCTGTGGACTGGCAGAAAAATAACGTTTGCAGGCAGAGGACTGATATTAGTACATATGGGTACTGCTGATTTCAGTGCAAGTTCTTGGTTCAAACAAGGACAAATTAATATCATCAGTTTTTATCTTTGGTGCAACTGGGAATTCCTAGCCATCTGATTATGGGCTGGCAACACTTTTATGGAAATTTATCAACTTGCTTTGAAGTTTTCTAAGCTTCCACTTGCTGAGTGAACATATTGATAAGAGGTCTCATGGTACTGTGTTCACACATTAAAATTACTTGCATTGTCAGAGCAGCTAGACTGCAGTTTAAAAATTGTGATAATGCAGCTTCACCTGAGCTCCTTCCCCTCACTGCATTAGGCCTTCCAGGAGATGCTTTGCATTTCCCAGGTATTTGACAGTCACTATCAGGATCAGAGCTCTGCTGAATATCCTTTTATGGAAGGGTCTCCACAGGCAAGCCCAGTTCAAAAATACAGTCAAAAGGTAGATTTGCCATTTATACATTTATATATAATTTTCAAAAATCCTATGTTCCACAAAAGGTTTCTCTTGCCTCAGAGACAATATGCTTACAAATTTCCTGAAAGCTTACTTTTATAATCCTGTAGTCAAAAGACAAATATCCCACAGCAGAGTTTAATTGTACATTTAATGGTCACTGCCTCCCAAATCAGAATTGTTTTATATAGAGGAGGACACACAAATGCCTGGAGTGTGGAAGGATTCACAGCTGCTCAGTAGTATGGGGACATTAGTACAAATATATATATTTAGAAAATAGATGCTATCTTGTGGAACTGACAACATAAACTTTATTGCTATTGGCAAAGGATATTTTTGGAAGCAAAACATAGAGCTTTCCTAAACCAACACAGATATTGGTATCTGATTCCATTAATGTCCCAGAAGTATCCCACTAATTTACTGAGATACGGCTATTCCTATTATCCTGATTCTAAACTACATCTTTCATTGCCTAATTAACCAAAACTCTGTGAGAATGAACAAACACATCATTTTGCTGAAGTCTGCCCAGCTATCATCTGTAACTTCTAACCCAAGTAAACCTGAGTTAGGGTAAATTCAGTTGTTTTTTAGGATAAAGCTCACCAGAATGGAAATAAACATCTCACTCAAAGTTAAGGTCAGTCTGGTGTGTTCTATACTGGGTTTAAAATATGTTGGGCAGAAGGATTTCTTTTTCTTGGCTTGGGATGCTCTCCCAAGGCACTGCCTGGGGTCACCTGGGGCCCAGGAAAGCCCCTGTGGAGGCAGGCAGAGGCTGCTGGCAGCACCAGCCCTTGGGACCACAGCAGGGAATGCTGACCACAGGGATGGGCAATCTGTGCCAAATACTGATGGGGTCATAAACATGAAACAACGCTCAACACACAGCTGGGAGCAGAAAAAAATGGCTTTGTTGTTATTGCCCTATTCAAACGTACTGGCTTGGATTTCGGGTTATGCCTTGGCTGCAGTGCTTCGTAGCAGAGGAAGGCACTCAGCAAGAGCTGATGTTAAGCTATCTTTAGGCCCCATCAGTTCTGCCTGGCTAGTCTCTCTTCCAGCATCAGGCCAGTGTCAAGAAATCCTGATTCCTGCTCATCCTGGCCCTGGAGAGCAGTTCTGGGAACTGAAATCTGCTGTGCTGTGGGCGGAGGGCCAGCCCAGGCATCGGCAGGGTGTGCACAGCTGCACCTGCACCAGCAAGGGATGCAGAGGATTGGAGCTGGGAAAAGCAGTGCTGAGGGCACAGGGGCCACTCAGGGAACTGGTGGGAGTGTTTGGGCTCTTCCCCTCAGGGGACAACATGCTGGAGAGCCCATCTTTCAGCTTCACTGCACAGGGCACCATGCATGGGCAAGCCTTGCTTTGTTGGATGCTGCCAAGAGACCCTTTCTCCCAAATGTTGTCCCCAGGCTCAGCGGCAGCATAGGTGGAGGCTCTCTCCCGTCTTTCTAGGATGCTTTGGGACCAGGCTGCCATGGTTCTGAGCTTGATTTCAGGGTTTGGTTTCAGCTCTGTTGTCAGAGTCATGGAAGGTTGCTGAGGAGAGGAACAGGATGTTGGTTGTCATTTTTCAGTTGACAGTCCTCAGATTTCTCTTCATACATTGAAATAGTAAACTCACTGTGATGTAGACTGCTGTTATTCATCCAAAAATGTGAAAATGGTACATCTTTGTTTAATTGGAAAAAACCAGCAACATTTATCTCTTGAAACATTAATCAGCTGCTCAATGAGACAGCTATCTGCATGGCTTTACTTCCAAGAAGTAATGAAATACTACATCTTAGAAAAATCCTGTTAGACTGCTGCTATTTTATACCTAGGTAAAGAAAATAACTTCTGATTGTCTTTAGATTATCCCAGTTGACAGTATATCAATGAACATGTCGCTATCAGATTATAAATGTTGCTATTTTTATGACTCTTGCAGTCCTGTTTTTGCCAAACAGCACTGTCTGTATCTCAGACGACATCTCTGCATAAGCTCTGTGCCTTCCTTACCAGCACAGCATGCAAAGTTTTGTAAGTGCCTTTGCCACAGCAGCCATTAGCAGCTCTATTGCTTATACAAAACGATACTCTGGGATGTATTTCTTTGCTGCAGTGATATCTGCACATCATGACTACTTGGAGACAAAGAACCACGTCAAAAAGAAAGAAGCAACTTCAGAAAGTTGTGGGAAAATGCTACTTTGCCCTCAGCAAAGAATGAATTTAAAATATCTAACTGCTCCATGCTGAATACATGATAGGACTGCTTCTGGAGAGGAAAAACAATTTAGTCCTTACAGTGGATATACAAGCCCTTAAGGCAGGCAGGCAGCTTATGGATCTGACTAAGGAACTAAAAACACCCTAGAAATCACATACAAGATTTCTATAAGGTTTTCCATCTTTTTGGAATACACGGTCTCTACTATCCATCTGGTATGCAGAGAGATTGAACTCACATTTCAGAACACAACAGAAACACCAAAGTTTTTCAAATATTAAAAAAAAATAGCATCAGATAAATAGCTATAAATGTGTATAAATAAAATTTGTAAATATAGATTTAAAAAAATCCTTGTAACCCCAACCAGCATTTCAACTAGGCTGTCCATCTTGACATTTGAGCTGCTGAATGTCTGTGTTTTACGGAACACCAGCTCCACGTTTCCCTGCGTCGACCCCTGCTTTGGTCTTTTGCCAGGATGGCAACCTTTAGAAATTTCACATCTGGTTTTCCCCATGTTATGTGAAATATTTTGCACTTGAAGAAAGAAATTATATTGACGTCACTGGGATATAGAGCAAATGTTGCGGCCATGTTGCTTCTATAGGTGGAAAGGAAATATTATTTGGAGTCCAGAAGTGAGGGAGAGAAAGGAGGGGAAGGAGCTTGTATCAGGCACTGACTGCATTACGAAGGCATTACTGACAGGTGGGGACAGCGTGCACAGCAAAGAGAAAGAATATAAAATAGCTAGTCACTGGTTTTACCACAAAGGCCAAGCCTTGGCAGTTTCTGCTACTGAAGAGAATTAGACAGAAACAGTCTCCCCAAGCATCCTATGATGCCATCTGGCTTATTACAGAGGAAATCCCCATTGGCAGTCTGGGTTTTTTTCCCTTCTTTTTCTTCACAACAACCTGAATGAATGCCAAGATTATTTCTCTCTCTCATGCTCCCTCTCTTTGGCATCGAAACATCATTCTGTAGAAAGGGGAAATATGCACTGCATTGGCTCGGATGAAGGCAGCAATTTCAGCAACAGGAGCCTTTGCAAGCTTTGAGATGGAAGGAGGGCTGATAAAGGAGATTAAACAAGCTGAGACCCTTTTGATGAACAAACTGAACCATCTTGGTGCTGGAAATGTAGAGATATAGTCGATAGCTCTGATATACTGTCTGTTACTTGCCAGGAGAGCTATCTATTTCCATTATTAGCCTAAAGGGTGATGTAGGCAATGAAAGTGAGTCACCAAAAAGGAGTTCGGGTGAGACAAAGGTAGCATGAGCAGGGAGCACCTCTTTATAACAACTCTTCAAATCACCCACTGTGGGCAATTACTTTGTCACCTCCTTGTCCTTTCTGCAAGGTTTTCTTTCCTGAGATTAGCAATGTGCATGCACAATAGTGGTCTGTATCTGACAGGAAAAGAGACATAAGTAGTGTGGTTAGTTTTAATTATTTTTCAGTTAAACATCCACATTAGATGCAGAATGGAGCTGATTTAAATTACAGCTTGCTTGAAAACTGTGATTGACCTGCAAAAAGGTCCTACCATATTTTAAAAGATGATTATACTGGAGGAAAATGTTGAATATTTTTCCAGACACTGAATATTAATTCTTATCCTAAATACCTAGTTTTGTGTGTGTATGTAATCACACATGTATCTACGCAGAGCTAGATTTTAAGTATTTTTAAAAAATTTTTAAATATATTTTTTCTAGGTAAATAACTGTTTTGTGAATTCCCCATAATCTCAGTAGTCTTTCTATTGCAGAAATCTTTGCAATGAAGAGCAACTAGCTGATATTTCTTGCAACCTAATAATTTTACATGTCAGCTTGAAATGTTAATGAATATTTTTTGAATAATATAGTATATACATGGGATGTGTGTGGAGGCCGATAAGCCTCCCAGTTAGATTGACTGGAGCCCTCTGGGAGGTTGGTCCCTGAAAATTGCCCCTAAGTTGGAGACAAAAAGAGCTCTCCCCAGGATCCCGTGTTGCACTGTGTTAATGTACCCCAGCTCTGTTTCCCTGGTTGGTTTGCTGGCCTCCCTGCCCCTTTCCTACCCTACACATCCAAGACCCAGGATGTTCTCCCTCCCCTGTTCACCCACTGGCCCTCATTCCCCAGCCACTCTCTCCCCATTTCCCCGCTGGTTCCCACATCCCAGTCCCACCAGTGCACAGCCCTGCGCCCGCTGAAGATTGCTGCTGATCAGAGTCCCTGGTGCTCTCTCCGCCCCTACCTCCCCCATACTTAAACCTGGACCCTCTCCTGATGCTCACTTTGGTTCCTGGTTCCTTCCATGTGTGTGGCTGCAATAAACCTCCACGTGGAACACCACGTGAGGACCCTTCCTGCCTCTTTGCCGTCGATCCAAGAAGCTGTCTGGTGTGAGTGTGTGTGTGTGTGGCACCGACTGAGAGGCTTCTCTTGGAGTCGCTTTCGGAAGCCAGCAGCATCATACGAACCAGCCCCCGCTGCTACAGATGTGTGTATGTCCTGTATGGAAGTCTCCCTTATTTTCACACTGTGGTGGTGTAGGACACTTACTCAGTTCTGGCTCCGATATGATGCATCTTCCTTCAACCTTTGTTATTACCACATCATATTTAATCTGTGGATAGAAATGGGACAGTCACATCCCCCCTCTCCTTCTGATTTTTGTCAAGTCATAAAACTAGCTATCTCTCTCTCAGCCATGCTGCTCTTTAAGATTATAGTTCATCGCATTATGGTTGTGTTTTTCCTTCTTTCCTGCAGTATAAAAGGCATTAAAGTATTTGCTTTAAAAATATAGAACTTGTTCAAAGTGGTTATGTTGTGGGTAAAATGACCTATTGATACTAAGTCATCCGGGGAAACGGGTGTTTAACAAACACGGGAAAAAAAGCAGTGCACTCAGCAGGTTTGGGAGAACGGCATCAGATGTCTTCAAAGCAACTGTTCTTATGTTAACACTAGTGCTTCCTGGCTTTGAAGTGTACTGTAAGTGCATGAGGTGTATTGCCTAAAGTCTAGGGATTTTTTTGCACTTTCTAATTCACAGTGAAAGTTTCTATTATTTTTTTGTCATATAAAAACCATATCTAAATTCAGAAAATATTAACAGTTCCAGGAAAAATAATCTTAATTCTGTCACAGAAACAGAAATAAGGTTAAAATAGGGGCTTTCAGGTATTGCCAGAAACATCCTACTGCTCCATGGAAAAAAAAATAGTATTAGAAAGGGGAAGAAATTAAAAAGGGAATTTAGTATTGTGTGTGAATAAGGAAAGGTGAGTTATGTTGCTTCCTGAGAGATTTTGCTTTTGTCATAGGTTCCACATATTTTGTTTATTAAGAGTGTTTTCTACTGTTACAAAGGTTTCTGGCAGTGGATTTTAGCTGTTCACTGAGAAACTTCACCTGCCTACAAGGGGACCTGGCTGAGGCACACAGCAAATACCTGGGGTAGCTCCACTGAAGTCCCTGAGCTGTTCAAGTCGTTCACCACTGCAGAACTGAGTGAAACCTAAAACTACTTACAGCCAGAGAGACTGAGGTCAGGATCCAGAGGTGTCTTTGAGGACATGCCCTTTATGGCCTCTATGCAGCATAACCTTGCAGTGAAGGGACTGACATCTCCTTACAGAAAACTGTACTTTGCAAATCTCAGCAAACTGTGATTTGATGATCTCATCAAATAATGGCTTTGTCTGCAGGTTTCTCCCCCTCCATGTGGTGGATCCTGTTGCCAGGTGAAGCAGGATCCTGGGTTTGTGCTGCTCAGGGCCAGCCACTCCAATCTGCATGTCCCAGGGTGCACTGGAGGGAAGAAGTGTGGGCAGTGAGCACTAGGGAAAGACCAGGGAACTGGGAATAAAACTTTCTGCAGCCTGGCCATCTGTCTTTATTTGGGTGGCCTTTGGAAGGAACTGTTTCCCCAGACCTCATCCTGGGCTTTTCCAAAGGGAAATTTCCCAGGCAGAGCTTCTGAGGAAACCCCCACTGGTGAAATGGGGGATCAGTCACCAAGACCTGGGAGCCAACTGGGGAGCTGGACCAGTAGATAGTAGAAGCATACCTAGTCTACCTAGCATACCAAGACCTTTATTAAGTGTTTGTTACTGTTTGATCACTGCTAGTCAATATATCAGTCTTTATCTGAGTAACCCTTTCCAAGAAGTTTGAAAAATTAAAAAACAAAATAGCCAGCACCTAACCTGACAAACTCTAAGTCCAAATCTAACCCAGAAGTTAGCTTATTCAAATCTAATGAACTGCCTCGTTGTTTGAACAGTGCTGATAAGTTTTTGATAAAAGGCCTTGTATTATTGCTTTTACACAGTTATATTGTCCTTGCAAAAGACAAATTGCTCAAAACAGAGGACAAATGCACTTCCTTAGAAGTCTTTTCCAAGAAAATATATACAAAATTAATGAAATAAATGGAAAAGAAACACATAATAAACCAAAGAGTGACATTTATGTGCAGGCGACATATAAAAATTGCCTTTGCAATAGAAAAGACATCTTGATTGTGAAATTGGCTACTGTTGGAATAGCACAATTTTAGTAATCTTTCTATCCCAAGCACAATATTTTATTCTTATTTTCCTTCAAATCCATCACTCAGTTTACTCGACTATTGGAGTTTTTACCAACAAACATTGTACTGACTGTATCAGTAATTTATATCTGATAAGAAATGAAAATATTCATGGATTTCTGCAAACAATGTGCTGGAAATGTAGCACAGAATGATGAATAGCCTTGAATATCTGAAGGTATTTGTGTCTTCTGTTATCTTTAAAAAGACAGATTTTGCAAACACGTGAGATCTAAATTTTTTACTTTGTTACAGTAGTTTAAGTAGTGCAGTTCATCTCTAGGAAGTGAGAAAATATTCAGATATCAGCAGCACCACAAAATTGTGTTCTCCCACTCTCCTCTCCCGCAGACTAGGAGGTCTTCAGGATAATGTATATAGCCTTTGCTGGAATTAGTGAGTTTGAGATGTATTTTTGCCTTTTCCTTCAAATACTGGGCCTGGAAAACAGGTGTTTGGAGGAATTAGGGACTGCCTGGTCACTGGAGTTCTCCTTTCCTCAGAACAGACATGCATACCTTGGTTACATGTGTAGGTCTGGCCCACACCATGGTCAAATCCCCTCGCATGCTGGGCAAACAGCATCGTCATCTCTGCCCGCCTACAAATGCTAGATGCCATGGTTTAACCTGCTGTATTGCAGAATTTGCACTGGGATAGGGCAGGGTAGAATGCATTTGGTCACTTTGCAATGATACGTGGACAGTTACATTTTTTTATCTCAGGTAAAGTAAAAATGACATGTGCATTCCGTAACCTAAAGGCTGGATGTTGACCAAGGATGGATGGATGATACCAAGATATGAGCTGTGGCTGGTCCTCACCTGCACTGCTTGTCCAGAAGGACAGGAAGCACTAGAGGTAGGCCAGCTCTTGCAGCCTCTTGCAAATCCATCTGGCTGTAAAAAAACCCACCGGTGGTGCTTTGTTGTAACTGCTGCTGAATGGGGAGTTCCAGGACAGTTCTTATCTTTCTGAGTGCAATCACATTAAGAATAGTTCAGATCTTTCTCAGCACTCTGTGTCCAAATATTTTGTATGTACTGTAGCTTAGCAATGCCTCCCAGGAAATATCACTCTGTCAGTAGGCAAACAATTGCTTAGCTTGAAAGAAGTGTAATTATTTCAGGCATGCACAAATGTTTTTGGCTGCATGGTGCTGTAATGTTATTAACTGTGGGGGAAAAGCTAGCTAGCTCTATTTTAGAAACTGTATTACCATTGTCCTAAAATACAAAATTGCTGTAAGTCCCATCCTGACCAGAATTCCACATTTGCTCTTGATAGTAGATTGGATTTCAGAGCAGGATTAAGTAAATAAGTCATATTAAAATGACAAAATGGGTAAATAGAATATAATGTGAAATGAAATGTAAATTGGATTTAGGCAAACACTTTTATACAGACCTCCCGTCAAACCCTATCAGACTGCTTCAAATTCCTACTGTGATTTCTGCTCGCAGTTCTATTACATGTTGCCACTCAAGGGCATTTGATGTTTTCTCTCTCTGGAAATTCATTTGCATTTAAATGATTTGAAATAATCATAAAAGCCAAGTGCTATGAAGTTTGAAATTAGTTACTGTCTATAAATTGCGATGCCATTAAAAGATGATTTTGAAGAGCTTTGCTGTCTCAAATGTATGCAGATTAAAATCTAACAAAGTACACCTTGTTACAAAACTGTAAAGAATGGTGTGACATGGACTTAAATTGATTTATTCTCCTACTAGTGCCTATAAACTTTACATACTTAGGTTTCTTCTGAAAGTGGAAAAAAACCTTTCATTTGCCTGCTGAATCTGAGCCAAATCCTGTTCTCAGATGGGGTTTCATTTGGTGTATCTGACACCAGTGCTTGGCCCTCAGAGTTTAATCTATACGGTCTATTAAATTTCTGGAAATGCTGTATGAATAGTTGGGTCTCATAATTTTTTTATGGAGGGAATAAAGGAGTGGGATCAGGAACAATGGAGACCATTTACAGTTGGCAGAATGCGTATGTGCATTTATACCTGTATCTGTTCAGTTTTCCCCCTCTCCCTTGAATTTCAATGTTCTCCTGGTAGGTGTTTCTACAGGATGTTTTCTCAGAGGCAGCTGGTGCTCCTGGTACATCACCCTGGAACCAGCCTTGCCTTCTTGCCAATGGAAAGGTAAAACCTGGTTGGGAACACAAATACATTTTGAAATAATGAAGCCCTTTTGAAAGAGATCTCTTTTCTCCATTCACCTCCAGACGAGCTTAGGCAAAATAGAGCTGTCACCTCATAAACTCGTCTTCCACCTTGCCTCCCCTAGCACTGTTCCACTTTTAACCTATTCCTGCTCTCTCCCTGTGAGACCTTGTTGCAGTATACTGCCTAATATAAATTCCTACCCTGTCTTTGTTTATACCACTGGGATATTATAACTTTACATTTTTGGATACCAGCAGTACATTCCAAATATATTTTCCTATCCCCAAATAATTTTAAATGGACTTAACCACAAATAGATGTTCAACCACGTCTAGTTGTATAACTTGATCTTAAGATACTTGTAACAAGGAAAGAGAAGTTGCCTTGGTTTATAGGGCTCAGAACCCAGGGATGGAATTACCTCTTTATAAACATATTCATGTGTGCATTTTTATCATTCAAAAGAATGAAAGAAGTGTGTAGACCATATCTTAAAGGGCAAGAAAAGGTTTCGTTTTTTTATTTCCAGTGGTTCAAAAACTCTTAATATAGTTTCCTTGAAGATAACTTTAGTTGTACAAATCTTACAGTTTCTAGTACAATAAAAAGTCTATTTGTTTGTGTATGAGTCATAAAGCAAAGGAGCTGTCTTAACTACCTCTTTAATAAGCAGCTTTTTTTTTTTTTTCAAGTTGTCTCAGTGGTTAGTGCAAACTACCAGCTAATCCTTCCTTAATTATAAGTGCAAATTCAGTGTAGGGAGACTAGTGTGAGGACAGCACCTAGTCTCTCAAGTAGGGTTCATGGTTGCTGCAGTGTCAGATTAGTGATGGGGAGTGGGGAAAGTGAGACAGGAGTGAACTGATAAATATATTATTGTTCTTCGAGCATGCCACAGTCCTCTTATGTTAGTGTTCTAACATAAGAACTAAGTTCTAAGTCAGGTGGGGTCCTGACTGACTTATCAGAAGGAAAATCCTGATAGATTCACTGTGCAGCTCAAGCTAAATAGCCCCAAATAAAGGATGATTCTGGTCAGTTCAGATCATTCCTTGGAAAATCAGTGGGAGGACAATGGGTTTTGCGTAGGAAATGAGAGGTGGACTACTTGCCCTGGGCAGGTTTTCACTGCAAAAGCAATTCTACATAGGTTTTGCTGAAAACCCCTTTGCCTGAATTATTGATCCAAGAGCAAGCATTCTTTCAGTCTCAGGTGGTTTCCTCTGAGCAGAGCTTCAGACTACCAGCATCTCCTTCTTTCATTGAAATGACCTGGCCACTCTGCTAACAACTGTTGGCTTCAGTCACTTTCCACAGTCTGCTTCAGGAGCTTGAAACAGGACAATTTTGCCCATATCTGTGAAGGAAGAGCCCTGGAGTAGCAGCAATGAGAAATTGAGGATAGTCCCTGGAGGTCTGATCAGTGCCTGAAAGTGTGAGAAAGTGCTGAGATAGAGCAGTAATTTGGACAGGGATGAAGGATGCACCTATTCACCGTTGAACTGATCCAAGTGGTTGCTCTGGGTGCCTGCTTTTCCTTCATGAGAGAAAAAAATGCTTGTGAGAACAGTGGATAGTCTATCTTCCAGTGGGAAATCCTTTTTAGCACAATCTGTAGAGAAGTTGGAAAAGCTTTCATTTGAGCACAGTCCTCCATCACAGCAGGGTTTACTTAAATAAATTAAAAACTTATGAAAAGGCCATTTTTTTTATATGTTGTTTTAAGAAAGATCCAATAAATGAGCTCTGGTCATTGATTCTGTCCTGCTTTAAATCAATATTCAAAGACCACTGAAAATTTTGCAAATCATCTGGCTTTAAGGACTCTTACGACTCAAAACAAGATCTGGCAAAATAGATAAAAAATTACTCATAAAGGCAGATAAAATTGTGGCAGGAGATCTAACTGAAAAATATAACATTTTATGAACTCAGGGCAAAACAATATCTCCCAGAACATATTGCAATCCGATCTTTGCAGATGTTATTAAAATAATTCAGAGTTTGATAAAAATGCATAAATTATACTTTATTGTTGTGGATTATAAAATGTGTTCTGAAAGAGATGGTAAGCACAGCAGGCATTTTGCTTTATCTAGTTTGACAGCACTTCTTTGCCATTAAATGAGGAGGCCTAACTTAATACATGCAAAAGGCAAAGAAAAGGGCCTAGACTGAAAACTTTCCAAAGATGGGACTATTTACTTGTGGACTTACCCAGTGCTTAGCACAGAAACCCTTTCATGCTCAGCACTCTCCCTGGCACAGATACTAACATAAATAGCAGGAGAAACTTTCTTCTTTTTTCTAAAATGATAATATTTTCTTTATATTTTTGAAGCCTCATGTTCTCGCACAAAGACTAAGTGCCCTTTTGGTTTCATCTGCCCTTTTTTCCTAACCAATCCCTACAGGCATTTTTTAAGATGTGCTTTGACCTATGCGAAGAAACATAAAGTTTTGGCTCCCCAAACCTGTGTAAGTTCAGTATTGCAGCTCAGACCTGTCACTGCATAAGGTGGGTTTCAGGGCCAGAACTGCAGCACTGAATTTAAAACATAGTGGGAGGTAACCCCATCTCCTACTGTTGCAATGACATTTTTACTTTTAGGGATTTTTCCCCCCAGGCAAGCATTTCTAAATGTTCTGGAGTAGAAACTAGCAGATGGGATTTCTTTAAAAAGATACAAACCACAGCTTAGGGTTTCTATCTGATTTTTTTTTCTACCAGAAGGTAGGTAATTAATGATTCAATGTGCAGCCACCATACACTGGAATTTAAGCTGCTGGAAATCTCATTTGTAACCATAAGAATGCAAAGGGACACAAAAAGCTTGATTTGTTTTTGTGGCTTTCCTGAGTTAAAATTAAACCTATTACCAAGAGCTGACAATACAATATTGTTGCATTAAAGCCATGTTTATACTTTTTCATGCAGAATGTTTCCTGTGAATAACGACCTATAGAATTTGTGGTATTTTTTGAAGGCAGAGGTTAAAGTTATTATTCTGCTGCTGTAATATCTGTTTGTAGCCACACATGCTGTGCCTACTGCCTGCATATCGTCTCTACTGCCTGCAGAGTTTGCTACCCTGATCACTGCTGTTAATAGGGATATTAGACATTCACTAGACAATATAGTTCCTTTTAGTTATCCAGCAGGAGACTGAATTTTGTGAACATGATGATTGTGTCCCAGATTTATCTTTCTGTAAGTCAGCTCTCCTTGGAGCCAGTGGGTTGCTCATTGCACCTCTGTTCTTCTCATTCATTTTTGAAGTTGCTCTGTTATGGAGTTCCCAGCTCCCATTTAGTCAGCTGTAAACAGGAGGCAACTGCTCCAGAGGAGAGTAGTTATGTAATCAATGCACAGATTTAGATTTGTTTAATATCAACAGGAGAATAAATTTAAATAAAGATGAAATACTTCATTTCTTCTCTGGAACTCACTTAATGCAGAGGAGAAGTGCACTGGGACAGAGTTATCCCTTCCTTGCAGAGCCAAGAGCCTTGTCTGTCTTCTTGCACTGCCTCCAAGGAATGAAATGACCTCCAAGAACATGGCACTAGTCAGAAAAGCAAGAATAGTTTAAGTCTAGAAAGCATTTAACAATATGCTTAACTTTAAGCATTTTTTTTCAGTCCCACCAGCCTCAACAGGATTTAACAAGGCACTTAACATCGTCTCTGAACAAGGATACTTTCCTGGAGTTGGCCTTAACCAGGGAACTTGCTACTTCCTTTTGCTGTGCATTCTAATGCTCTTTGAGTTCTACCTCTTCTGCAGCACCTCTGAGGAGCTGACTCTGCTTTAGGCAGGAGAAGGATAAAGGCAAAGGGTTAAATAATCAGTTGTCATCATATCTTTGCATACCACCCTGGTCATCCCATGGCTTCTCTCATTCATCCGCCCTTGGATCTTGCCCAGTAAATGTAGAAGGTTGCACTTGGGGTCCCAGCACCTGCACCAGACTGACCACACATAATATACCTCTGAAAAAATGAGATAAGTGCAGGGAGGGGTCACTCAAAAAATAGTGCAGTATTTTTAACTCTTTTCCTGCATAATTTTGGCCAACCATTTGTCCACTTCTAATTATGCTTTTGCTGTTGATTTAAATTGTAACACTACCAATATTTTCACATTGGAGAGAAAGTAAGCAGAAGAGTGAACACTGATTAAGGGAAATGAAAGCAAATCTGTTTACTGATAATATATGTGGCAACACTGAGACAGGTAAATGGTACTCAGGGATTGCTCCCTGCTCATGTTTATGATCTTCAATATATTTGTGCATTCCTCATTTACTGCCCGGGCAAAGTTTGCATTTCTAAATTGCATGTATCATGACAATTTTGGTCACAACAAGGTTACAAATTCTGTCATTCAGCAGATCTACAATGCTATTTAGTAGTACTTCTGAATGTGATTTTACTAGTCTCTGTTCTCATTGGAGAATATACTAAAATTCAGATTAAAGGTAAATGCCTTCTTTATGCACTTTAGTTTTTCATAGCTCCTCTTCAGAGAAGCTTTTCTTTTCCTCATTTCATCTTGAAAGGTCATTTTAGGAACTAAAAAGCCCTGTTGCCAAGTTTTTAAATAATTATGATCTCCAATAAAATGCCATCTATTTTTAACATTGTACTTTTTAATGTGTCTTTTTTAAAGACACAGGTAGATGACTTTTTCTGTGAATAATGTATGACTTCAGAAACTTTGAATGCTATGACATAAATTATCGACTACTTTTCCACTATTTGCTGATAAAGTGGGGGTGTTTTCCACACACTCTGTAGTCAGCTCATGTTTGGAGTTGGCTTCATTTTGTTGCTGTATTTGAATGATGACATTTCATCATAGTTTATGCCACTTAATATCATAAAATGTCAGAAGGAAATTATCATAATACTTCTGCAGATAATAGGTATTCCCTGCCTGTACTCTGGGAAGTAAACCATGGTGCACTCTGTAAAGTAAAAGCAGACACTGAGGTAAAGGTACTGGGATTAGGAGCACAGAGTGCAACTGGATTAGTAGAGGAAACATCTAGAAGATACCTTTGGAAAAACAGCTGAGGTCTTTTAAGGGTTTCCAGGGCTGGGCAATATTGATGAAAGTCAGTGAGAGCCCCCTAAGCTGTGTGCAGGATCTGGTGGAGCACGGTGGTTGAACTTCACAACTCGGGGCAGAGCATCCATGGCCAGTGCAAAAGTGTTTTAATGCCCTCATTTACCAGAGTCAACAGTAGTGATGATTTATTTAAACTGGTAATTCAGCCATGAAGCAGGAAAACACGGAAACATTTGAAAAAGGGAAGAAGAAAAATTAAGTGCATAGCTGGGACTGTATTGAGGCACTTAAATATTCAGCTGGCTTAATGTGCTTCAGGAAATAGTGATGTTTAGGATGAAGAGAAGAAGAAAATTAGTAGAAGTGGAGAAAACCAGATAACATTTTTTTCAGGCAAGAAGCATATTAAAGCAAATAAAGAACTAGAGGGGGAGAGTCTGCTGGGACCTGGAGCTTAGTAGAGAAGTGGTAAAGCAAATAGCAGGAGTTAGAGAGAATAAGAGAGATGGAAACTGAAAGGAGAAAATAGCCTCACAGCACATGGAAGCAAAATATCTGGAGGAGACTCTTGGGGACACTAGTGTGGATTTATGTCCTGCAATTATAATTAGTAAAAATGAGGGGATAAAAAGAGATTTTGAATTTTTAGGAGCACAGAACTCTTTCCAAGTTTGAAAGTAAGTTTTATATTGTCCTTGTCTGCTAATCTCTTTCTGGACTCCCTCATCCATTGCTTGTCTTTCCAGAAAGCACCTTGCCTGTGACATACCCTAGGATGAACTGCACTTTTCAGTGGAAGAAACAACAGGAAGAAAAATGCAGAGAAGTTTCAAGATCCATTTATAATAAACATAATAATTATCAATAAATTGCATGGTCAGAAATAGAACCAACAATAAGCAGGATGTGGTAACTGGAATGAGCATATTAAACAATGCTCATCAAATTATCAGATTTGAAGTGGCAAAAGAGTATTTATATTTTTAAAAATGCTTTATGTCTGTCAGTTCCCTGGAATAAGGTTGTGGTTTGCACCGAAATTTCATGAATGAGTTGGACTGGCAGAAATGTGAACCTCTCTCACACTTGGAAATCTAGAAACCTATGAATCCTTTGGCAGGCTCTGGACACTGCAAAACAGGCCCTACATTTGCCTAATAAAGCAACACTTGCTACATCTATATGCCTTTTGGTAAGGAGACAAAGTGAAGAATTTGTGTCCTTGAGTCCACGCATCTTATGAATGTTTAGAAGAGCAAATATTTATTAATTTAGGATGGCTGTGTTTTAAGGATGTGTTGCAACTTGTTGTTAGCTTGGAAATCATCCAGTCAAAATCATTTTCAAATATGTAGTCATTGGATATTTTGCAAAAACAATCTGAATAACTTTGGAGAATGGACAGTCTTGGATATCTCAGAAAAGGTGCCTGAATATTTCCAGTATTTTACTACAAATAATTCATTGTAGACTAGCAGCATTAATGTCAAATCCAGCTAGTTGCACAATAATTGAGGATTCATAAAATGTTTCTGGGAATCACCATGTAATTACCATTGTCTCCAGTGGTGGTACAGGAAAATAATATGCAATATTTCAAGATATTTAATTAAGAAGTGTCAGTGAGTTACCTTGAAGTTAAGTTCTATCACCCCCATATGATAGGCTTGTGTATGACTGGATGATGGATGAGTCTCCTCAGTATGAAAGACAGATGAACTGAGGAAAATCAATGTGATATGCAGAGCTCAGGATGATGAAGTATACATAATTGTTATTTACTCTTTAAAGGTGACCTACAAATACAATGCTTTATGGCTAGTTTTCTTATCTTCTTTATTATGAAATAAAAAACTCTAAAAAGTTCTCCAGTAGAAACTGTACTTTTTTGTTTCCTTAGACATTCTTGTCCATTTTGTTTTTCCCCAAAGACCTCTGATCCAGTAGGGAAGTAACAGGTTTTATGATATCAGATATCAAGGAAAAAAAGATGTTCATGTGAGGGTAATTTCTTATGTGGTCTGCTTTGTATGTGGGAGCTGTTATGAATTCATCTGTGGTTCACTAGCAATGTCAAAAGAAAAACCCTCATTCCTGCCTTGGGAATTGTGGAAAAAAACTTGTAGCCTTCATGATGAAAATGTAATATAAGATCAGGGGCAAGGCAGAAAAGAGAATTTAAAGAAAGATGGGTCTCCTGATAGTTATTTCTGTCAAAGGAATTAAGGAACTACCAGTTTCTATTTATGTTATTTAGCATAAACAATGGACTTTGTGTTCCTTGCTCTCTTACATTCAGAGGGTTGCATTACCTTACATTTTGACTAGCTGTTTTTCTCACTGTCACCACACAGCTGACTTGATCACAGCCTTCAGTCTGGGAATCCTTGCTTTTTACTCTGAGTCTTGCTTACCAGCCCATTTGTCTTCTACTCTATCAGTGCCCTTCTCTGTGGACCCTAAGGTGATAATTACATTAGCTGTACTTCATCACAAGCTTGTTAGGGCTTGACAGTTGATTTTGGCTGACTATAATCAGCCTTGTCCTCACTTGTCATTGTCCCTTTGTGCTGTGGTTGAACATGACTCTTTCTACATTAGCAAGTAGTGTGCTCCATTAGGAGTGGATCTGCTGAGTGAAATAACCTGCACTGACCTCTGTGCTACGTGTGGCTTTGGGGCATTTGCGCTTGTTACAGCCTGGTCCTGCAGGCTGAATGCTTGTTAGTGGCTGAAGCACATCTTTGGGTTTGCCTTCATCTGAAAGAGGTCTGGTTCATCTGCTCTGAGACAGGTCTCCTGTAGAAACCACAGCATGTAATGGGGAAAGGGTTGGGAGATTTAAAAATGTGATTCTGGCTATCAGTGCTGAGGAAGGTACCATTGCTGTTTGCTGATGTACCCAGTGTAGTACTGCTTCACCTGGTCTAAAATGAGACAGGATTCCTAGGGTTTCCCTGTGTTCTGGGTTAAAAGATAAGTGAAAATATTTTTGTGTTTTTTCTACAAGTAAGCCTTGTCTTCCTCTGTTCTATAAGCAGAGGATAAATGCTCTTTTTCTCACTGTGTGCATCCTGACAAAGTGTAATCCGGGTTTATTCCCATGGAAGTATCTCAGTGGGATATCCAGCTGACTTCAGAGGATCATCTCTAAACTAGAACAGGTGAGCCTTCTTGTCCCTTCTAACTCTTCAAGATGGTTGGGGCCCTTTTTATTCCCTTAGTCATAAATTTGGACATGAAAAGGAGAATAATTGCATGCATCTACACTTTCCCTCTGCTTTTTTGTATACGTCAAAGGACTTGATCTATGTTGCTCAAGTTCATGGGTGCCTCATCTTGGACTGTGCATATAATTAATTACATAATAATTATAATAAAATTAATAATAAAAAAGGATTTAATTAAATTTTGTCAGCGAATATAAATTTAAAATAGTCAACTGGAGTTCACTGAAAGATCCTGCACATTAAGTAAGGATGGCTGAGACAGCTGATGAGTAAAATTGTGTTTGAAGAAACACTCTATTTATTTGACAGGAATAATTATTTGACATAGGATTGAAAGCAAGGACAGGGTCTACATTTTGCAGTTGTTGTAATCACCAATGCTGGAAGGAGGGCAGGAAGTGTAGGAGTCGAGAAAAATGGTTGTGGTGGATTTTATGTGTATCGGTCATGGGTCATGTGTTGAGAGTAGAAGTGTGTCCATTCTGATTCTTTCACTGCAAAACCCTTCATGAGAGGTCATTGTTAACTCAGCATTTGGGGCCTTAGATCACGTCAGAGATCCCACAAAGGTGCTCAGAACACGGTGCCACTATGAGGGTAGGATCTCATAAATGTGGTATTTGCTAATTTTTCTGTGATTCTGAATGTGACCTTGTACAAAACACATGCAAGCTGACTTTGAGTAAACTATTATTTTATGAAAATGTGTCATCACTATTCTAAACTCTTTCTTTATCTCTTTCTTTCTGATTTTTTTCCCTTTACTTCCATGTGGGTCTTTCATGGAATATCCATTATTTAATTTATTTCATTCTGCCTTTTCCCCCTGAATGTTTCTTAAATAAAGCTCTTTTCTTTTTTCTGAATTGTAGGTCAAGACTAGAAGCAACAATGATTCTTCTCTTTTTTCTAACACAAACCTATATTTGTGAAGACTCATAAAAAACTTTAACACCAATAAGCACAAGTAAAACATGTTGACTGCACAGGAGACATATTTGTAGACAGAATGAAAGCATAAACAGTGTGTTCTCATTGTTTCAAATCAAAAGAAAGTCAGCACTAGGTGAAACTTTTATAAGCATGGCACATCACAAAAGTGTCTTGAGATGTTAGAAGCTAACAGCCAGATCTTCAGCTACAAAAAATGGCCTTAACCCCACTGATGTTGCTGGAGGTATGGCAATTCTTACCAGACTGTCCTGGACTTCTGATTTTTATTCTGCATTTTACACATATTTTTTGTAATCAATCTCCTTTTATGTCAATGACAAAAGCATATTTCACGCAGTTAGAAGTAGACAAAGAGATGCATTCATTGTTATAACTGATAAATTAGTGTCTTTGTTCAAACAACTTGCATTTACATTCACTGTTGGAGAAGGAAAAGCTTCTTAAAAATTTATAAGCTGACTATGCAGGTTAACTTAAATGTGCAGTTGTACAGTGTTGACTGAGAGTTAAATTTAGGAGCACTTTGCAAAACTAGTGGAAAGCAGAGCGTTTGTTCAACATCACAGACTTGCAAATGGTTGAGCTAAATATATGGTGAGCATTCAGTTGCAGGTCAGGCTCAAACAGTGTTCTCAGAGTGCTTTCCATGCATCCATTGGTCTAATTTCAGAGGTAATTTTGCATTTTATTCTAAACTAGACAAGGCTATGAGGAAAACTTTGACCCATGGGATACAGAAAAAGGCTGATACATAAAGCAAGCCTGATGCTCTGCTTCTCTTTTCGTGCCTTATGCAGCCACTTCTGGGAGTGGTACTCGGCTACCCGGGGCCAGGCTCCCTCTGAGCTGCCTGTGAGGTACCTCCTGCAGTTACACTGGGTATCCCCAGCCCTTCTGACAGCAAAAGGATTTTAGTTTATCAATTATTTCTTCAGAGGCCTCCCCCAGTTCTTTGAAACTGGGATCTGGGCTTTCAAACCCGCACATGTACTGCCTGAGTGAATGTGTAATTCATGTGTGTAAATGCACAGTGTGCTCACATAAATCAGTTGCTCTCATCCACAGGTGACTAGGCAGCTGCCTAACTGGCCATGTTCCCATACAAATTCCTTATTTAAAGACAAGAATTAGGCATCCATGATACGTGGATGTCGTTCTATGCCCTTAAACTGATTCATGGGAAAATTATTTTTCACCCTTTATTTGTTTCACATTCTCCTGTCTTCCTCTAACCTGTCCCAGGAGAGAAAACACTCTGAAATGTCCATCCAGTCTTTCAGATTATAAATTCCTCTGGGTAGGAGGATTTGCTTTATATATTTTCTCCTGTGAGCCTGGTGTACTCTCATGTGCTAGGGAAGTGCTTGAACACATGCCTGTAATTTTCAGCAAGACCAGTGCCCAGGGGCCATAAATTCACATGCTGGCCTGCCAGCTGTCTCCAGAGGTGCTCTGTAGCCTGCCTGCAGACAACCACTGGTGCTGGAGGTGTCCTAAGGATCTTGGTCCTCAGAGTGAGTGCAGAGGTTGTGATGGCACATGCTGAGCTTGTGCTTCCAATGAAGACAATACTCACCCCTTATAAAGGGTCCTTCTGTCACAGTGCTCTGTTGGGGTAGAGGCCTGTGTATTCTTATGTTAACTGATTTCAGCTAGGAATAACAGTTAATAGGATCTAACCAATTTTTTTAAACATGACTATCTAATACCTGTTCATTTAGCGCATCAAGTAGCTTTAAAGTCATTAAAGAATGAGTCCAGCTTCAGACGTTACTTGAAAATGAATGATTACTCTTGCCTGGGTATAAGATGGTTCTGATATGTTATGAGAATGGCTGCAGTGTCCTTTTTGAATTTGTTGTTTAGCCAATGACTTGCTGACATCTGAATCTGCACAATTTGCTATGAATAATTTAAACCATAGGGAGCAGAAAGTGTGACTGAATTAAAAGACCAAAAAATGCTTGAAAATGCTCTCATGATCTCCTTTTTTTTGCTTAAAACTTGAAGATCAAACAAGAAAAAATTGCAGTTTGGGATCACTTCACACTACAAGAAACCAGCAGAGTCGCAGAGTGGAGCTCATTGGGTATATCCACTTTAAATGGCATCTCTTTGTAGTCAGTTGGGAAAAAGCTTTAGACATTCATAAGAAAATATTAACATTTATTTTGTGTGTTTTTATGTTTTTAGTTGTCTTCAGAGGATCATTCTGTAAGCAAATTGTGTTACCAGATAGGCTTTATTCCACCATTGTGTACAAATTACCTGTTGCTCACTTATTAATCCCCTGTTTTTGTTTCATTTGCAAGCCAGTCTGAGAGGTGCAGAGCTTCAGAGAGTCCAGAGCAGTGCTGGAATACAATGTTGGTGTATTTTCTGAAGTTTATAATGTGTATCACTGCTCTTATGCTAAATTAGGAAAGTTTGAGATTTCTGCAGTAACCTCTGTTGCGATGAGAAGGATTGCCAAACTTGGGATTTGGGTTTCAAGTTAATAGGCGGAGGGGGGCAAAGGAAGAGCAGGGCTTCTCCTCTCTGAAGCACCACATCCTGGTGGTAGGAGATGGCTGGATGCTGGGATCAAAGAAATTATGTTCACTTTCGTTCTGGTGATCGCAACACTCCTTGCTGACTCCCATGTTTATGATCATGGGTGAATGTGATATATTTCAATAGGAAAAGGTCCAGGAAAGTGCATTTTCTGTACAGTAAATCAAGACAATAAAAATCCTGGGTAGAATACACGTGTTCAAGGTTTTAAACACCGTCAGCAAGTGCAGTGACTGCTGGGCTAGATGTGGCTGTCATCGCTCTTAGCAGTGAGATGTTCCTTTGCTGGTGTTGTAGGTGAGTGAGTGGGGTTGGGCAGCCCTTCATGAGGCAAGAGGTTACTCTCATCCAGGTGGACAGACTTTTACTTTTGCCTCGTGGTAAAGGATAAGCAGCTGGGAGCACTCACCACAGACCAGTGCTTTTTTCTTAGCTGTCTATTTGCGGTTACCCAGCTTTTTTTACCTAACTCATAGGTGTTTTTCAGGTCAATTTTTATGACTTGCTTTGATGTATGATGGGGGAGACTGCATAGGCTGAATGTTTACTCCCATATTTTCTTGGGATAGTAAGTGACAGCTTAACAGTGCAACAATCCCTCCCACAAAGGCCATTCAGTCGTAAATATCTCTAGATTTTTGAGTACAGAATTTGAAGTATGAAGTCACCAGAGTCCATATTCCACATGTGGATGTGGGAAGTAGTCAGGAGGCATTTCCTGAGCATGCTGTGCTCACAGAGAGGTCACATAGGCAAATGGCCATGACTCGGCTAGCAGTGAATTAAACAGCTTCCAAAGAGCACTTATCCTCCAGAAAGGAAGAACTGACCTAAGCCGCGATTGAAAATGTGTGTAAACAGCACTTATTTCACTCCTTCACCGTTATCCCAGGACCAGGAAAGACAATGAATGAGGGTGCATGTACAGCAATAAAATTTCCTATTTGTTGATTTGGTGTTCTGCAACAGTGTTTCAGTCTTTTTTTCTTTTGTTCTCCACGAATTTATTGTTTGTAAACTTCTCTGTGTAACTATGATTTCTTCTAGAGGATCATCAGGAAGACCTGTAAGCTGTTTCCTGACAGGAGATTGAGAGAGAAGAGAAAATGAACTGTTAACAAGAATCCTGCCTGCTGTCTGAATTGTCCTAATTCATGAAGGGACATAAAGCTTAGACAAAAATTTATGGTGCCAAAGCTCTGGGAATGACTCAGTTGTTTAACAGCATGTTTATGTTCGTGCAAGAATAGATCTGGGCTGAAGCAGAGCATCGGCTGGAGCTGCCGTGGATGGATAGGGGCTCTTCAGGAAGGACCATCCAGGGGGATTGGAGGCAGTTCTGCCTGAGAGCAGCAGGGATGCACAGAGCTCTGCCCTGGCATGGACACTGAGACAGCTCAGAACTCCCAAGTTAGGATTAGAGTGAATAATAATGTGAGTGTTTATGAGTGGGGTGCCTGCTACTGCCAGCCTGACTGGGAGGAACAGAGGAACCCTTCTGCAGACAGCTGGAAGAAGTGTCACGTTTGCAAGCTCTGGTCCTCATGGGGCACTCCAACCACCCTAATACCTGCTGGGCACAACACAGCAGGACACAAGCAATCTGGGAGGATTCCAGAGGGCAGGGATGGCGATTTCCCCACGTGGCTGGTAGAACAGCCAGCAAAGGGAGACACCCTGACAGACCTGATACTTACATGAAGGTTGTGGGCAGCCTTGGCTTCAGTGACCATGAGCTGTGGAATTCAGGGTCATGAGAGGTGGGAGAAGTGCCAAGATCAGTATCACAATTCTGAACTTCAGAACAGATTTTGTCTTGTTCAAAGACCTATTTGGAAGAATCCCATGGGACATGGTCCTGAATAGATGAATGGTCCCTAAGGGCTGGTTGATTTTCAAGATCACCTCCTCCAAGCTCAAGAATGGTCCAGCCTGACAAGCAGGAAAGCAAGTAAAAGTGGCAGAAGGGCTTTATGGATAAAAGAAGTGCAAGGAAGCCTTATCCTCGTTACAGGAGGAGTGGGGCAGAGAATATTTAAGGAAATTTTTCATGCACAAATCCTTGGATGTGAAGGAATTTGAAAGAATCTTCCTAAAGAAAGAGGATTCTGTGTTCTGAGCAGCTCTTCCACCTTTTTGTTACATGTGAATTTAATTTTTTTCTTTTGAAAAGAAAAATCTACTGAAAGCCGATTTACTTTTCTCAATATAGCCACTTCTCTAACCTTGCAAACACATTTCACAGCTGCAAGGTGATACTAAAACTGTTCAGAGCTCAGTTTAAAACAAACAAAAAAATACGCTTCTGGGCAAGAAATAGAAACGATAATTGTAAACAATTGAATACACCAAGTAATCTGAAGGCAAAGTAAATAGATTATGAAATGTACGCAGTTAACTGCTATCTACTAAAACTATTATCAAGAGTAAACCACAAACAAGAAAAAAAGGGAATAAACAAGAGAGTATATCCTCAATGATAATTTGTCTGGCCCTACACTTCAACATTTCTTAGGGCCATATTGACATGTTTGTAAGGTAAAGATTATATTTACAAATGATGGTTATAAGAAAATCCTGAGAGCAGTCCTGTATTATTTGTCACGTTTTATTTTTTAATGTCAGAATCTATTAACTGTGGTGTTATATTTTTGTGAGAGATATAAATTTATCCAAGCTGCTGTTCCATTTCAAAAGATCTCAGAATAAGATTCTTCACCTATTCAGTTGAAATCTCACTATCCCACAGAGCCATTCTTTAATCACTTCAATGCATGCTTCCATAGAGAGCAGAAAGTGTTCTTGACTTTATTAAAATATGTTTCTTCTTCCAAACTGAAAACTAATCCAGATTCAGAGTCAAAAGATCATCTAGATCAGTTCTAAAAGGTTTTTTTAATTTTTTGTTTCTGATGTTAATAAGCCTTGAAAGTTTGAGTATTGTTGCTAGTGTATGCTTTGATCAGTGGATTTGAAATGCAAGCTCTTTGGCCATGGCCCTCATTTTCATTATGTTCAGGCAGCACTGACTACAGTGGAGTAGTAACCAAACTCATTTGGAGGCCTCTTGATGCCAACAGCAGTATATAACAATTATAGAAAGAATATTAACAAGCACACAAGTTTTATTGAGAATTTTTTTTTTTAATTTCTGCCCCTTACTTGCTCTGGGATTTTTGACCTGAGGTCCTCTGTAAGAACTGAACAGGATTTTCTAAGTATTAGTGTGTCTTCCTGCAAAATATATTTTTAAGTTGAGTTGGGTGATACAAATGTCCTCTTCCCTGCTGTAGATATCTCTGTCCAGTGATTTTCGCTTTTCATGTACCAATAAGATAGTTTTCCCCATATGACTGTGCAGGTCTGTGAGCAGCAAAAAAAAGGAGACAAACAGATGAGGGTGCTGCAGCTGGCCATAATCTTACCCTCCTCTCCTGACCTCTGTTAGACAGTTTTGAATTTATTCAACACAGCTTTACTCCTGGATCTGCTATAAGAGTCTGGTGAAAACTTAAAAAAAACCATGGGAAAAAAGCCACGTGAAAAAACTTGTAAATAGAAGTCTTCATGCCACTCTTTTTCTCCACTCAGTAGGGTGATTCAAAATGTGGAGAAGCCTGGTTAGGAAGTGATCAGCCACTGGATAGTGGTATTGGTGACTCTTTTCTTGAATTCAGGACAACAAAATGCAGAACAAAGATGCTCTGAGCATGCATAGCCTGCCTGCTTCCAGCTTTGGGCCATACAGAGGTCCCCAGCAGCTGTAGGAGCTGTAGCTCTTTGGAAGTTGAGTAGCAGTTATTCAAGCTAAAGATATTCTCACTTTTTTACTGGCTTGGCTCTTAATTTGTTTCCAAAACTTACAAATGTATATTATATCTTAAAAAATTATTGCAATTGGTTTGGGTTCTGGTTTTATTTTCTTGCAGACTACAAAGAGCATTATTTTAATAGAGTTCTGTTTTACATTAGAACTTCATTAAAGTGCATTTTTTCTATCCTTCTGGCATACTGCTTCTGATAACCGACATCCAAAAAGTCACCTCACCCAAATGAAAGATTGATCTGATTCACATTTTCAGGAAAAGATATAATGAGTGATCAGCTGTGGCTTGAAAACTTGGATAGCGGGTTCCAAAATGACCAATATTTATGGCTGTTTTATAGGCACTTAAAAAATGGGATGGAAATACCAATATAGCCTTGACTACCAAAGAGACTTCATAAAATCTCCATTTAAATTATAGTGTCTTGAATTTAATGCATTTTAATGTTTTTAATTTTGAATTAGGAAGGAAAAGGAATTCATGACATTTGCACTGTATGACTCTGCTATGTGGAAACTCACAGCATCTCATAATGGCTTAGATGGCAATAATAAATAAATAAAATGGGCCTTAGGCTATTATTTTTCTCATTTGTATGCACAAAGATGTCACCAAAGTCGCCTGTTTTCTCTCTTAATGGTAACATCGTCCTTGTTTAAACTACGGTAGCTATAAAAGTCAGTTACCATTATCTTCCTAATAGTTTTTATCACATGATTACACTTCTGAATCCACAGTATCTCTTGTGCTTGCTGTTGAGATGTAGTTGGAAATTCGGACACAAGTGGATATTTACCTGTTTAATGAAAAATGTATTAAAAACCCCAACAGTTTTGGACATTCTGTATTGCACTTTGGTTTTCCATATCATAAAAAAACCCACTGCTGGAAGCACAGGGATGTAAGTAAACATAGGGATATCTGGGTGGGACTTAGCCATGGTGAAGGATAAAGAATTTATCTTTAAAAGATAAATTAAAAGATATTGTATTTTGGGGGTGAGTTAAATGGCATTTTTTGTTGCTTAGTGGTTTATTAGGTTGCATTTCATCATTTGTATGTTCCCTGGTTTGATAGTTGTTCTTTACAATAAGTTTTAGTTATCCTTTCTGGTTTAAAGGTAGTTTTGTATTTGAGTGGGGTGAAAAGTCAAAGGCCTTGTAGCTAAGGCAGTTGAGATTCCTGTCTTTCATTGCTGTTAATGAATATTCAGCTGTTGAAATGGAGACAAAAGTAGTAGAAATTGAAGTGACTAGTGACTCAGAGAGGCCGAAGAGCAGCAAGCTGCAGGACTCATCTGGGGATTCATGGGCTTTGTGTTTTATATATTGGCTGTGTGAATAAGCACCAGGCCTGTGATGTCCATGAGGGGGTTACAAGGGGAAATCACTTTTTTCCATGAAATGACACCTGAAATAATTACAGAAACATAGAATCAGTTAGATAGGAAAAGACCTCTGAAACCATTAAGTCCAACCCATGACTCAGCATGTCAACCAGACCATGGCACAAAGTGCCACCTCCAGTCTTTTCTTAAACACCTCCAGTAATGGTAACTCCACCACCTCCCTGGGCAGCCCATTCCAATGCTTAATCACCCTTACTGTAAAGAAATTCCTCCTAATGTTCAACCTAAACGTCCCCTGGCAGAGCTTGAGGCCATGTCCTCTTGTCCTGTCACTGGTTACCTGGGAGAAGGGACCAAGCACCACTTGGCTACAACCTCCTCACAGGCAGTCATAGTGAGCAATAAGGTGATCCCTAAGCCTCCTTTTCTCCAGGTTAAACAACCCCAGATCCCTCAGCCACTCCTCACAAGACTTTTATTCCAGACCTTTCCCAACTCTTGCCCTTTTCTAGAGTCTCTTCAGCCCCTCAATGCCTTTCTTGCAGTGAGGGTCCTGGAACTGAACACAGGATTTGTGGTCTAGCCTCACCAGTGTCAAGTACAGGGGGACAATCTCTGCCCTGGTGCAGATCAGATCACTATTGCTGATATGATCTAGGATGCTGTTGGCCTTCTTGGCCACCTGGGCACAGCTGGCTCATGTTCAGTCACTGTCCACTGGCATCTTCAGATCCTTCTTTGCAGGACAGCTTTCCAGCCACTCTGTCCCCAGCCTGTAGCACTGCCTGGGGTTGTTGTGGCCAAAGCTTAGGAGCCAGCAGTTGGTCTTGTTAAACCATATATTGCTGTTCTCAGCCTATTTATTCAGCCTCTCCTCTGCAGAACCCTTCTACCCTCCAGCAGCTTGACACTCGCACCCAACTTGGTGTTGCCTGTGAATTTAATAAGGATAGACACAATCCTTTCATCCAGACCATGAGTAGATACTGAATAGGACTGGGTCCAATATTGATTCCTGGGGGACGCCACTAGTGACTGGATGTCAACGAGATGCAGCATTATGTTCTTGGATGAGAAAATTCACTACAGTTCTTGGATGAAGAAATTCAAGGCTGTGTATAACAATGTAATTCAAAAGAGCTTGAAAACAGCTAGGAGAAAAATGAAGAAGAAACTGCAAGGCAGGTCAGGACTTGTAGATACATAGTGTACTGGACAGCCAAACACCCATTGAAGAGGTATTTCATAGAAGTACGTGTACTTAAGGCAAAGGCAAAAGTAGAAATTGGATAATTGAGAAGTCTTCTATCTAAGGAACAGACAAAATGTTTTCTGTACCGAGGAGAGAGGATGAGTTACCAAGAAGAGAACATGGCAGGAAAGAAAACAAGAATAGAAGCCAGTTTCACTAGAAGAAGAGGAAAAAAAGTGGAAATAACTGGGCATAAAGACCCCAGGAGAGAACAAGATGACTGTATTAAAAGCAGAGAGCATGAACTGAGGGTGAAAACAGCACAGAGGATCAGTATGAGGGAACGTAAGTGGTGGAACTCTTGTTCAGTGTTCAATAAAATGAAGTTTTATTTGAGGTTGACAGCTCTCTGAGATCCAGAGCTGCAGACTGCAGCTCAGAGGAGGTGTACAAGGGAGTGGGGAAAAATCGTGACACCTTCACAGTGGAATATTAATGTGGTAAGGTAACCTTGGCATCAAGCAAGCAATGGCTCAGGTGATTTTTAGCCCTTGAAGAAGGAGTGAGAAGATAATGCAATTAGACAGCAAAAGATCATGGGATATTTGGTCACTGCAATATTAGATTGGATATTAGACATTTACAAAGAAGGTGGTGCAAAGGTAACTCTGAGTGCAAGATTCACAATTTCAAGAGGGAACTCAACATACTAAAGGAGTAAGTGAATGATATTAGCCCAGACTGAGGAACTTTGGAATTAATGACTGGGAATTTCTTCCTGTAAGAAGAATGCAAATGGTCAGAAAGCTCTTTTCTAAGCTAGAGGTAGTCCTTACACAACAGAAAAAAAATATAGAAATAAATGGGAAACCTATATTGAGGAGAAAAAGTAATGAGCAAATAAACTTGGCTTTTGCAAGGTATTCATTACTGGTGTAAAAAGGAATAGTGCTGGAAGTTCAACTAAGTTAGAACTGGGAAAGGATATTAAAATGAATAGAGGAAAAATGTTTGCTTTGGTATAAGAAACTTAGGTCAAGGAACTTTTGTCTAAAATGATCCTCCTGATTTATTTGATCAAAAAATAATATTATTTTGCACAGGCAGAGCAAGGATTATTTAATCTGACACAATGGAAGCTGAGAAGGGATATATGAACACTGCCTGCAAATACATCTGGGTGGAAAGGCACCACGTAGGAATAAAAGGTCAGTCTGGATAACAGAGGAAAGTTTCTGACCATGCGAGCTTTGAGGCTGTGGAAAGGCTTTCAAGTGGGAATAAAGTGGAGCTGGAACAGTTTATGGATGATATTATCAGACTTATCTATGACAGCAGGAATTTTTACTTGGTGATCTAGGAGTTTCCTTCCACTGCAATGCTACTTCGAATTTGAGGGTTAGCATAGCAAGTCCTTCTGACAAGGAAGGGAACGAAAATTGTGAGAAAAAATTTAGTTTTCATAATGACAGAGACGAGAAATACAACAGTAGTTTTGATACTCTGGGTGTATAATTATTATAGTCTTATTTTTAGCCAAGATTTTTGGGGTCCATGTAGTTTTAAAACTCCATTCTTTATTTAGAAGTCAGCTGTGGCTTACAGCATAATATTTATTTGGCTAGAAACAAAAATAGAAATGTTTCAAGAAAACAATGAGAATTTTTATTTCATGATATGAAAATACTTAGGTTAAAAATGGAAAAAGCAAAATTAAACAGCTCTTCTAACAACCTACCAAACCTTCACCCCCAAACTGAATTGAACTTAATAACATTTCTCCTTTCCCTTAATTGAAAACTTTTCAGGAGTCTCTTAGAAAAGCATTGGTCTTCAGTTCTCTTTCTTACTTCTCTTGGTCTTTCGGCACGTCACTTTTTGTAGTGAAAATTGTACCATGATTGGAAAACATATCGTGTTGTTTCAACTGTGAGATAGATCAGTAATGGTTACTTACTAATGTTTATAGCATAGAATAGACATATATTCTGAAAATACATTTTTGGGGCCACCAAGCTATATGGGAGATGAACGAAGAGGACTTTGACTAGAGCTGTGATGTGAAGCAGCAGCTCAATTAATGTTTGAAAAGAGTATTTTTAAATTCACTTGTCAATAAATAGGTGGATAAACTTGCAACCTCTTCTGCAAGAAGATGAAATGGACGTGGCCAGTATTCCTCAGCAATCTTTGATAGCTGTCAGTTATTCTCAACAGGCTACATCAACATTTTGCAGCTACTTAGAGGCAACACCGCATACCCAAAGGGTAGGAAAATGTGGTTTGTAGTAAAACAGCTGCTGCTAATAATGCAAATGATGAACTGAAATGAACAATGGATGTTAAGTTTTTTAAGTTTCTCTAGTCCCCTCTGGCTATGCTACCTATTACAAGACTGCTTTGATTTCACACCAGAGTGTATCATGATTCAATGGGAACCATACTACTCAAACCAATATGAAATTCAGATCAGACAATGTATGTTTGTGGGAACAAATGGGATAGGATTAAAGTCTTTTGTTCATGACTTATAGTTTTCTTTAAAATGAAGCCTTTGGATGGTTTTTATGTGGGTATAAAACAGAATTATAATAATTTTATTATTTATTAATAATAAAGAACAGACAATCTGAGAAAACTGTCTTGCCAATTAGAAGAATCCTTTATTTTATGATTTGTGACATTATTGGGCTTAATTTGAGGGATGCCAATGCTGAAACAAGTGATTGAGAAATACGTGAGAGTGCATAGAAGTGCATTGTTTTGTGCAATAATAATTCGTTCACTTAGGAAAAAAATTCCTAAACCACTTCAATTGTAGTTGTGAGAAATGTCTTGTTACTGCAGGCAGAGTTTGTTAGGTACCAGAAATAAAGCACAGAAGTCAAATCCAGAGACACTGAGTAACAATGAGGTGCACTTTATTAACTTATTTGACCTATTGATTTTAAACAAGGCAAATCTGAATTTAGTTCAGTTGTCAGATCCGGAATGTATGAAGCAGGACCGAGGGAATGCTGTAGCCTATTTTTTCATAATGCATCTCCTAAATTTCATCTTTTGACTCTTATTCATTTTGCTCCTCCTGAAATATTTGCAGTTTTTGTGGTAGATTGGTAACTTGTCTGGATGTATGTGGAGAATGGTCCGAATCTTTAAAAAAAAAATAGTGCAGCTTGCCCACAGCTCACAACAGCTTGAGAAATGTCTTGTTTTGAGAACAGAGATCAGTTCAGACTGTAGATAGTTACACAACTGCTTCCAGATTAAGTTTTTTGATATGCTTTTGTACCCTTCAGGTGATTTACTTTCTCAACCTGGGTTGGAATCTTTACTTCAGTTATACCTAGGCCATTTGATTCAGTGGCTGTAGCAGAGAACAGCTGGCCACTATTTACTTTTGTGTTTAATTCCTGTTTTTCAGTTCTAGTCATGTTTTAAAAAGTAATAAAAAATTTTATTCTTACAGTGGTTTATATTATTGCCATTTGATTCTTTTTGATCTTCCTTCTCTAGAGAGGCATCATTTGCCTCCTCTTTTATTTGATACCCACCTGTAGACTTATTGCGCTGTCTAACCTTCCTGCTAAAATTGTACGACAAAGAGGGAATGAGGTCCTTCCTGACCAATTATCCCCTGAATCTTATGCATCTCCTTTGGTATCTGCTTCAGTGCTCAAAATAATATGATAAAATATTTTTAATGTAATTTATGAGAAGAACAAATCCCATTTCTTCTCTGTGAACTCTTCTTTTTCAACTCCCATGTGAATTTCTTTGTGTGAGATATGTCCCCACTGGGAGGAAATGTGTGTGTTGTCCCACCACAAAATGTGTGTGTTGTCCCACCACAAAGTACCCTGCAGAAGTGATCATGCAGTTTTGACTTAGTTCTGTACATGCACCAGTAAGAAATTTTCATAAGAAGTATAAGGAATGACTTTTCAGAATGCAGCAGAACCTTAAACCTCTTCAAAAATATAGTTAGCTACTTGTATTCAACAGAAAGCCATATTTAATTTCCTTTTAATTCCGTATCTTTTCTGCAACAAAGTTTAATTATAGCAGGACATTTTGTATTTTATCATCTGTTTTCCATCCTGCTTCTTGGCATGGGTATGTCTTTAATGGCTTGTTTTTGAGCATTCAAATGCAGAAATATTTTTATCCTGGGTGATAATCATTGAACTGGTGGCATCTACAAAGAACAGCTATAAAGGAATTAGTCAAAGGTAAGGTACCACGAGCTCTTTTGAACACATGTAGGAGTGACGTGCAAAAGGTGGAAAAAAGGGATTGCTTGGCTCGATTAAATGCAGGTGTTATGAACATGGAGCAGAAGAAAAGACTTTATTAAGCATAGGGGTTACTGAAAAATTTATGAGACTATGAAAAATACCAGCTCTTTCCCAATTAAAAGAAAATCAACAAGGACAGAAAAAGGATCCTAGGAACTGTGAAAGAGCAAGAGATAGCAGCACTATGAAAATTTTGTTTTGCTTTGTTTGCTTAAAGGGGCCTGGGACTTGACCCAGCCCTACCACAGACTCAGTCATACCCCAGCTGAAATCCAGGGTCTCTCCTGCTTGTGGCTTTGCTGCTGCTGCTGCTGCTGCAGAGAGTCTGTGCAATCTCCAAACAACCTTCTTGGCCAAGGGCATGTTACCATCATGCTCTGAAGCTGAAAGGTGACTTTAATAGCACCCATCTCAGCAGTTGCCTGACATGAAAATTCCTTAGAGAGGGGTCCCATGGCATCAATTCTGGGGGGTCTCAGACAGTTTTTTAATACTAAGAGTATTCCTGATACTTCTTGATACTCTTAGGAAAAAAATACATTGAGTTAGCAGCATGGTCTGCTGATGGGAGCATGTCTATGAATCATTTCTGCTTTTGCTGCTGGATTTCCTCCTGTGCCAAGAGCTTTGTTTCCTCTCTCATTCGTGTCTGCAGCACATGAGGACATTACACTGCCCACTCACCTCACTGTAGCCTTGGTGGCTGCTGTTGTCACGTGCTGGCCCTTTCCATGGTATTGTGTTCCTCAGGTGTGATCTGGAAAAGCTTTATAAACTCCCTGAGGTTGTGACCCTGCTTGCTCCATGGGCAACAGGGCATAGTTTATGAATTTAAACTCTGGAGATCTGTTCTTCTCAGACTCCAGTCTCTGAGCATATCAGCACACCAACTGATGCTGATTTTCCAGCATCAGGGAGGGGACTAAGACACCATTTAAAAATATCAAACCCATTATTATAACTTTTAATGTTTGTTTGGGCAAAGAGAGACTTCTAAGGGGGGATAAAAGTAGTGGTTACAGGCAACAGCAGTGCTGACCCTAAAACCAATATTTTATTACTCCTGTCTCAGAATGAGAACATGGACATGTCAGAGTTTAGCTGCTCTCTCATGGCTTTTCTTTTCCACTCAGCAGAGCTGATTTTGAGAACTGCAAGCGTTTCCTAGGCACATCTATTATGTGCAGTGTAGTCTTGTATGAAGAAACTTGAAGAAAGCCTGCCCTGAGATGATAATTCAGGGCCAGAAATCTGAGATAATTGTGGGATCCAGGATCCACTGGGATCAGCTCTTATTTCAGTAGAATGGCATGTACTAAGAGTTTTATGATTCTCTACTCTTTCTTACAGATATTTATGGAATAATTTTATGGATGATTTTTGGTGTCTGCATGAAGGGATAATTGTAATATTTTCTTTAACAATACTAGGTGATATATCGGCCCTGTCATTCTTGAAATGCATGGAAATAAATTGCCTTTAAATTGCACATGGAGTGAAAATTGGCCAAAAGAACATTGAAAAATAACAGAACACTCCCACATCCAAAAACAAAAAAGAAAAAAAAATTTTCATCACTTTTGCACATGTAATGTGGAACTAGCTACTCATTCTCAGCCCTTGCCCAGTCTGTGTGTCTCACCTTGCATAGTATGATTGCAGAATATACATTTCCTAGGGAATTAGCAGTGATAAATATTGACATTAAAGTGTTAAACACATAGTAGCAGCAGTAATACTGAAAAAATCTTGGCAATTTTCAGCAAAGATTGAAGAGCTCCCACAGAATTTTTTCAAATCATGCCGCAAATCCACGTCTCCCAGAGTAAGTGGCACTTTGTAGTACTTGGAAATTACATCTGGAAGTACTATTTTCTGTACAGCCTAGAAAATCTAGTCTCTCAGCTCCTCTGGCTCTCCAGCCTCCAGAATTGCTGCTTGAATGGATATATTGTGCAAAATCAGATTGATTTGGCATACAACAGGGTGCTCTCATCTCGTTGCATAGAAAGCCAAATGCTTCATTAAATATTTTGCCAGTTCGACTTTTTAGAAACAGCACTTAACTGCACAGTTACTACAGCCATTACGATCCATCGAAGGGCTGCAATAAATTGCCTGTCACCAGAATGGGAAAGTTTACATAATAGAACAAAATACACGCTTTTATGCTGCTAGCCATTGAAAAAAATATATGCATTTGCACAGTTTGGATGTTAGATAGAAACTGCTGGCATCACCAGCAGGACTGCAGATAGAAAGTAGTATTTATAGTCCCCGTCTTTCCCAAAGGGAGCTTTTAATTCCTGTTTTCAAAATTAATACTGCTACTTCTGATTTTGAGTAATTCAGTGAAGATAAAAGGGCCCAGTTCCTTTTTCTACAGCCAACTGTCCTAGGAAGCAGACATTATTGTGTAGTATGGACTCAGATAGGAGCCCTAATTCGGATTTCTGCTGATGTTGATTTTTACCTGTTCTTCTAGCCCAGTGGTCCTTACACGGACCAGCTTCTGCAGATGCAGAGTGTGGAAAAGGGACCGGAAATTAGTAATGGACACCAATGTTTTCTTATTGCAGACAGGTATGTCTGGTGTCCCTATCTGGAAAATGTTGCATTCTAACATCCATAATGGAGTAATGAGCAAGAAGCCATGGTTTTTTTGTTGGAGAGCATTTCCACAGCAGGCAGGTAGCTAGTTAGACTCTCACAGGTCAAGGTAATAGATTCAGGAAAGCCATGTCTGCTCACAGAGCACAAGTACAGCATCCTCATGGTGAGGCACTTGTCAGTGGAGGTGATGATAAAAAATAGCTTTTTTTCAGAGGGGTTATAGCTGGGCACTGCAGCTTTCAGGTGACAAAGCCTGCAGCTCTGGAGGCAGAGTCTGCAGGCAAGAAAAACACTCCCCTTCCTCCTGGCCAAGCAGCCAGTTTCAAAAGCTGCCCAGGCTACTGTTGCTGTTTATTGGTGATATAGAAAAAGATGCTGCCCTTAGATGCAGACATCAGGAAAATGGTGTCAGTGGGTGGTACAGCTGTGACCTCTGAAATTCTAAGACTGGTGATAAATAAAATTTAACAACTTTCTTCAAATATAAACAGATTTTTTAAATATGCATACACCTATACAAAGACAAATAAATACATTCAGAACTTCTGTTGTGGAAAAAATTTCTTTAGTCATTTTTAGAAGTTCTTTTGTTGCTTGAAGTGTCTGACAGAACTTACTGGTGTTTGCCCAGGGTAGTCTAGGCAGGTCATTGTAATTCTTGCAAAGAAAGGCTAGGCACAGTACCTTTTAATTTTCCTGGACAAGCTTGGTTGAATCACTGGGGAAGCCATCAGTGAGTTATTCATAAGCAGGGACTTTTAATGTATTATGCTCTTCATATATATTATGAACTTGTGTGGCCCTCTAATTACCATCCAATCATCAGAGCATCAAAGTGTCTTACTTTGTTTACAGTCCTGAAAAACCAGAGTCAAGTTTAATGAGCTTGACAATATATCCTTTTTTGTTTATATTATGTGATTTCTTTTTAATCACATGAGAAGAAACTTTCTACATAATCATTGCAATAAACCTTTTGTGAGACTTTCAGAGAATTATTTTGTACTTGCACTGCTGAAAATGGATGCTGAGTCCTATTTATATGTTCAAAAATATGTCCTTAAATCTTTTAAAGTACAGAGGGCTTGGGGGACCTCCCAGTAGGTGCCCCTGTTTATATTGCCAAAGTTTAGGTAGTGGTTGCAAAAACCCAGCAGCCAACTTACTAATGAGCTTGTTTTGACAGGACTGCATAGCTCATTGCTTATTAATGCAGTGTTGCTGGCTGGATCATGCCACACTTTCTGGAACTGTAAAAGTGATTCAAGAGACTGTACCAAAGCCATGCTGCAAACATAATTTGGAACCAGACTCACTGCATTCACAATCCAGTTCAGTTATCAGGACATGACTGCCATTTTTCCATGCACTGATATTCTCTTCAGCCCAAAACTCTAAGAGTCTTCAGTAGGCTGAGACAAATTTATCCCGGGGATAACTCAAATGAAGTGAGTGAAGTCACACCAGGGATTCATTTGGCTCATTACTAACATCTTGTCTCCTACCAGCATGCTCTGCATTGCTCAGCTGACACACTCTGGGGTGTGATGAAGACAGAAATGGTCAGTTCAGCTTTCAGGCTCCTCTGTCTTTTCCATGACAAATTGGGTTTTTTTTTATTTTTAAAATAAGTGCAGTATAAGTGCTATGGGGTGAAAAGAGTAGAAACCAAGCAATATCAAAGTCGTAACAGATGGAATTGCAGTGATCAGCAGGGAGATGCCTTCCTCAAACTTTTTCCTCCTATGGTAGGAAGTTGAAGTTTTGCAGTGTAATGCATTTTGTTAATGTGTTTAGGGATTCATGAGGCCTTCATGATCCTGTTGACTTGCCGTAAAATATCCTACGGGCTTTTCCATATGCAGTATTTCTGGAAGAATCATTTTCCCTGCTCAATTTCTAACTGCAAATGTATAAAGATTGATTGGCATCAAACATCATCTATGACATCAACAATCTCTGACAAGCTTGAAGAATTGATCCATTTGGCCTGAGAATTAATCTGGCATTGAAGTCTCAACACTGTCTACTCGAGGATGACCTCAGGGCATGTTTTGCAAGGAATCTTTATTAATTTAGATTTAGAAATCTTCGGAATGAATACAGTAGCTCTGTTTTATAATTCCATTCACATAAATACATAGAGGGAAGCAATGGAAAATAGAAAGTCTGAAACTTTTCCTTTTTATTTTTTAATGAAAATATTTATGACATCCTGATTACATTACATGTGTGCACGTGCACATGTGTAGATACACACAGACACAGGGACACTTACATGAACATATGCACACAGAGAAGCATGGACTCCTTTCTCCCTGAGGAGGCATTTGTATCTCATTGATCATGCAACATTGCCAATAAAAATCATGGAAAATAAGTTAAACAAAATTGTCACTGTAAATCCATAAAAAATATCTCAAGATGATGAGTGTTAAGTTACATTTTCAGTTTATGGAGGAGATAGGAAAATGTCAACACAAAACTTTGCCAGTATGTCTCTGCCAAGACAGCATAAGTCTGGAGCTGCATTGTACTATGTCAGATCAAATCTCTGGGGATCAAGACTTGAAAAACAAAAAAACCCAACTATATACTCATGCAATTCTTGCTGACTAATTGTATCATCTCCAGGGCTGACAGTGGACGAGAAATACACTCAGCTTCTTCTGGTTTTGGACGTCTTCATCCCAAGGGCTCCAGACATCTTGTTTGTGTTCCTCTGATACACATTTCTGAGGGGTTCTGAGAAACTTATTTATCTACAAGTCTATGTGTCTGTCTTACTAAATATATTAGCACAGTATGGACTTGCCTAATCTCCTTCGTGAGAATAAAATGTTGTCTTTTATTTGTAGAGCTCCCACAGATGTCACTGGAATTACTTGGATATACCTGAAAGCCAAACTTAGTCTTAAGTTCATAAAAGTTAATAGTATCAGTAGCATACTGTAATTAGGAGGTCTCCTGCACTTAGCAGGAACAGTAGGATTTAATGCCTTATGATTTCAACACTGACAGATATTCATGGGGTTAGAATAAGCCTTTTTATTTTCCATACTAAAAGAACTTGCACTGACTGGTTTTGCTCCAAATATTTCATATGATTTATAATAAAAGTTCTTTTTTCTTCTGTGAAAATGAATACAAGGGACGATTTCTCTTGTCTTTTAAATGTATTTCTAATGGTTTCAAATTTGCTATCTGTGTGCATTGATTAAATAGAATAATCTTCAATAAGAATAGGAGTGCAAATAAATATTACCTTTTTATTTGTACTGCTAGATATTCAGCTATTCTATGCCCCTGTAACATTTCAGCTCTCCTTGCTAGGATCAGAAACAGGAGACTGGTGCATTTTCTTTGGCTTCATGATAAGACATAATTGGTTTTGTTTCAGTCCATGTTGCTTTCATTGACATGGAATTTGGCTTAAAAATTAGCTTTGAAAAAAATATGACATCTCAAATTGAAGAAGGTTGACTTAAAGAAAAATGTACATTATTCTGCATGCATATTTTGACCTATTATATATTCACATGGTATCCTAAATACTAAAAACTCTTCAGCTTTGCCTAAGTTAAACAGAAAAAAAGCTTTTGACTGCAAGTGAAACATCTGATAAATATTAATTTCTCTGTTTTTGTTGAAAAGCTGAACATTGTCCACATTTCCTACAATTTCTTTCCCTGCAAATATTTGATTCTGGGCCAATGCGATAATTATATGATCTTTCACTCTCCTCTGAAATAAAAAGTATTCATAGAAAACAAGGCTATTATTAAGTGCACTGTGACTTACAAGAGTCTTCAATGTATGCTAAACATACCATGCTAAATCTTACTCAAAGGAGGAAGTAAGCTGCCATGCTGATGTTGTTGTGATCCTTTCTAATCACCTGTGCTGGGATTAACTCATCTAAATTTTATCACCTTTGAGGAAGAGGTCTTGTTTTAGCTGATCATTACAGCTTCTGCTGTTCTAAGAGCAGTGAGATGAGCCTGGTCCCTGTAGTGATAGCAAAGGACTGGAAAGGATTTAAAGAGTACGGAGAAGAGATGTTATAGGGGAAGGTAGGAAGAATCAACATGCCAAGGATGGTGGTATAATCCAAAGGGGATGAAAGGAGAAAAGGCAGAGTTCCTGTTCAGCAATGGAAAGGAACATTGAGGACACACTTCATTAAATATTTCCATACTGTAAACAATAAATAAAAGTAGGGTGAGAAGAGTCTCTCAAGGAAAGCTGTAGCTGGCTTGTTGCTTAGGTGATTTAGAAGTACAAGCCATCTGGAAGAAAAACCTAGACAGCTCAGAGGAGGGGTTGAATTTCTTTTCTAGTCTGTGTTTTTCCATGTAAAGACTAACAAAATTAAAAGGATCACTAATAGGTATTTATAAGACTTTCTCATTCTGTAGAAGATGCATTTCTAATTTTTCAGAAATCCTTGCCTCCTCAGGAGACCCATCATGATGGTGTGCTCCAAAGTGGGGTTTCCTTTCAGTTTCTTCTGATTATTAATTTCCTCCATAAAGTAGATGTTCCAAGGTTTTTTTTTAAGTTTTATTGCCTTTCCATAAACAGCTAATGCACTTGGTGTGGAGGTAGCTTTTTCAGAGATCTACATCCATTTGAATACACAGTTTTGCTAAGAAAAAGGGCACAATTAGGAAGAAATTCCTTACCATGAGGGTGGTGGAACTGTTTGCCCAGAGAAGCTGCAGATCCCCCATCCTCAGAAGTGTTCAAGGCCAGGCTGGATGGGGCTTTGAACAAATCTAGTGGAAGGTGTCCCCTCCCATTTCAGGGGGGTTGGAACCAGATGACCTTTAAAGGCCTTTCCAACCAGAATCATTCTAGGATTCTATGAAATTTAAAAAGGTTGGTTTGGCAATTAGAGTTGGAAGATGGTCTCATGGGTGCACTTTATGAACACTTGTCATATTTTCTTTGAATGTTTTTAGATTTATACCAAACAATGCCCGTCTTTGCTACAAAGTTAGGAAATGTATTTATTTATCTTCAGCACCCTATAGCATACAGATGTTTGAAAAAAGTACCAATAGCAAGAACAACAACAGCATTTTCCAGGACTTTAAAGTAACAAGACACCATGAAATCTTCTTCAAGTGTATGGTTTTTCATCAAATATTTCTGCAGCTGGGATGCTTTGGGGCAGATGCAGGCTATGAAAACAAGTAGCCTGTTGATACAGAGACCATCAGATCTCAGTTGCCTGAATGAGCGTGAGAGAGAGATCTGTTTAATTAATATAGAAACATAGGAATAGACCAAACCTGTTTAGAAATGGCCACTTCTGGCAAACTGATAAATGCTGCAGTAATTTGCAGAATTAAACACCAGGATCAGATCAGTAGCTTAGCAAGGAATTAATTATGATTATCTGTAGAACCTCAAATTCCTTCTAATCTTCAGAAATTTTTAAAAACAAAGTAAGGGTAAGGTTAAGACATCCGATTTCTTTAACACAAAAACCTCTCAGTATTAGACATGGGTGTTACTCATAGTTTGATGAATTCTCATTTATTTTTTAGGAGTAAATGAGGTATCTTTAACAAAAGACTTAAAGAATTTAATGAGAGTGGGCTTTTCCAGATGTACAATATTGCTGGTTTGCTTTTATATGGCCGTCATGAGTTTCAAAGTAAATTTAACCTTAATTATGTTGAACGTCTCAGTGGATTTTTTAAGTAGCTGCAAATCTTCAATGCTGAATATGGAGCAACAAATTTCCTATTAGAGAAACATATTGTTAATTTGTTAAACAAGTCACACCTGATTGCCAGTTACACCTCATTGGTATGCTGTTAAGACAGGCCCCTTCACATTTAGTTAGGCATTGTTTCAAACGACTTGCCAGCAAAGATTTTTCTTTGGATCTTGGAAAGCAATATTTTATACATACTCAAAAACAATAACATTTGAATGACAGTTATTTTCAACTTGGTATTTTGACAAAGACTCTTAATTGTTATTCCCAGGAAAAATCTTTATTAACAGGGAGTCTGGGTTATGAATATTTATCAATTACCTAGGGAGAGAATCCTTGAGAGGAAACGTTATTTTCTAAATAATTCAACCTATAAAAATTAGTCTGGGAATTCCTAAGTTTACATTTAAAATACATATGAAATTCCTACAACTCTTGAAGCCTGAACTGCTTCAAATCCTGGTTTAACCACTGCTTTGCCACTGTCTTTGTACCCAAGCACCTGCCACACTTGGTCTTCATGATCCAGGTTTTTTTCTCTAAAGACAAGAAAACCTGATATTTTGAATACAAAGATAGTTCACAGAGTGATGGTTTGGTTTCGGTGCAGCTAAAACAAGGCCACTCACATGGGCTTTTAAATTTAGTCCCCTCTTTAGACTTTAAGAAACCACTTCTTAATAGTGTTCCTTTCTTCCTTGGTTTTTTTTCCCCCTAGAAATAAGTAATAGCTGAATAAAGTGAGAAGGTTTATGAAAATCACAAAGCAAAGGATGAACCAAACAGAAGAAAGAAAAGTGTAATATTTTCTCCCTTATTTTAACCCACTTCATCACATCACGATCGAAAGCGATGGATACCGATGTGATATAGTTCCTTTAAAAAATAAAAAGCCAGCAGATATTCAGAGAATGAAACAAGTTCATTTGAGGGTGCCAGATTCCTTACATGTAACTCAGCAGATGAATGCAGCACTGATTGAATCACGCAGTTTTCAAACAAGATATTAATATTTCATTATTTTACACTGGTCCTTTGTTTGCTCTGTATTATTTAGACTTTGAAACATGGTACAAGACTATAACACTCCTGATCCAACCCACATTTCAAATACATGAAATAGATAAAATCCTCATTTAATGAGAATGACAAAAAATTGACAAATAAATTTATTTATAGAACTGCTGAAATACCTTATCCAGAGTTGCAGTCCAATGAAACCTGTAGCTTGTCATTGTTCATCGTGTGTTAGAGAAAGTGTCATGTGAATTTCTCTCTGCTGCTGTCCAATTATAGTGCAAACTGTTATATCAGAGTAAGAGCAGGAAAACAGAACTAGCAGCCATGGGAGTTCCTGCTGCCTGCGTGTTGCACAGCTGTCTCTGCTGAATAAACCACAGCTACTACATGCCCTTGCTTAAAGCCCTGGTTCCAATCAGATCGCCATTTAAACCTATATTCATGATAAAATACAAGTTTCTATCAGCTGTAGTTGCAAGGGAAAACTTGGAGAGCTGAATGTAGTTGCAAGCAGGTGCGTGCTGGAGTCTGCAGGCCTGAACAGCAGCCCTGAGAGGTGCACACAGCACTGGAGTGCTAATTCAGGACTCAATGTTTTCTGAAACTCAGCACCAGCCCAGCAGAAACAGGAAGAGAAGAACGTAGGAGGCTTACACTAACCTATGTTGCTTAATTTAATCATAGGAAGTCTCCCAAAAATTGCCTGCAGGAAGGACAAGATGGCAAGCTCAGCTCTCAGGGCTGGGAGGAGGCAAAGTGCATTTTTCACCTTTTGAAATGGAGGCAGACCTGCAGCGTGGCAGGACTTGTGGATTGCCTTGGCTGCTCAGTAGGAACAATGTTTCTCCGCAATAAACTGCTACACACACTAAGTACTGCTGGTTTTCTAGGTAGGGAATTGCAGAACTATTTATTTTCCTGACCAAGTGTTGAAAAGTGGGTATGTTCTCCACTGATCTTTACATTTTTGTCTTAATACCCCAAAAATCTGGTGATGGATGTCAGTCATTGCGCAAATATATCTGTTTTACTGCGTGTCTAAATTTTAAGGTTTGCTTTCAGGAATTAAACTACCTAAAGTAAATATGTAACAGTATATTCAGACTGATGGATATTTTGAGACTGTGCCATTTACCAGTGCTGAAAATGCATTTTCTGTGCAATGGATGGGTTATTGCAACACAATTGAGTCAATGCATCTGGCTGATGCTTTTTTCCCAGTCATAGCTTCCCTTTGGCATTTGTCGTCTTGGTTGAGCAGGAAAATCCTTAGTAACTGACTTAGGGTTATATCTTATAGTGTGAAGAAAAGGAGATTTCATGTTACTTTTCTGTACAAAAAAAAGAAGCCAATTTGTCTGACTTATCATACAAGGGAGAAGACTGCCAGCTCTTAGAATCCACCCTGTAGTTATCCTTTGCAAATTGGGTTCAAAATGCATTGTCTGTCATGGCCATAGAAATACTGAAATAAGACACTAAAACTGTTAACAAGTTTGGTTCAGGGACACTGCTTGGGGTGGAAAAGATGCTTCTCCATCATCATTAAAAGTCTATTCCATTTTTCATGAGGGAACTTTGAAAACAGTGTGTTAGCATCAGATTTAGCTGTATGTAAATAGAACAAGTTGTAATCAAAAACTGAACATATGGTTTCCAGTTTGGGGTTTCACTAATTTCCTTCATAATTTATGAGAGGAAAAGTGAGGAGTGGATTTTAGCATTACACCACTTTGTGGAGTTTTGCTTCAGAAACATCACAGGTTATTAAATTCCATAAGGTGTGTTCAGACTCCCTGGAATAAATCAGTTCTTGCCTTACAAAGATAAGTCAGGTGACATTTGATGTTTCTTTGCCATCTACTGTGCTGGCAGCTGGATGGCAACTGCAGCCAATGCTGTCCTTCCAGTCCCTCTACTGTGTTATCCTCCAACTCCTGCCTTGCTGCTGTTTTCCTCAGTCTAACATTTAAGAAATTCAAATTGAAAGTATCTGACTGTTCTTTTTCTATCGAAATACAACCACCGGAAGCACAATAGCAGGGAAGCAGCTAGACAACAATTAATTTTTTTATTTTATTTTTTTTTTTTCAGTGTTTAAAACATTTTTCTTCCAGCAACACAGTGTTTGGAGGAACAAAAGAGATACTAACCAGAGATGAGCTGGATGGGGAGGGAAGTGAATGGGTTGAAAGATAAATGACAATATGCCCAAGGGTTATGAGAGCCATCTAGCGATAAATACACTAGGAGTGAAAAAGGTCACTCTGAATAAGTGACTGCAAAAAGTAATCAAGCATTAGAAAGAGGGACATGCCATGTGTAAAGAATGAGGTACTGGAGTTAAGAGTATAAATACTGATAAGGAAAAGAAAGTGGGAGAATGAAAGCAGATTGCCCAACAGCTCTGGGAAGTTGCACAATAAAATCGGCTGCAAGAACACCAGGACAAAGGTTGGTCAGAGTTGCTGCAAAAGGCAAGGACTGCCATAAGGGAAGCAGATGCCCAGGTCCAGCCAAGCAGCAGCCAGGCAAGTCGGAGTTGCAGTGAGGAGACAAGCGAGTGGGCACAGCACAGCCTTTCTTGGGAAGCTGTTGTGCTCAAAGGCAACCCCTGCAGCTTTGGGGCTGCTCTAACAGAGGAGGGCAATGGCTGCAAATGGGGCTGAGGCACAGCACAGATGTGTCCTCCCAGCCCCTTGCTTGCCATACTGTGCAGCCATCAGGAAAGGCAGAAGCTGTGTGCCTGCAAGAATCACTTCTGGCCGCTCATGCTTGCTCTGCAGTCGGATTCTGCACAAAGCCTCTGTCTGGCATCCAGGGAAGATCTACCCTGACATGCAACAGTGATAGCTTGCTGGGAATGTTTTTTACTGCTACGGGACTGAATCATATACAGAGCCTAGTCATTTCAACACCCACCTGGTTCAGTTTAACACAAGACCTATTTCTATAAATTTTACAAGTCTTCCATATGGCATATACAGGAGATTAGTTTTGGACCCATACTGCATGTTTATGTCTTGATTCTGGGCACTTTAATACGTAGTTAAAGGTGGAAAAAATCTCAGGAAAAAAGTCCTGTGCTTCCTGCCAGCTTGTCTTATCAGCCTGTCTCCTGGGCTGTGAGAGAGGTATGAGCTTTAGGTTTTTCATCTCTGCATGTCATGAGAGTCCACAGGACAAGGACACAAAAATATAATGCCAATGTTTAGCCGAACAAGGTGAATGCATCAGACACCTGATCTTATCCAGAGGGACCTGGACAAGCTTGAGAAATAGGCTTGTGTGAACCGCATGAGGTGCTGCACCTGGGTCTGGGCAACCCCCATTATCAATACAGACTGAGAGATGAACAGACTGAGAGCAGCCCGGCCAAGAAGGACTTGGGGGTGCTCATGGATGGATGGAGGGATGGATGAAAAGCTGAACACGAGCTGACAATGTGCACTTGCAGCTCAAAGAGACAGCCATATCCTTGCCTGCATTAAAAGCAGTGTGGTCAGCAGGTAAAGGGAAATATTTCTGCCCCTCTGCTCTCATGAGACCAGCTGGAGTTCTGAAATTTGCTCCGGGGCCCTCAGCAAAGGAAAGAAGAACCATTTAAAGAAGAGAGCCACAAAAAAGAGCCACAACTCTTGTATAAGGACAGGCTAAGAGGGTTGGAATTGTTCAGCCTGGGTATGGGAAGGCTCTGGGGATGCCTTACTCTGGCCTTTCAAAGCTTAAAGGGAGACCCTTGTAAGAAAGATGAAGACAGATATTTTAACAGAGCCTGTTGCGACAGAACAAGTATATTTACAGTTTTAAACTAAAATAGAGTAGATCTTGACTAGATATAAGAAATAAATTTTTTATGATGCGAGGGCAAGACAGTGGAACAGTCTCTCCAGAGAGGTGGTAGATGCCCCACCCCTGGAAACATTCAAGGTCAGGTTGGCTGTGGTGCTGGTTGAAGATGTCCCTGATCATTGTATGGGGAATTGGACTAGATAACCTTTAAAAATCCCTTCCAACATTAACTATTCTATGCTTCTATGAATGTATGAAACCAAGGATTGGCCTGACCATTCAGATAGACCTGACTGGCAGATAGATCTTGACAGCAGAGGTAAAGCTCCAGCCCTCTTCTTCTTCCTTATATGAGGACTGAACGCATAATAATAGTGTGGGACATTTAAGAAACTCCACTAATGCCTCATGAATCATACAAGAAAAGAGTGGTTGAAAACATACTGATGTGTAAAAAACAAAATCCTGAGGTAAGGTTGTGATTGGGTAGTAAATTTGAAATGACATACACTAGTTGCCTAGGTACTGATAGGGGAAATTCTTCATAAGATAATTAATTTTGGCTCTTTGAGGGCTAAGTAGTTCCTGAGCCACTTGAAAGGTCTATCATGGAGTTCTATAGTGGTTCTATAGTTGTGGCAGCCCTTGGCTCCCATTGCTTACTCTGAGATTGCTCAGGTGAAACTCCTCATGACTTCAGTCAGAAGAGAACTGAAACCTGCATCACCAGATGGGGACCACTCCTGGGGATAGGAGTGAGGGGCACAGGCTGCAAGCGATGCTCTGAAGGACTTGTTTGGGATTTTAGAATATGCACCACTAGAGAATTTTAATTGCTTGCCACAAAGAAGGGAGAAGACCTACAGTGAAATGTTGCTTTTGCCTTTTTTGTCCATAAATTTTTTCTTTCTCTTTGTTAGTGAGAACAAGACAAGCTCTGTTTATTTGGTTTTTTGTTTGAAAGCCTCTTCCCATCTGCTTTCTTCCATAGTTATTTAGCTTTGGTTTTAATGGACAATCACTGAAATGATATTCAAATTGAGATATTCTTTGCTTATTTCAAAGGAAATCTAATCATAAAGAGGGAAAAATCCAATACGGAATTTCTTTAATTATTGTTCTCTATTTGTAAGGAGATATTCTGTATTTTTCCCTTAAGGAAAAAAAAAACCAAACCTTGGTATGCTATTAAGTGAGCTCAAGGCCTGTTTTGAAAAGATTAACATTCACTGTACTAGGAACAGCCAGCAAGAAAGATGGTTAAGAAAACTTCATAGCAATGTGTATCTGGGATTACTGGAGGTTGTTTGTGGTTGATTATAATAAAGATAGGAGCAAAAATTAAGAAAATGTCCAGTTTTTTACATACCTAAAATAAAATTAAAATCAATAGTATTCCTGCTTGGCCTGACCTTGCTGGGGAGTTTAGCTGACTCTCACCATTATTGTTTCTGCTTGGAAAGACCTCTGAGGAGGTCTTTTTATGCCTGTGAGATGTATGCCCAGCAACAGAGAGTTACCAAAGAGATGTGTGTCTCTCCAATGTGGAAGAATAAGTGTGTAAGGAAGCTTCTGTACTCACAGTGAATCAGCAGCCTCTCAGTGCTGCCTGGCTTTAAAAGCTGAGACATCACAGGATATGTAGTTTTGAAAATGATGGATGGCTTGACCCTAGGCCCAAAAGTCTGGGCACAAGAGATGGATGGGCCATCTTCTGGCAGGGAGGTCACTGGTTGCTTCATGTATGAGCCTGTGTGTATGAATGCAGAGGGCAGCATTTTCCATCCCCATGAAGGAAAAGTGAAGGGGGCTGTGCGAGGACTATGCTCCAGAATTTTGTTTATGCTTTTCCTAAAGGCATTAGAGGGGACAGACCTGCCCCTGCCTTGTTCAGATTGTACAAACTCCCTCTGACATAGCAGCTGGACAAAATCTGAATTTACTTCCTAGGTAATAAGAACAGAAATATTATCACAGCTGAGCCCCATGTCCCACTCACATGTGAAGTCACAATGTTGTGTTCCCAAAAGCTGGGCAGAGATAATTGTTTTCTGTCTTTGACCATTTTTAGGAGTTTTGTTCTCATCCTTTCAGATTTAATGGCTTGCTCTTGCCTGTAGTCTGGACAATCAATGCTGCAGTGTTTATAATCAACACTGAGAGAATTTCTATGAAGTAAGACACAAAGAGGGGCCTTGCTGAGTAGGCAACACGAATGTATTTGATTTGTATTTTATTCCTAACCATGTGGATACTGATCCCATTTCCTCCCGGCAACCATCAGGTTTTCAGCATATATGATGGAGCAGAGGCATGCCCTGGCTTGCTTCATATTAGGCTATATTCACAGCTGCTGATGTTCCATAAATCACATCTGAGCAACTGAGTTTTTGTAGAAGTCTGTGAAACTTTATTGGTTCTGCAAACACTTATATGGAGAATGAAGTTGAGAGGAGTATGTATATAGTTCTGTGGGTAGGGAGTTTCACAGGAAGCATTTCTTAGCCTATGCAGAATTCTTCCCTGCTGAGGTCTTCTGGTCTAGCATTAACATCATGTCACAAGCAAATGTCAAAGATGTTTTATCATGTTATTTCATTTTGGTTTTGCCATTAATATGCACCTACATTGCTTCCTCTTTGTCCTCACACTCCGGCTTTTAAAACACTTTAATATTCTTTAGCCAGCATATACAAATTTAATTCTCATGGATGGCACATTGTCAAGCAAATTTCTATTTTGCTGCTCTTTGCTCATGGACTGAGTAGCAAAATATTCTTGTCCCTCACCACTGCGTAACATTATGTGAAAAATAAACTAACGTAGCTTTTCCTCCTTTAGGTCATGCATGTTAGTATTCATTCAGACTGGATCTAATGCAGAATTCTGTCACCTGGAGAAAAATCGCCTCCTCTGCCTTTAGGTGGATCTTTCTTCCCGGCACAGAAAAGGATTCAGGGATGGGTGCACAGCTGACTTTTCTCTGTCACAGTGATGACTGGCTCTCCAATGAAAGCATCTCTCCATTCCTATTGTTCTATGAAAATGAGATATTTTTAGCTCGCTTTGCATACACCAATTGACAGTGACATTCTGCCCTTTTAGAAAAGTAAATTCAGCCACTGAAAATACAAGTTCCAGTCCTGAAAATGGATATGTGGGGATAGTCTGTGCCTCTTTGCTGATCCATATTGATCAGGGATAAGGGTCTGTCCCTGTAGATAGCTTTGAAGGTTCAAGGTCTCTGTTGTGGCAACATGAGCAGTTTGCTGAGAGCCTGTACATAAAAGGAAACTGGGAGATGAACTGGAAAATCTCGTCTCTGACCTCCCCCCTGACAGCATGGGAGGAAAGAATGTCAACTTGGGCATTTTTCGGCTTTGACTATGAATAGCTTCAGTGGAGTTAATGATACTTAACTAGTGTTTCTGTAGACAGCTAATCTGTTCTTCTGATCCTCCCTAGGCTCCCTGCCCCCTTTGCCCTTTTTATTAAAATATGAAGCCAGTCAAGGCAGAATTTTAATATTTTGTAGCCTGCAGTTTTCATAAAGAGCTGGCTGGACAGGAGCAATCATAAAATTTTTGTATCTGATGCCATTGTTCTGAAGCATTTGTTGTGCTTCCCACTTGTGGTTCAGCTGATAAGCACAGTTCAAGGAATAAAAAAAGCATTGTTTATTGTCAAAGGCCATAACAAAACTAGATTGTGTTCTGATGATATTTTAACAGAGATATTCTTTTAAAATTATGCAAAAAGTTGACCGTGCTGTTTTGGATTTTCTAAATGCATGAAATGCAATAGGAACAAAAAGAAACAATTAAATCCTTAAGATGAAAGAGATCAGGCAGAATTTTTTTCTGTCCAATCCATTAAGTTTTCTCAGGGATGGGTTATGTGCTGTAATTATGGCCATAAATACACCTGGTTAAAAAATTTACATAATTAATGTATTCATAAGTAGCTTTGAAAAGAACTTCTACATGTATTTGTGTGTATATACATATTTATTTATACATATATGTAGTCAACAATGTCATTCACACATATATATGCAAATTATATATATAGCCAAAGGAAAAGCACCTAGTGACAAGGACCTTCCTTCTGTCGTAACTCAAAGTAGCTGAAAAATGAGAATCTGGAAATCTTTAGGAGGAGATTTCAAAGTGGTTTGTAATACAATACAGTGTTAGGCCACTAACATCTAAGAGCTATTGCAGCTTTGCCTGTGAGTACATTTGTATTGTGGTAGGACACAGAGGACACTACTGGAAGTTTTTGCTATATGTTGTTAACTTCTTTATGCCAAGGTTCCTTCAGTGAGGTGCAACATATCATGTGGGCTCTGACACTTGGAGTCAACTGCTGAAATGCCACTGAGAGAGGAAGTTTGAGAGCAGATGAGGAATTTTAATACAAAGACTTTCCAGTTTCCTCCAACTCAAGTTCTAAATTTAGTCTCTCCTCTCCTCTCCTCTCCTCTCCACTCCTCTCCTCTCCTCTCTTCTCTTCTCCTTCATTTTCTTCCATTTATAATACTCCACAGGACTGTACCAGTTTACAAGTGTGTTNCCTCTCCTCTCCTCTCCTCTCCTCTCCTCTCCCTTTTTCTAAACAATGATGGAGAATAGTGTTCGGAAAAAAGAAATATTTATTGACTTTGTAATGGGATTAAGGAAAATTGGAAGAGAGTATCATTAACCCAAGGGATAAATGTTATATATGCAATCACTGCTATCCAAACCGTTGTTCATCTGGAAAACCAATTTAAGTTAAGCCTTTTTTAATTGCTTCTCTGTGTACATTTACTCAAATCAAGGAAGGGACAGAAATATTTATTTTCTCTTTGCCAGAATTTTGTTGTGAACGTCTACCTTTTTTTCTCTTTTCTCTTTTGGATACTTCTTATAAATATTTGAACAGAAATGTCTGCTTTGGAGCCAGAGTATCTCTGTCCACTGAAAGAAAGAGGATCTCATACTGCAGTAACAGGGGTTGGGGTGCAGCAGAAGGTGTCTAGATGACGTTGAGTATTTCTCAATACCACATCACAAAAACTCTTTTCTGTCAAAATGAAACATTACATATTAAACTGTTTGAGAGTGTTCAGGGGAGGGCCATGAGAATGGAAGGTGGGTCTGGAGGGGAAAAATTATGAGGAGTGACTGAGGTCACTTGGTGGGTTCAGTTTGAAGAAGAGGAGATTGAGAAGAGACCTCATCACAGTTAGAGGAAGGGGACAGGCAAGTACTGATCCCTCAGGCACATGGTGTGACCCTCGGGGTGTCCTGTGCAGGGCCAGGATTTGGACTCCATGGTCTTATGTTCCTTCCAACTCAGCATTTTCTCTGATTCTACAGTTCTCACTTTTCCTTGGCTCCAGAAAATAAGAATTTCCTTGGAAAATTTGCTACTTCTTTTTCTGATTTTCTGGTCAACAAAAGTGTGCAGTTTTACTGCAGGATGGTAAATAAAAAAAACTAAAAATAAAAAACTGCATTTCAGTTGTAACTATCACTCATGCTGGTTAAGTGTTGCCAGTTTGTTCAGAGAGGAGAAGGCTTTGAGATTAACTGGGCAATGTAAGAATAGAGGATTAGTTTAACATTTGGGACACTGCTGACTGTATTTCAATATTGACCTTGAGCATTGCCTCGTCAGTAATGTATATATTAAGCCTTTGAGCACCAACATTATTTTATTGATGAAGTAACCTTTTGCTTGTGGTAATACTGGGAAACCACTCATGTATTTCAATGGAATTTTTCTATGTGAGAAAAGAAACAGTAAAAAGCTCAATTTTACCATTTTCTTTTAGGTGAAAAACAGTCCACAAACCTCTGCATAAAACATTTTTCCTTTGTCAGCATATCAGAAGGTAAATTCTCAGCGCTAAATCTTGGCACAGTGTGTATATGGAACTTCATGGCATACCTGTCAGATGTTCTGATTCATTTTTAGGACTCTGAAATATCACAGCTATAAAAGATTTAAAAGTTCAGCACAGATTCAGCTGCTCAATTCAAAGAACTGTGCTCATTAACTGTTTACCTGCCCTTTGCATACCCTCCAGGCTGAAAATGGGAATTGGCATCCTAACAATGAGCAATGCACCAGCATTGTGCTAATGAGCTGCTTGGCATATTCACCTCCATGCCACCCTGCACAAGTTCATTCTCTTTCATGGCACACTGTGCAGGGAGAAAGCAGCAGCACCCAGGCAGGCAGCCCTGGCAGAAGAAAGCCACAGAGTCCAGTAAACATGACATCATCCCTTCTCTTCCCTCACAGCCACAAGCAAATGTATATCTACACTGCACAGTGCTGTGTCTTGTGGTTGCTGTGGATTTCCTTCCCAATCCTTTTAATTCTCCTCTCATTTCACGCCACTTCCTATCGGCTGGGGGAGCGTGGGCACAGACAGGTGGTCCTTGCCTTGGAAGGTCTTATGTGCACTGACAGCAAAGCTGCAGAACAAGACTTTCCTGACTTCACAGAACAGATTTCAAGGCTGCTGCATGCAGGGTTGTCAGGTATATATTTGATCCCCTTATTTATTGATAGACCCGCTCTGAAGACTTCATGAGAAGTGAAACCAAACAGTGCCTAATATTGCTTAAAATATATGTAGATTTGCTACTGCCCCAGCCCTTTCTCTTCAGGAACTAGGTCTATTTACTGGAAATTTTTGGCAGTCACAGGATGGTGAGTACCTACATGTTTCAGTGCTGCATTCTCTTTGCTGGGAGATGCTGTGGAATGTAAACTTCTCTAATGACAGCTCCTTCAAGTCCTTTTCAGTCTTGTCAAGTTTCCTTATTAATAGAAGAGAAGCAATCTTCTTTCAATGGCAGCAACTCTCTAGGCAACTGCTGAATTTATAAGAATACAGATGGTGCCTGCCATTTCTTTTTTCAGCACCACACTGCATTCCTCATCTGACATGTGGAACTTGTTTGGTACCATAATGCAGCAGCTGGAGACACTTTTCTTAAAGGTAAAGGCAGTTTTGCTTGCATTTTTCTTGGCAGCATTGAATTTTGCCCACCTGCAGGCAACATTAATATTTTTTTCTCTTCTGAGATAGCAGAGCTCATGATGGTGATCTGATTTGAAATATTCTGGCACTATGCCTCTTCCTCTCTGCTACCATAAACTGATGGAGCTAAGAATTCCTCTCCTTCTAAACAGGAAAAAAAAAAAAAAAAAAGACCAAAAAAAAACCCAGGGCAAGCATGTAGATAAGTCTGTACTGGCATTTAAAGTGTTTAAATGGAAATGTTACACTTTGGGATCTATCTCTGGCAAACAACAGTGCTAGATTTGAATTCTACCAAATTAAACAAAACTCAAGACTGTTTTATTAGAAGAACTAAATGGAGATGAATGCTATAGAGCTGGGTGCTCTGCAGCACAGGCTGATCTTTCCTTGCAGACACTGATGCGCTGCTAACTGCACTCGAGCAGCCCAAAAATTTACAGAGAGAGGAGGATCTCCTGACTGAAGTGCAAACCTGCATTAATCATAGGAAGGATGGCTGTGTCTTAGTCTGACAGAAAAATCCATACATTTGGTTGATTCCATGCTGTGGGTTAACTGGTTTCTGGGATGTTTCCCTATTGTGTTTGTCAACAGCTGTTATTGCAGCAATTTGGATTTCAAACTCTGGGCTTTATAGTTTTAACTCCTCTCTTTCTTGATGGCTCTCAAGGCAGCCTGCTGGGCCAGTGTATAGCTGAGCTGAAGAACGTGGAAATACCTAGAATAAGATGGAATGGAAACAGTGCCATTTCTGATGCTTTAGATGATATTTTAGCAACTCCCCTACTCCTGACCCTGATGGAGTGCTTACCAACTCAGTTTGTCAGGCTTTAGATCTCTGCCAGTTAGTAAAGGTTCGCAGTTGGGGTTGTTATTTGGGCTCACTACCAGTTCTGACTGGCAAAGACACAAAAGAGTTAAAAAGTTCAAGAAGTATTTTCAAAGTATGATAATAACTCCTCCTATTTGACATGTTGTTAAAGGTTTCTTCGGGGTTTTAATCCAAAGTACATGAGAGAAAATATGCAGAATATCCAGATAAAGGCAGATATCTGGGTGCAAGCAGTTTACCTTCATTTTTGTGTGAAGATATCAACAGGCCAACTGTCCCGTATTCAGGCAGAAGCTCTCACTTGCTACATGCATTTAGCATTAGCACATTGCAAAAATATGGTTCCAATTGTAAATATCAGCAGACTTGTCTTTTCAAATGTGCAGGAAAAGACAGTGGGAGCAAGCCATATTCTCCAGCTGCAGCTCAGTCAAGTATTTTCTTCACTTATTCAGTGTACAGGTATTTTTTGTGCAAGTCACTTGAATTTTGAAGTGAATTACAAGATCAGCTGTTCTGACAGGCCAAAAAGAATATTTTTAGTTCCACAGTTAGTAAACCAAATACACAGGACATGACTTTTTGCATGTTCTCTGTGAAAAACCAACTGTTCCCTAGTGTTGGAGGTGAAAGGGTATATTTTTCCTTTGACACATGGAATGACTGAATTTCAGCCACTTAACTGATCTAGCAGAGCTTGTTCTCATAGAGAAACTTGGTGACTAATTGGAAATATCTGTAAAGGCAGCTAGAACTGCCACTTCTTTGGCTCTTATCTAAAAGTGTTTTTTAAAAGTAGCTGAGTAATTTGATAATGAGCTGTTGAAGATAATTAATATAAAGCACTGAGTAGGAAGGTTGCAGCTTTGTGGGCTGTTTGAGTCTTGCATCTTCTCACTGCATCAACAAGGTCCCTGCTGAAGCACAGGCACCCAGAGGTGGGGCAGGCAGCTGCAGAGGTCTGGGAAAACAAATTACTCTTCTCACTTTCACAGAATCACAGAAACCTAGAATGGTTTGGATTGGAAGAGACAAATTTCCTCTCATTCCAACCCCATCGTGGGCAGGGACACCTTCCACCTTCCACAATTTGACCAAATTGCTCAAAGCCCCATCCAACTTGGACTTAAACACTTCCAGGGATAAAGCACCCATAGCTTCTCTGGGAAACTTGTTCCAGTGCCTCACCATCCTCATGCCTTACTGTCCTCACAGTAAAGAATTTCTTCCTAATACCTTATTTAAATCTGCCTCATTCCAGTTTCAAGCTACTTCCCCTTGTCCTATCGCTACATGCCCTTGTAAAAGTCCTTCTCCAGCTCCCTTGTAGGCTCACTTTAGGTACTGGAATGTGCTTTAAGGTTTCCCCATGTTCTCCAGGCTGAACCACCCCAAATCTCTCAGCTTGTCCTTTCATCTTTACAACAAAAAAAAAGAAAAAAAAAAGAGACAGAGATATGAGGGGAATAAAGGGGAATATTAAAGTGAAATAAGTCACAGAGCAGAAATAATACAACTGGATAATCCCATTTTCCCTAGACATCTCTAGGGAAATAGCAAAATGGCAAATATTATGTAAGAGTATCAAGCCCTTCTTATAAGGTTCCTGCCTTCTTGCAAGGATAAACTGGATTGGCATGCCTAAACTTGGAAAAGGAGTTAATGAAGGAAACTACAAAACTGCAAAGGACAGAAATAAAGCAAACACGGAAAAAATTATTTATGGTTTCTCACAGTTTCACTAGCTGTCTTCTAATGCTTGCATCATTTGAGCCTGTCTGGAGAAGTTTTTGCCTTTTTACCACAGGACGTTGTGGATGTTAAAAGTATAACTGGCTGCAAAAGGCAATCCATGGAATTAATGAGAAATAAAAAGATCTTTAAAGGCTGTTAAACATAAGAGGAAAATGCAATAACTGGATTAGGATACTAAGATTTCTGACAGCTCAGAGGATCCATTAGGGAGAGTGTCTGTGAGTGCTTGTGCTTTTCCTATATTCTTTCCTTTATTCATTAATTTCAAGTTTTGATCTGAATACATTTTTTGTCCTTCAGCTTCAGTGTTGCTAAAAGCAAATTCTGTGGTCAAAGGAAGGAGCAAAAGCTCCTAGATGATGCCTGTCAATTACTGTGTTGAAGTCTTTTCCTGCTTCCTTTACATCCAGAAAATAGTGATTTCAGAGGATTTGGTGTCAATTCACTGAAGTTCCAGTAACAACAAGCAAAGCAAGAGGAATTACCTAAATCTGAGGTCTTAATCCTCCTTAGTAAAGGGTCCTTCTCCTATGTGTGAAAAAACTCTGAAAAAGTTTAATAGTGGAGCAAAGCCAGTCATTTAATAATTAAGGCAAAGCCTATTTTATCAGCTCTCACCAATTTGGGGTTTTTTTTACCTCTTATGCATCCTAGAATTTATTTGTTCCTTTCAAAAAGCACATGTGATTGGGTGAAAAACACCTACCACCTTATTACCTCTGTCCAAACAGTCTTAAGTTTGTTTTTCCAGAAGAATTCTATTCACATCAGTTGCCTTTCAACTCTCTCTGTATATTAAAATGTAATAATGATGGCTGAATGACATAACATCTTGATTTTATAGATAAATATTTGATATTGGGGGTTTCTTATTGTTCTACCACCTTAAGTTTTCAAACTACTAGATTCATCTGGATAGAATATCTCTTATTTTTAATATTCAAATAAATGCAAAATGTCTTCGTTTAGTCTTCTCATTAATGTTTAAAATATAATATTCTTAACAATTAAGATGAGCTTTTTTGATGTTGCAGATAGGGGAGACATGTCAAACAGAGCTGTAGGATGACTCCCCTTGGTCCTCTTTCTTGACTTCAGCAGTAGCAAACTTGGTACAGCTATAAAGTCTTTCTGGTTCCTGGTCTAGCTTTAGGGACCTTTCCAGGTGTTGACTCTTTTCCCTTGGTGTGTCTCTGCTTCAGATCCAGCCCACTCCACTGGCCCACACAGGAGCCACAGGACAGGTTATTATCAGCTCTGTGCTCTGTGTCTGCAAGCAGCAGAGGAGGATGATACAACACTTTTACTACCATTACATGCTGAAGGGAAGGGGCAGGCTTTCGTAGGAATTTTCCAAAGGAGCTATTGAAAAGCTAAGCCAGTTCCTCTGCTTAAAGAGCCCTGGCTCAAGAGCCTTCCCTTGGGGAGAGGCCCCGAGCCAGTCATGAGCAGGGGTTTTGGGTGGTGGGGAGGGATGGGCTGCTGCAGGCAGGGAGTGACTGCAGTGTGCATCCCTCCAGTCTGGTGCCAGGCACAGCTGCTGTGACTCATGGCTCTGCACCCACACCGCTGATGCCATCCATCCACTTGTGTCCCAGCTGCTCCTGGTGTGCTGCAGTGTAAATCCTTGTGGTGGGGCTTCAAGCAAGGCAGCTCTTTAGGCAGTAACAGAGCTCTGTGTAACACCCTACTGATTTTTTGTGGGGTGTTTTGTTTGTTTTTTGGTAGTTTGTTGGTTGGTTGGTTGGTTGTTTTTTTATGGGTTTGGGCCTATTTTTGTTTGGTTTGGTTTTGGTTACGGTGTGCAAAGTACTCATAAATGAGTATCTGCTGTTGTCATGTTGCACAGGTACACTGGTCGGTGCCCAGAGAGAGGCTGATGAAGAAACCACAGTGTTACCACGTAGGACGTTGCTAAATCACTGTTGCCATTAACTAGTGACATTTGAGTTAAACTAATGAGAAGCATATCTGCTGGAGCGCTGTATGCATTTGTTCTTGGGGACTGCTTTCTTCAGCCTATTTATTGTTTTACCAACACTCTTAGTCACCATTACAGCTGATTAATGATGCCTTTCATTAAAGGGAAACTATTAACAACAGCCTTATTTGATCTACTTTGAAACTTTTCTATTTCTGATCATCGTCTTCTGTCCCTCCTTTCTTCTCCTTCTCATCTTTTCTCAGAAATGATAAGTGAGGCAAGACATAATGCCTTCATAGGCTTTGATCAACTACTGTACATATGGCACATGATGAAAATCAGACAAAAAAGCAAAGTGATATTCTCGATAAAATAGGTACTTCTACATTAATAATTTGCCATCATCTAAATTTCCATAAAACCCTCAGCTAGACTGATATAATCCTAATGCCTTTTGCACAATAGGCAGGTTTTAAAGTACAAAGCTACATCTCTTCTCTGATACTATCTGAATTTTAATGGAACTTGCTGTATAAGGGCTGGCCTCAGGATTTCTACAGCTGGGGTATTCAGCTGCTTGCTTTAGGCTTATCTGACCTTGCCTGTTTTATAAGTAGCTCTCTGAAAGGAGTTTTCAGTAATATTAGAAGTCTAAAACACTCAGTTCTGATTTTTTTTTCAAGCAAAACCCCATGCACATACATTCTGAGGATTCTATTCAGGATTCTGGATGGACCCATGAATCTACTGGATGGGAAATAGTGGCTGTGGCCCCATCAGGGTATGTTTTTTTGAAACCAATTTGCATCATTTGATTTTCTATACAGTTGTATCATTCTGTACAATGAAAATAAAAGGTGTATTTTGTGTATATTTTCATTTGTAGAAGTACCTGCAGTCCTTGGGGTTTCTCAAAACAACTACATTTAATAGCAGGAATTCCTGGAAAAGCAAAGTAAAGACACTTTCTGTGGTTTTAGCATTACCCTCCCTCTGGTATGTCAATATGCAGAGGGCATGACTTACCCAAACCTCTATCCACTGAATGTTAACCAGTCACAGAAGAGCTTTGTCTGATTGGGAAGGAGGAGCAGAGGCCATACTACAGAATGAAAAGCACATTTTCAAAAGAATGTGTAGATCAATTATGTCTTATTCATTTATCTTTTTCATAAAGAACATATGATCCAGCTGGTAAATTCCCTAAAAATATTCAGCCTACTACAAAGACAGCATCCTAACACCATGTTAGAGAGACGAGGTAATGAGGAATACCTCTCTTTTCTCATAGGTATCAAGTTACAAATATTTTTGCACCATGATTCGGCAGCTGTGTTTGACTTGCAATTTATCTACTCAGTTTGCTACTATTCAGCTTTCTTCCTTCTGCCATGCTGTATCCTAATATTTTTGAGCAATATCTTACTCAAAGGTTTGATTTCCTTTCACCCCAAATCAAGGAAAATAGACGTTTAGCAACATGTCAAGGGGGTATCTGGACTGAGGAAAAAATGAGAAAGGTAAAATAGTCAAGGTTTCCATATATGTGAGATCTTGACTGAACAATTTTATTCCATGGCAGGAGAGAGCCTGCTAGGCCAAATATTTTTAAATGCCTTTTTGCAGTAGTGCCACATATGTAGAGACACAATCTCTTGTGGAACCATTATCTGATTTATTTCTCTGTACCAACTACTGTTATACTTAAACCCTGGGTAACTGTCCTCATATCATATTTTCCCAATCCTTTAAGTATCTCTTATATCTTTTTCCAATACTGAGGATGTGGCTGTGCACACATGACCCAGAACTGCTCAGCAAAATGTTTTCTGGAAGTTATTCAGTAATACATAGGTATGGCGCATTTTCTGTTTGAGAAAGGAAAGCTTTTTACCCCTGGAATTGAAGCTACAATTGAAGCTATTTTACCTGTGAGAAGCTTCTTGTGTATGACAGAGCGTAGTGTGTGAGGAATACAAGTATAGTGAATGGCTTCTCAAGGACAGGAGCTGTTTGCAGCCTTTCTCACCCATAAATACTATTTCTATTACCCACCAGAACAAACTGGGTGATTACTAAATGTGAAACATGAGAAATCAAATCAAGATGGTGTTATGGAGCTCAGTGGACTATGGTATTAAAATGTGCTTTACTTAAACAGCTCTGAATTTTTATTACCTTTATTCAGAGAAAGAAACAACATGATGCAAAGAGGATTTTTGTGATGTTTGAAATGTATTTTTAAGCTTAGTTCTTTGTAAATGTTCTCAATTCCACAACTCCTGGGCGCTTTGTTTACTTGATTTTCCTGACCATTACAATGCCTTAAAGCATTACAGCCTCTTATGAGACATGGACTTTGTGAAGTGTGTTATAATCACAGTAAAGGCAAGATAAAGTTCTGTGATAATACAGTGCTTTGGTTTGGTATATGAGCACAAGATCAATAAGCAGTACATTGATGAACATTCAGTCTGCTCTGAGGTGAAAGGAGTAAGACAGACATTTAAAACAAATGCTGTAGCCAAGAAATTTTCAACAAATAATTTGTGTCCTGGTATTGGTTTACCTCAGTTGCCTTTTACATTCTGTGAGGACACCCTGCACTGCAAATATCAGCATTCGCCTTTGCTTAACAGTGGGAGCGAACACAGATTTAAAACTAAAAAAGACAAAACATATCAGGGACACCTCATTCACAATCACTTCGAATCACAGAGGACCTCATAGTGTTTGAGGTGATATATTGTCCCCCACACTGCCATTTTCCTGGTTTATCCAGTCTTCAAAATTGCTTATACTCATTGCAGAAAGCCCATTACACATTACATACAATTATGCACAGCTCTTTTCTCAGAGATTTATCCTTCCAATTTTTGGCTCTTGGTTGTGTCTTTGAACCACCTTATCTACTCAGTGCCTGATTATTTAGGGAATTACACAGCACTTGTTAAAACAGCAAGTGGTGGTGACAACTTGAATTTAACCTTAACACAACCCTGCTAATGCTGGGGCCAATGCCTTAATCTAAATATCTACTGAAATGCTCTGATTGTGGCTTATTTAGCTGCAGAGAACCTTGTCAAACACAAGAGTTGCTGGCTGTAGATCAATAGCTGCATGAGCCCAGTCTGCTCTCCTGGTCTTTTCTGCGTGATTAGTTTTGCATCAAAGATCTGCTGGCAGCCTGTCAGTGGCATGTGTTTGGCCAGCAAAGGTCCCACACATCTCTTTGAATTGCCTGGCATTTGAGTGGGCAAAATTTTACTGTCTTTGGAAATTCTTACAAGTATCTCATGTTGGCTATGCATGGTAAATTTAACATCAAATAAAAGAAAAAGCTGATGTTGTGAACTGGAGATACATATCTAAAAAAATAAAGTTTATTCAGGCTTTCAGATGAAAGAATGAGATCTGAAGCTAAATATTTTTTGGTTTTGAACTTTCATCCTCTTATTTTTTCTTAGTGTATCAAATTGGAATAAGTAGCATTTCATCATTTTTGTCTCTGGGAGTAATCTGCATCTTTCCCTCCCATTTCTTTCTCTATCTTACCTCACTCTCTTCTTTTTTGGAAATTGTTATGCTCCAGGTATACTTGTGGGCACTGTTATAAAGTCCAATAGTACATTTCAAAATGTTATACTCCTGGAAAATTCAAAACTAGGCAGTTCCAAAAGTTAGGCAGAAAAAAAATGAAATAGATTTCAATCTAAAAACATCATAGATTTCAATTCTGCTATTAAAAAATTTCACAAAAGAATAAAGAAAAAGGGGAAAGGGTATGAAAGGGGGATTATTTCTGCTGTTATTTCAGAATTTCATATTACTATTTGTTTGCATTATATTAAAAAAACAGATGGGAGATTTTGATTAAAAATACATTTTACTTTTAGATGCCTTCCCTCAAAATCATGAGGAATGTCTCTGCATCTGGCTTCAGAATTTAAATTCCTGTGCACATGATGGGCGCTGCAGGAAGTGATTCATGCTACTTGTTTAAGGATGCAGTGAGCCTGCCTTGAGAGATGCCTATATATCTCCTGCCAGAGGAAGGAGAGTAGTCTAGAAAACTAGGCAAGACGCTTTAGAGGGCTGAAGTCAGAAGTGGTGCTTTCTGGCTTTCTTTCCTTTTGAAATTTGCAGTGGGCAGTCCCACGCATTTGTAGGAGCCCAGATCACTCTGATGGTCTGCCCTGTAGTCACTAGGCTTCAAATCCTTGAGGCATGAAGAATTTATGTGTGTGTGTGTGTGTGTTTTTAAAGCACTGAGCATAATAGAAACATGATTGTGGGGATAACACAAAACCCTTACACAAACTTCAATAGTTATTGTTTTGTATTTTTTACACACATTTCGTAAATATTATAAAGCTGCCAAGCCCATTGAACTGAAACATCCTGGACTGTTACTAAGATCATATTAAATAATTTCTAGGTGTTCATGTGATGTTTTCATAAATATTAGATAAGACGGAGCACAAAATAGCCAGGCATTTTTGAAGCTGAAAATAGCAAATATGTGGTATTTCTTTACAATGGTTCACATTTAATATTAAAATCCTTGTAGTGAGCCTACTTTGGAAGGCTACATTACTAGAGATTGATGTACAGCTGTAAAGCACATGATTTAATGAAGGCCATACCAGGCCAGTAACTCCAGAGCCTGTCTGTTCTTTCTCCCCTAGTGGGATATCTACATTCTCATTTTCTTTCTCACTCTTCAAAAACTAATAAAAAAAAAAAGTTATAGATCATAGTAACACACTCTTCATGATATTTCATGAGTCTGCAAGAATTTCTGGATTGGAGGTTGTAGTTTTTATGGCTTCCAGTTTTTATGTTTTGAGTTTGTACCTTTCTCCGAAGAGTGTCATTAATATATTCATCCAGTTAAAGCAGTGCCAACTGGTGACCCCACCAAAGAAACAACATTCTGTGAGGGACCAAAAATTTAAAAAATCTGGTCTGTACCCACATTAACTCATTGGTTACATTGGAAAGCATTTGTAGCTCTACAACATAAATCGCCTTTCCTGGTACTGGAGGACAGTAGGACAGCCCAGGTTGGAAGGGAGCACAGGAGGTCTGCAGTGCAAACTCTTGCCCAAAGCTGGGCAGCTGTGAGATCAGTCAAATCTTCAGTCTCTAGGGATGGGAATTTCACAGCCTCTCTAGACAGCCTGCTCCACTGCCTGGCTGTCTTCATGGGACAAAAAGTTAGTTTTTTTATATTATTCCAGTCGTATTTCTCAGCTACTTCTTCTTCAGGTCAAACACACTTGGTCTAAAATTTTTGGCAACACTATTTCTTGGAAAATGGTATACAGAAGCATGGGCACTGTAAATTGTGCTGTCATTCAAATCAAAGCTGTCAAGGAAAACATTTGTGATTGAAAGGATTTTGTTTTGGAGTAAGTACCATTGAAAGAGACCAGAGTAACATTTTGAATTTATATATATATATTTATTTATCTATGAACATGCTTTTTTTCTATGACATCAGTTTTAGGCATTGCATTTATACAGACCCACTACTGAGAATGAAAAAAAATAATATGAAACCATAAATGTGTAATAAGCAGGTAAAAATAACTGTATTTTGAAAAAAATACTGTATCTTGCAACTGAAATCAACATTTTTCCTAAATATACTTTTCAAGGTAGGAAGCTTATTGTTATAGCAATGTCTCCAAAGCATTCATTTCTACTGATAACAGAAAAATCAAAATTTCTGTTAAAACACATAGACCAAATTTGACCAGATCTTAACCTAAATTCTACCTGCTAATGCTTTCAAAAGTGTTTCTATGGTAGATTGAAGTAACCAATAGAAAGAACCTCAGTTCTCTTGTAAAGTACCATGGATGTTACTGATCTTGAGACAAAATTTCACTCTATAGCTTTCACTAGTTTTGTCAATTAAGGATATTGAAAATAATCTTCTTAGCATCATTTATCTTCCCTTTCTGTTGTATAATAACAGTCATAAGTTTTGCATGATTATTTGATAGGAAGTTTACATATACAACTACGTGTAGTTTTGCTCTTCAAGAGAGCAAAATATACAATAAACTATTAAACATATATAACAATAAACTGTTAAAACTGTGGCACAATACAGATAAAGCTAAAGGTCTCAGATCAAACCCTCAGCAAGCAAAAAATAAATGACATTTCATTGACTTCAATGGAGGTACTCCTGTATGTGCCAGTGAGGATCAGGAATATGAAAGAAAGCATTACAAGAGCCATGAAGAAAACAAAAGCATTGAAATATTCTAATATATTGTGATTGTGTGTAGATCCCCAGAGAGGTGCATTCTAGAAATAGACCAGGAACTGCAATTACAGTGTGAATAAGGAAAGACAATGAAACCATCTCATTTTAGATTCATAGGGTCAGAAAAGAGAAATTGCCTGACATATTCTCCCCCTTTGAAAACCACATACATTAACAAAGGAGGGAGAGCACAGCACCTAAAGCAGAAGAATTTGCTGCATCAAATTTAAAAGCTTTTAGAAAGGAATATTTTTTGGTGCTTAAGAAAACAACAATGCCAAGTTAATTCTGCAAATGTAGTTAGCCAGAAATAAGAGGAGCTGAGGTGAAACCTGAAGTGAAGCTGAATATTTACAACTTCACTCTATCCTAATCCTAATGCTGCAGCATGAATACATTTTCATAATCTCTGTGCTTGTGAGTCATCTTGGTGTCCTTTGCAGCACAAATTCACACTGGGCTATGTAATTATTTTTAGAAAAGAGGAACTTTGTCATCTTTGCCCTGCAGAGAGATCGGGTGATGCCATTGGATCCCCATTGCTTTCCTGAACTTGTGACAATGAGGAACAAGTTCATACCAGTGATTATTCATGAGCTTTGTCATAATCAGGATGTGTCTATGTAGATACAGTGCTACTGGGAATGGTTTCAATTAGAGCTCTGTGTGATTGGGAGTAGTGATGCTTGTTTCAAGCTTTACAAGCTGATGAAAATAACATTCCAAATATGGTATCTCAGTCCTGAAAAGCCTGAGGGGCTTCCCATCCTGAAGGAAGGATCTGGCAAAGGGAGAGAAGTAGCGCACATGACTGAATGCTTTCTTTCCACACATAAAAGTGTGGGCCTGACAAAAAGTACTTGGGATTACTGGACAGCTAAGGGGCTGCATAATGAGATATAGAGACCTTCACCTTTGGGTCACCTGTGACATGAAGTCATTATCATCTGTCAGCTGTTTAGCAGTCTATGTGAAACGAAGGTTGTCCTCTCTTCCCTGTAAAAAATGTGCAGCACAGAACTGCAGCTGGCCAAAATGGCATGTATTGGCATATTTCAAAGGACACACAGACCACTAAGATCTCTATAGTGCTTAGAATGAACTGACTCCACTCATTCATAGTTTCTCTTAGGCATACTTCTAGCTTTTACGTGAGGTTGATCTTGATTGTAGGATTATTTATGCTGTTTGATATCCTCTACTCCCTCCTGTAAATAACAACTTAATATAAAACACATAAAGAAGATTGGGAGTTGGAGCCACCTCCCCTGCAGAAGAAGGGCAATTAGAAGGGCTCTTGTGGTTCAAACCTGGGGTGTACATAATCCAGTATCTTGTTCTGAAAACAGAAAACAGCTTTGTCCGGGGAAAAGCATGATAAAGAATATAAATATGGAAATACCCTTCTGTCCATCTATCCAAAGATGCATATCCATGCATCTTCTCCCAGCAATCAGATCTGAAGACTTTCTGAGCAAGGTGAAGTTGTTCCTGTGTTTGTCTCCTGATGACTTAGGCTGTTCCTTTCTGGAACATATTTGTATTTTCTCTCTCTGCAGCATGACAGTAAAGAGCTCAGAGTGCTGGGCTCCTTCCTGCATTTTATTTTCCCTTTACAGCTCCATCATTTTCCATGCCTGTCTCAGGGGTCACAGCCTCAGATGGAGAACCAAACATCCCAGCTGAATCACAACCTGATGGTCAGAGAACTTTCCAAGGACGTTTCTAGACATGTCTTGACATTTCCCAGGGAAATGGAAAAAGCAGTTTTCCTGGTGGCTATGAGGGACCTAAATCCCCAGTCTTACCATGTCCTGAGTACATAATTTAACCATTAAATGGAAGGAGAGAGCTGCAGGAGGCCATCCTCTGGAAAGCCAGGAGAGGGAGAGCTAGGGCACCTGGTTTTATTCTGGTTGTTACACATATGAGGCAGTGGAGGTCTAACAGGCTCAGACCAAGAAAGTGTGCCCACACTGAGAAATGCACCCTTCTTCTCATGCCTTGCCTTTGACCTTTCCATATGCACAGTGAACTCAGTGACTACAACAGGCGTGGTTGATTTCCCAATACAAAGGACAAGAGGAAGAAAAGGAACTGAGGCACAGTGTGCCTGGTTTCCATGTTTGTGCAATGCTGTCCAGCTAGCTTTGGTTTTAAAGGAATCCAGTAGGAAACACTAGCTCTCTGTTGTGATGCCATTTCTGACAAAACCTCGGGTTATATTTGTGCAGTGACATCAAATTATATTTTTGCCTATAGATTTGCTATTCCTTGCAACTTGTACATTGATTAAACTGGACCTTTGTAATGTTCAATACCTACAGTATGCTTATGAACAATGTATCCAGACTTGTAAAATGGCCTCTGACCACTATTCCCTTCTTTTTTGCATAGTGTCAAAAATAATCCCTCACCCCCAAGAAATGCTGGCTGAGGGGGCACACACATATAGACAGGCACAAGACCCCAAAAAGTGCAGCCAGACATAGCTCTTCTCTATGATGAATATTGCCCTGCAATGCTTTCAAGGACTGAAAACCTATACACAATAACTTGCAGCCTGCCCAGAGAGTAAATTAAAGCAATTGATTAAATAGGTATAGATGAAAAATAAGAAACCAAAGGCACACTCCATAAAGTTGCAAGTCCATAAACTCCACTAAAGTGGAACTCCCCTGTAATGAAAGGTAAAACTCTGCAGGACTTCTTATACATTTTCTCTTTATTTAGTACAGTGCTTGGGTTTTAGCCTGCTCCTGATAAATGAAAGCCATCATATTGTTGCCGTGGACTACACCTTGGTAAGGACTTTCCAAAGGAGTAACCTTACGAGTTACTGCATAAACATGGGTTTGATGTATGGAGCCCCTGACTGCAACACCATGTTGCTAAAGATGTTTTTAAGAATGTCCTACAAATATTTCTAAGGAAGATACAATAGTGATAGTGAAGATACAACACACTGGCTCATTACACTGTGTCTTGGACCAGCGACACTGGGAAATGTAGACACATCTATCCTGTGATGTGTTTAAGGGGTAACCTCTAGTGAAGGCAGACATTTAAGCATCTTTGACTGCTGATGTGTAGAGCATTAATGAAACGAATTGTAATGCTTACAGTCAGCTATATTAGTTTCTTATGCAATGAAGAAAAGTAATTGTAATGCTTACAGTCAGCTATATTAGTTTCTTATGCAATGGAGAAAAAATAACTAAAGTAAGTGGACAAAGGCACAATATTTTGATCGAGTTCTGTAATTTCTACAATTTAGGAGTTTTTTTTCAAGTCATCTGGCTGACATCAACATTAGTATAAGGCACTGTAACTAAAGTCATTGTTGCATCTAGAAACCAAAGTTATCCACTCAGAGAAAGTATTATAGAGAATTAAAGTGTTTTTTGCCTTGAGGTTTTGCTCTGCTGTGCGAACCCCTGAGATTTTCATCTGAATGATTATTTTGAGAATTTTCTATTTCTAAATTTACCAATTATATTTGTAGGGGCTGAATGTTTTCTGAGTTAAATTGTGTATTTTCTTTAGATAAAGAAAATCCTATGTCTCATAAATATTTAATTAGAAAAATAAAAACATGGGAGCTTGTTTTATAGATAAGGTATGAAGGTTTTAGGAAAAAAATTGCCAAGGAGAAGTTGAATTTCAGAAAAATAAACAATGAAGAAATTCAGAGTAAACTAACTTGCTTTAAAGGTAAAGAAGGAATACATTGTATTCACATTTATAGAATTTATAGAATTTATCCACATTTAGAGAATTTATGCGATTCCCATAATTACATATGGAAATAATCAGTTATTATAGACTGCTAATGTAAATGTGTGTGTAGTTGAAAACACATACACACATTTTATCATAACAGAATGCTGAAATTTCTATGCAGATTGATATTTATATTTCTATTTGTTAATTTACAAACAATATTTTGTCACTAGTGTATCTGTGTGTGCATGTAAGTCCAATATTATATTTTAAAGTGCATTTATTTTATAACTATATGCAATGAAAAATAAGTTTGAACTATTGACATATAAATTCAAATCTACATATAAAAATGCATATTACAACAATTGCTTGGAATTGTTGATCTTTCTCAACATATTACAATTGCTGGTAATGGGATGTACTTTTTGAAATTTCAACTTTCTGAGTCAAGGGGTTAACATTTAATCAATAGTTCTCACTGTTATGGGCTCTTCTGGGAAATACTAGGTTGTGATATATGCTACGCATCATGAAGAAGGAATAGAAGCCTGGTAGAAAAATAATCCAATTGCAGAATTTCATTGACAGTGCTCTACTCATACATTTTCTGTATGTTATTATTTTCCATAAAGTCCACATAAAATTTCCATGGTCTTTTCCATTATAGTGTTTAAAAGATGTTACATACCAGAGTGTTATTGTGCTCCTGTGAAAACCCATGCTGGGCTCCCATCAGGAGTTTCATGGGGCTGTTAATAAATTGGAATGTTATGAACTGGTGCTTGTATTTTTCCAGTTAAATATTAGGTATGGGGGCTCCTTACTGACATAACTGGAAAAACTGTGTTCTTATCAAATTAAAATACAAAGATGGATCAGAAGAAAAATACTTTATTTAAATATTCCAAAGTCTTGACAAATCCCAGGGTCATAAATTAATAGATTTTAAAATCAAAAAGGACAACTATGGTTATTTAATGTGGGAAAAGTGAAAGGTGACAATGATAATATGATCCTTATGAATAAGACTATCTAGTCTTTTCTCTGAGTTGGATACCAAGGGATTACTCCTGAGTCATGTCATGCAGCCTTGGCTCTACGAAAGAGAACAGGGCTCACAAGCCTGTGTACATAACCAGCCTGAAGACTGGACAACAGCCAGACCAAGGCCCAATCTCATGGGCCAAGGTACTATGACAAACTTAAGAGCCTCATCAAGTTATTCCTACTTCTGCATGGCTTGATGAGCAAGGCATGGCTGTAGCAGGGAGTTTTTGCTGAAAAATACTCAAGACATTCCAAGAGATTATGTGAAAGAGCAGACCTTTCTTAAAAACATTATCTTCAGTTAAAATTTCATGATAACATATATCACTTTTTCCTTCTGTCTGAAAGATCTTAACACCTCCCTGCTGATTCTCAGATCTAATTTTCAGATTTTATGTACAAGTCTGATGTTTTTCGAAAAGAACACATCTTCCTATTGGGCCCCTCTTGTCCATCTGCTCACAGGAGTCAGCAGGAGAGCTTGTCAGTCCCTTGGCCTGGCCTTTGTGGAACAGGAATACCTGAAAGTTTTCATGCCCTCAGAAGGTTTGAAAACCACTGTAGACAGTGAGTGGAGATTACAGGCAGCCTCATTTTCCTAGAAAATATTTGTAGGTAATGATTGTCCAGGCTGTTTATTTCTGCACTTTTTTCCTGACATCTATTATGGAAGAGTACTGAGCAGACACCAGCAATAAATGGAATCTTATGATTTTTTGTTAGGATCCACGCTAAAAATTTTGCTCTAAGATGTAATTCAGGCAGAGAATATCCCATCAACAGCCCTATATGTGTTTCTTTTGCTGTTTTACTCTGGGCTTTTGTAGGTTAAATGATAACACAGAAGTATTGTGTGTTATTTGTGCTTTATCATTAATTAAAAACATGCTTGCTATTCCACTTACAACTTTGCAAGAACAGCTAGCTAAAAGAGGAAACAGATGACTCTTTCAGCATGTTTGTGGTAGTTTTTATACTGCAAAGAGCAATGGCAACTTGTGATGTATCTGTTTACAGGAGGTATTCCTGTTTAGTACACATGTCACTAAACCCAGCCATCTAACATGAAGGAATAATTATTTTGCTACATGGCTTAAAGGAGACCAGTCCCTGTAAATCAGCTATGCACCATGCAGGTATATGCTTTTTTTTACTGCCTGTTTGGGAAGAATTTATAGAGTAGTTCTCCAATAAATAACTTAATTACTGAAATGTAAAATCTGCAAATGTGTTGCAGTGTAGCAGTGTTGTTCCAAAATGAGGCTACATCTTCCTTACAAGAAAAATATATGCTTGAAGAAATACTGCATTATTTGGCTGCATGCAAATGAACTGCTAAGGAATTAAGACAGAAAATGTCTTGTTTTCATACAGTCCTTTAGTTTTCACCATACCCTTACATTACCTACTTTAATTTTCCTTCATTGACATTCAGGCTAAAAGTATCAGAAAGGGTAGGCAAATGCAGGAGAGACTGTGTCCTGTGATTTTTAAGTACATCTTTTAAGTATGTCCTAACTCCTGACCCATGGATTGCAAGAATCTTGAAAAAAAATGAAAACAAACCAGACTGCATGTGGGATGACTTGATATAACAACGTATGCTACACAAACCAGCTTGGAAATAGGGAAGAAACAGTGCCACTTTTGGACAGCTCTATCTCTTCTCCAATTGAGAGCTTATACACATGCCCATCTTCCTCTCTCTATTTTAGTGTCAATGTCAATAAATATGAATTAAGTTTTATTTTAGTTACTGAGACATGTCTGGTTTGCTGTACTCTCAGGTCACACTGATGGGCTATGGATGCAAGTGATTTGTGTCTCTGAAATACTTAAGTAGTGAATGCTCAAGTGCATTGAATAAAATTCATGGAGTAAAAAGTAACCATATTTACTTTCCTGAGTTCATGCTGAACCATTTCCCAACCTGTTAATGTTTCATATTGCTTGTCATGGGACAAACATATTTGACAGTCTGAGCAGTAAATCCAGCAAACATAAATTAATGGTCTGCCAGAGCTGGGAGCACAGGCTCATTTCTGGTGCAGCTATCTCAGCATCTCCTCCTGCCAAGGCAAAACCATGGTGTGTCAAGTCTTAACGGATCAGGCAAAGCCCAAAGACAAAGCTCCCTGTGACACTGATTAAGTAGATTGGAATATTAAACACCAATGCCCTGATTGCCTCTCTCCATGGGCATTAAAAATCTCACTGGACTTTCTCTGATGTTTCTCTCTGGCCTTGTGGTCATCTTTTTCCTTGGCATTGCTGTTTGTACAGAGAGTGTTGCTTTTGGTTTTTTCCCCTGGCCTCAGACAGGCTTTGACTCCTAGTTTTGACTCCTAGAGTTTTGCTCAGTAATTTATTCCAGATACAGAGCGCAGAATACAGTCTCACCTCAGAATACGATCCTCACATTCTTCACCTTATACCATGTCCAGCAAGACACAAATCAGGGAAAAAATTTTCCCTATTTGACAAAAAAGAGGCTGTCATTTGAATATCTTATCCAGTACTAATCACAATTCATCGGTATTATCTTCTGAATAGAGTAAGACAAAACAAAACAAAACAAGCAGATTCACTTTATAAAGATTCAGTACAAGGTAGTAATTTACTTCAGTTACTGACTATATTCAACTTGATTTAAATATCTTAATATTTAATTATCTACATTCATCTTACTGAAACGCACATAAAGGAACATCTTCAAAGAAATTAGCTTTGAACATTATTTACAGAAAAGGTGACAGCTGTCTAATTCATTTTCTTGCGCCAAGAGAGAACAGCAAAGGGATGTAAAAAGGTTTAGAACTGTATTATTTAATTCACATAATAAATTTCAAGTAGAGTCATGTGGTAGGGTTCTATGTGGTTCACTGTTTTTCTACTGATTGTCTTATTAGATGTTTGCACATCTATGTCTGGCCCACCTAAATTATTTCTCTGGTTGTCTTGAGCAAACTTGCAACAGCAAAATAGCATGCTTTTACAAGAGTGTGTATTCCTCTGGTGTGTGTGTGTGCATATTCAGCATGAAACATTCTCAAAAGCACAATACTGTTTCAAAGGCCTTAAGGCAGAGGAATGTTAATGTGATTGCTTTCAGTGCTGATTGTGTACTCTACACTGAGCAAGTTCTGTTCTGCCCTGAGTTGCTTATTGACTAGAGCCTGATAGCAAATGGCAGGAAAACAATACTGCAGGTGGGTAGATAGATAGACCTCTTGGGCTTCTGTTCAGTAATGATGGGATGCAAACATTATTTGTAGTGGAGAAAAACCAAAACAAACCACTTTTGGCTTTTATTCTCTGCATAAAACAGGGTTGGGAGTGCTGTGCTCTGCAATTTCTATAATCCTTTTAGCACTGAGCTGTGTAATGCTGGTCTTTCATTAAAATACTCTAGAGGATAAGGAAGAGCAGATATACTCCTGACCTTACCAAATTTAGCGTTTTGGAGAGAAGATTCAAACTTTAATGTCAAATAGCTGGTATGTCAGTCCAGAGAGCAGTAAGTGAAAAGAAGGCTGAAAAGCTGAGATGTAAAAAGGTTAAAAACTATGTTTCAGCAATGGGCTCTGCAGAAACCGATTGCTTTGATGTAGATTAAGCTGTACACTGACCTTTCAAAGAATAAGCATTTTTCTCAACTGTCACTGTACGAATGCACGAAACAAGCAATATCATTAGGGAAGACACCCAGGCTAGCAGACTTTGAAGAGATTATGTCAATGAGTCATGACCCACCCATTCAGAAAATGAAGTGAAGGTTAGAGGTAGTACATATAAAAACTGAAAAGCTGCAATTATGTTTCTCTCTTAAAAAAAAATCTCAGTCATAAAATCTAGGATTGTTTTGAGCTTGTGTACACAAAAAAATATATATATTAAAAAGGGGGCTGAAATAGGCTATTGTGAACCTCTCCAACCTTTTGCACTTACATATGTTTCCTACTCAGTGGGACACAACATTCTTAGTGTATGAAAATTATTATTATTTCAGACATTTTGCATCTGGCAAATGGTATTTAAGAAATACTCTCTGCATGGCGCTAATAACATTCAATCATTCTTAGCACTTGTTATGTTGATCAATTCTGCGATATTTTCACCGTTCTTTACAGAAAAATATGACTGCTCTTTTGAGTCCCCAGTAGAAATTGTGACACCAGGAAAGCATGAATGCATAAAAGCTTAGTCTGTGCCAAACTAGGAATCGCATTAGGAGGAGTGTGATCAGCAGTAAAGGGAGGTTGTCATTCCTCTCCACTCTGCCCTGGAGAGGCCACAACTGGAGTGCTGTGTCCACTTCTCGGTTTCCCAGTTCAGGAAAGATGAGGAACTTCTGGAGTGATCCAGCAGAGGTCTAAAAAGATGATTATGGAACCAGAACACCTCACTTGTGAGAAAAAGTTGAGGGAGTTAGGCCTATGTAACCTAGAGAAGGGAAAACTGAGAGGAGACCTCATCAATGTCCGTCAGTATCTGAAGGGAGGGTGCCAGGAGGATGGAGCCAGGCTCTGCTCAATGCTACAAAGCAACAGAATGAGAGGCAAAGGGCAGAAAGTGATGCACAGGAGGTTCCATCTGAATATGAGGGAAGACTTCTTTACTGTAAAGGTGAACAAACACTGGAACAGGTTGCACAAAGAATTTGTGGGCAACTGCTTGATTATCTCCTTTTCTAGGAATATTCAAACCCCATCTGGATGTGATCCTGTTCAACCTTTTTTAGAAGAGTGGTTGGACTAGATGATCTCCAGAAGTCCCTTCCAACCTCAATCATTATGTGATTCTGTGAATCTGTAGGATTATTTTTTCTTTGTGAGCTGCAGTCATTTATAGTGATGCCTTAAATGGTTACCTAGAAACAGAGACTAGACAGGAATAAAGAAATAAAGGAATAAAGGAGGTATTTATTTGAAAAGCCTTCAGATGTACACTTTGGGCTCCAGAGGGTCCTGCCACAGTGGATCCCAAAATGGGTGACAGGTCACGAGTTCTTCACACTTTTATATCAGCATAAATTCACCAACCAGAACCCAGCCAAGGATGGAATTTTCCCAAGTTTGCCCCCTCTCCCCAAGATGATGGTGTACAGTTCGTGGGCCTAGGACTGTCTGGGTGTCCTTGGAGAGCGAGCTGGAGAGGCTTTGTTATGTCTGTCTGAGCATGAGAGAACAGCACTGAACAAGCTACAGGAAACTTCAGAGTTACACTAGCATTACAGGATTTGAAAAACGTAAAAGTTAAAACCTGAGGCATCAATAGGACTCCCAGCTGGAGCAATGTGTACAGTTCTGGCACCTCCAACATAAGAAGGACGTGTTGGAGAAGTCCAGAGAAGTGCCATGAGGTTGATAAGAGGACTGGAGCATGTCCCCTAGGAAGACAGGCTGAGAAAGTTTGGGCTGTTCAGCCTGGAGAAGTTTGTGTGAAAACCTCGTAACAAATTTTCAGTAGCTGAAGGGGGCCTACAAGGAAGCTGGAGAGGAACCTTGCATCGGGAATGGTAGTGACTGGACAGGAAGCAGTGGGCACAAGTTAAAATAGGGGAGATTTAGGTTGAATATTAAGAAGAAATTCTTTACTCTGAGGGTGGTGACATACTGAAAGAGGTTGCCCAGGGGGGTTGTGGATGCCCCAACCCTGACAGTGTTTAAGGCCGGGCTGGATGAGGCTTTGAGCAACCTGGTCTAGTGGGAGCTGTGCCTGCACATGGCAGAGGATTGGGACTAGATGATCTTTAAGGTCCCTTTCAAGCCTTAACATTCTACAATTCCATGACATAAAGTTCAGATGAGCTAGCTGCTCAGATTGAAAATGTTTCTACCCTGCAGGAGTAAAATTTCATGGCAAAAGGTGTAGCAAATGCACTGTTTTCTGGCATTACACCAAGCTGGAATTAACCTAACTACACAGACCGATAAATGAGGGGATAGTGGGGTGAATTTCAATATTGAAACACTGAGCAAGCCTTCCAGAAAGCCTCAGCTCTTAGGGAGCTGAATGCACCTTTGTGTGAAGGCATTTTTGCTGCACCAGAACACAAACTACCAAGATTAAAACTAGATTTTGTCTATTTATTCAGGTTGCAGTCAGAGCAGACATTGCTCAACACACCTGGGTTTGGTGTGTGAGCTGTTGCTGGCTGAAGGGATCTCATTTGTTGAATGTCTGGGTTAACATAGCAGTCAAGCAAAGCCCCAGACTGGAAAAGCAGCAAAACACAGGCACCTGAAGCCTTTTCTTCCACTCCTCTTATGCAACTGGGAAGAAATAGTAAATATGCAGCTCTCTATAAACAGTCTTTACAAACAAGACAGGTATTTCTACTCATGAAAAGCATAAATAAACAGAAAAAAATACTTTTCTTATCCAACTCCTTCACCTGTGTGTGAAACTCAAAATCAGCCTAATCCCTAGTTGATCGCAGCCCACCAAGCCACTTCATATATGTCAACCAAGGTTATGTAAGCTATAAAGTGCAGCCTGACAGCAGGAATTTTATATACTTGCTCAAGCTCTTTGAAAAGTGTCATTGATCTGGGTGATTCTAGCACCAGTCTTTGTTCTTCCAGGTTTGGAAAGAGGGTAAGAAAAGGGGAGGAGGAAAAAGAGGCTGTGGCTGTGCAGGCTCCAGCTTCAGTCACTTCGATGAAGGCAAAGAGGGAAAGGAATTATAGGGGAAGTCATTGTGTTCTTTCTGCTAATCACTCTTCACTCATTCACTGTGGCTGGGAGGCAGGGTGCTCTTCACTGACCTGCTTTATCAACACGCCGACACTGTAGCAAGTCAGATAGAAATATTCTCCTGTTTTAAGCCTGTCTCCCCTTTGGTCATGCTGTTCTATGGACAAGGGCTTTTTTTGGTTAGGCCTATGGGAAAATTATTTTTTAAGTTTCATTGCATGCATAGCTATCAATGACAAAGGCCTAGCATGAGAAAATTTTTGTAATGTAGGTGAATATTAAGAGCTGTCTGTACCCTCAATAGCCACAACTTGTTGCAAGAGAGAAAAATATGGCTGAATATATCTGTATAAATCCTTCCTATTCTTGTGTTTGACATTTGAAACTCGGCAAAGTTGCATAATGAATCTGGAGATCATTGATCACAGAGCAGAAGTTCATGGCATTAAGGATTATAGTTCTCTTCAATAAGAAAGGGTTATAGCACCACTGCCACATTGTCAGGAGTTCTGATCAGGGGGGAACTCTTCTCATTCACACAGACTAGTGATACTCATGATGATATCTCATTTCCTGCCTGCTCACTGGCTTTGAAGCAAATGTGTCATCAAACAGTGTGCATAATTATGCTTTTATGTCCATTATATATATACATACATATTATTTTATCCATTCTGCATAATATTTGCCACATGACATTTTAATGGGGACCGTTGTTAAGCCACCTTCATTTCCATAAGTGGCTTCTGTTAAGAAACTCTAAGCTTGTGATAAGTTCATGATCTCTCTCTTCTCTAAAAATCCATTATTCAGGCTCCCCCACACAATATTGTCTTTCCTCTTTTTCTTGTTTTTGATTTCCACGAGAGATACAAATGAAAGGAGCTTGTGCTATTACGTTCTGACATTTAAGCATTCCTATTAGCCCATCTTGCATATAGACAATAACAGCATTTAGTTTCTCCTGGACCACTTCTTTTAGATTCCGTATTTGTTTAATTGTCATTGCCTTACATGAACATCCAAGGTGGGAGCCTTCCCTTGACATTTCTCTTGGAGTAATGATGGTCTTTACTGTCTTCTGCTCCTTTTTGTTCCCCTGTGACTAAGCCTGAAGTTAAAGTTGAGCTTCATGCTGCACAGCTTCATGCAGTCTACCTGGCTGCAGAAATCCGAACATCGGAATCTACATCCTGAGGTAATTAAAAGGATCCTATGCCAAAACATGACTACACTCACTCACCAGTTCAGATGGACCAGAGGACCAGAAAAGACCTTTCACAGATCTAATTGTCATTGAATTTAGACTAATTTCAGTTTCCAGCTTCATCCGTGTAGAGGTTCACTGCTCACCCCTGTCCTTGTAGCACATGAGTTTGAAATTTTGTCCTTCTAGACTATCTGGTCCAATATACAAAGACTTGTTCATCATATTATACACAAGAGTTGTTGGAGGGGTTTCAGAACTATGACACTTAAGAAAAAGACTGGTTTGTACTCTGCTGAGGTTAATAGCTTTGCAGAACTCATAAAAGCATTCACAATTGTTCTTGACTGAATCATCATAGCAGCAAGCCGGTGCTTATATATAATCATACGTTTTGGGAACAGTCTCAGATCATTTGTCTGGCTCAAAGGATGTACCTCATAGCTATTCATCTGAAAGATATAAAATGATTCAAATTGGCCACTTGGCTTTCATTTCCACTAGAAACAATGTACAATTCAAGATCACTTTGTTGTTTACATCTTAAGCAAGCGACATAGAAATGGCACTTTTATATGTCAGAAGTGGTTTCTCTCCTGTTAATGAGTAAAAAAATCCCTCTAATCTTTCATCCTATTTTTCAAACTCTTTTACGTGAGTTTGATTTGTTTCACGGGTATGAATGTATAAATGTTCTTTCTGGTCAATAATAGTTTTCTGCTGACTTCAGACACTTTAACATATAGATTATTACTAATAAACAAACTCATTGGCAGAAAAGCCAATGACCCTTTAACATATAGAGTGATATCTTTTAAAATAATAGAAAATCAACTTTGTAGCATGATTTTAACACAAAAGAGCTCATTCTAGTCTTTAAATGAAAATAAATGAAAAGCTAAGAACAGTTAAATATTTCTCTTTCAACTGTCCATATAATCATTGAAGAAACCTCACTTTCTTATACTGCTGCTTCTGGATTTATACCCATGTGATTTAGATTCTTCAAATCAGTGTTTCAATGATTTTTATTTTTTTTAGGTGATACCAGGCAGATGATACCAATTCTGAATATTTTTACTGTAGTTCATTAAAAAGACTCCCCACATTCCCACAACTGTGTCTTTTTTTCACAACACAGTTTGTCTAGTTTCTCCTACTACAGTAAAGATGTGCAAAGTGGTGAAAGAAAGACTAGGACCTGATTGATGATGCTTCCTTCTCTTTGCATTGTCAAACTGTAAAGGCAATGCAAAGTCAGGGTACAATATTACCAGCAGGAATGTAACAGCTTTACAACTGTTTTGCAGTTTGTTTTGCACAAGAAAATGGTCACAGCACACCCTGGTAGATGAGGTCCCCATAGTCCTCTGAGCAGCCTACCTTGCTGTATCTTCTCCTTCAGATGATGAAACAGTAAAGCAGTTTGCTACTCTTAAAAAAAAAAAAAAAAAAAAAAAAAAAAAAAAAAAAAAAAAAAAAAAAAAAAAAAAGGAACAAATGGAAAGAATGTATGGTGTCCTTCTGAAAATGGATCATTTTTATTGGGGTTTTTCATTCCCATTTGTTCCTTTGCCCTTAATAGAATTACCTTGCAGCAGAGAATCAAACTGCTAAAAGAAAAGCTTGCAGGACTTGTTTCCAAGTCTCCAGGAAAGGCTGAACCGTCATCAAGAAAATGTCTTGGTTTCTTTATGACTTCTCTTTTTTCTTTGGGATCAAAACTTGATTTCAAAGTGCACCTATGAAGTTGTATCTGACATCTCAGTGAAATACCTGGGAGGGCCCTTCAATGTCGATGAATTGCGTGTGAGACCCAACAAGTGCTGTGTGCCTTGTTTCGATCAAGCTGTACAATGAATTGCACATTGATTTAGCAACTGAAGTAAGACTTGGATGATTAATTATGGAAATTTTTCTGAAGTGCCAAAGTGGCTAAACTCAAATGTAGATTTTGCTATATTAAATCAGTAATACCTATCTGGTAATTCAGCGTTTTTATTTTTTTTTATTTTGCAGATGTGTGTAGATGAAGGCAGATTTCACACTTTGAAAGTAGAAAACTTTTGTTATAACAACTTTTCTCAGTAAAAGTAATTGCCTTTGGAAGGTGTGATATTCATGTGTCTCTCCACAGATTAATTCTCTTGGATCTTACCAGGAGTGGCAAAAGAAAATGGAACTTCTGTCTCCTTCCCTGTAATTTAGGCATGCCTAAGCAATGCAACCACTATTTTTTCTAGCCCTTTAAGGATAAATTAGCAGGTGGTAAGGAGATACTAACCCTGTTTGCATTAGGTTTCATTCAGTATTGGTATTTCTACTAGCTGGAAAATAGTCTCTTGTACTGAGATTTTTTGAGGGGTGAAAATTTTCCAATATACAAATTTGCAACCCAGAGAAGGATAAATGCAGTTTTCATATTTTTTTCCTCTGCTCTGATAACTAAGACACCAAAAATATTTCATCCTTGCATGTGACTTTTTTATCTATACGCTGTTCTGCTTATGTTCATCGTCCAGCTAGGGAAAGAAAATTTAGCCTGTTATTAACTATTCATGGAATTCACAGTGGAATCTAATGTAACTGTGGTGTTGCTGGGCTGCTAACTCTCAGGAGAGGCTTTCTCCCACTCTTTCCAGACCCAGACCCCTGGCTGGCAGTGCACTCAGCCTGCAATCGGCCATAAGTAGGTGTTCTGAGAAACCCGGAGCAAACCAATAAACAACTGGAATTGAACCTATACTCTGAAGAAACAGATAGCTCGGGGTAGTGCTGCAGCAATGGTGTCTGAGCACAGCAATGCAATTCCTCTTCATTATGGATGACCGAAGGGGAAGTAAAATGGATGCAGAGCAAAGGAGGGAAAGAACAAAAAGTTCTCCGGAGACTTGGATGTCAAATGAGTGTGTAAGGGAACATTTACCATACATCTTGCTTACTTGGAATTAAACTTATCTTTGAGGACATTTCCTAATTTTCACTCTCCTAAGAATGACTGATTATTTAGTATAATATTATAAGATACCTACTTAAAACAGCTATTAATTAATTGCAGTAGTATAATTAATTTTTAATGAAGAGTACTTATATAGATAAATATTTGTATACTCAATATATCGCCTGAAAGTTTAAGGAGAAAGGCTCAGGCCAATATCTGCAAGGCCAGTCAATGTTTCTTTAATTATAATTTTGGAGGGATTTGCACCACTTGTTTTTAAAAAGTGAGGTGATCTGTTCCAGTTACGATTCTAGTCACACTAGCTTACTGTATCTCATCTCTGTAAGTATCTTAAGAGCTAGGTTTGCCTGAACTGAGTTTTCTTTGTAGCTTTTCTCTAGACATTAAAGTGCCCTGCATAGTAAGAATCAATATATGACATCTTTCATGGGAACTGGGCTTGCTGGAACATTTACCAGAAATTAGTGACTGGAATAGCAGAAATCTGTCCTTCTCAGCCAAAGTTGAGGAAATGACTGCAAATAGACTGCAAATGCTTTAGGAATCATACCAACCAAACAGTTCCCCATGACCCACAGCCTAAAGCCATGACAAAGGCCTAGTGCCCTTGAATGTGCAAAATAAGAACAAGTGGTTTTCCACTTCAGCTTGTACTAATTGTGCCAAACCAAGATGCTGTGTCTGGTTTTATGCTGGTCTTGTAAGCTAAAAAAAGGACTTAAGAAATTCTCTGCACCCCACCTGCAGTCCCAAAGTTTTCTTACAATGGAAAACACAGAGATTTAAATCTGACTAATTTGTCCAGAGGCGACCAACATAAGTTTTGATTTGATGGCATGCACACCATTCTGAAAAGAAAATCCCTGCTAGTGAGAATTCTAATCTGCTAGAAAAAGGTACTATAAGAACTAGCGCCTTGAAGTTCAATCTGCAGATTTGACCAGAAGGAAGGCACACAGGTGCTCAGCATGCTCGGGAAGAGACTGCTGAAAGAAGTGCTGAATTTTTCATTTCTTGGAGCTTTCATATCAAAACTGACTGCCTGTCTGGAATTGCCTGAGTTGAAATCACATCCTTGTGTTCAATAAAGGCATACCTGGATGTATGGTTTGATCAAGGATCTCCTACTAAATAACCTAGTGGTCCTTGTTGACTTTAAAATCAGGCAATCTATTTCTTCTACAGGCTGAGGGGAGAAGAAAAAGATAAAGATTATTTCCATATTTTCATTTTAGGAAGGTGCTCAGAGAAGTGTGATGCTGCGGTATATATATAGATAGATGGACAGATGAGAATTGATGACTTCTTACCTTGAAAAGAATATTCTCATACTTGCAATATAATAAAAGAAACATCAAAATAAAACAGATTAATTTTTTCCTTTAATTATCACAGTTTCTACAGCTGTTGAGCAAATTATATCTTCTTTGATATGCCAAATTTCATATTATAACCAGCAGATAACAAGGGAATGAGAGTAATTGGAATTAAATTTATACAGTGGAGAATTCTCTGGTTTAATGTTGTCTAAATGGGTTTTAACATATTTAAAATGCCAGAAAGTCACATGTGAATAAAAACTGCTAAAGAAAAAGAAGAGGAAAGGAAAGTAGGATATCAAGTAAATACAGTTCCAGTAAACTTTCAAAGTAAAACAGTGCAATGCAACTGACAGCTCCCATGAATTGATCCCACTACCATTGATCAGTGCTCAGTTAACATAAGTTAAGTGCCAACACTGATAAGGGACAGATAAGTCTCACAAAACATGACTCTCCTGGGTGACAGGTTATTCTCCTCCATGACATTAATCCTTTATTTCTTGCAAGATGAGAAACTTCAGAGGAAGCCCAGAGGAGAGGCAGCAACAACAATTCTCTCAGAGAACAACCTACTTTAATGCTGGTGTTTGTTTCGGGCCAGCAGCAGTCATGCTCAGAGCTCCCTGCTGTGCAAAGCTCTCCCACAGAAGCATGGAAAGTGACCTTACACAGTTGGTCTTATAGCTGAAACCACCAAGACACAAGGTGGGCAGTGGAGGAAGCAGAGGCTGAGGTGACTTGCTTGAACATCCAAGTAGGATTGAGCTCAATCCTGGGCCTCTAGGATTCTGAACACAGTGTTGTTTGCTATCCCTGACTGTGAGAGCTGGGATGTGAATTACCACTAGAGTCTAAGGCAAATCCCAAGAGCACAGTCTCTGCTACTCTGCAGCCTCTTCCTGCTGAGGCACCTGGCTCAGCCAGCCACCTACCTCATAGAAAAAGCACCATTTCATGATCTTGTCTTTTCCAGTTTTTTGCTGAAGGAGGTGTTATCTTGGGATCACACAAATCTTGGTCAAAATCCCAGCTGCATGAAGATCAGTGGGAAATGTTCTGCTGACTTTGGTGGAAACAGGATTTTGCCTCTCAGGCTCATGGATCAGAAACAATGCAAAGATAGCTTTGCAGGTGTGGCTTCTCAATGACATCAATAGGAAAGGAGCCTTTCCCTGGGCCATCCAAGTTACTAACTTTTAGGTTTTGGCCAAAATATGTGAACAAAAATAGTCTTCACCTGCACAGATATCAGTGGTGGACACATCTGCATTACTACCATTTTCTTTTCTTTCTCAGGTGGAAGAAAAAATATTGTAAGCAAATCTTCTGATTGCCCCTCATTTCCTGCATTTGTAATCAATTGTAGAGTGATTTTGAGCACATGAACTGGATGCCTTATAGGTGAAACAAAACCAAAAGATGGGCTTGGGGAGAGCCCCGAATTTTCTCTAAGTATTAACAGATGCTCAGTCCATGAGGCTAGAAGAAAATTACTCCAAAATAGACTATGGTCTGAGTGTTTGTGGGTGCTGCTCTGCATCATGAAAAGTTTTGCTCTGCAGATTTGGTCCTGTTGTACCCCATTCCTTGCTAATATAAGCACAAATATATTTTCAGCAGTTATATGTGCAGGTTAGCCCTGTATTGAAACTGACCTTTACACATCCTCTGTCTGTACATGACCTAAAAAATTTAAATCAGTGTCATTAGAAGTCTTGTACCTGAAGCAGTGTTTGAGCTATATCTGTATAGGTATAAGAATGACTTTAATTCACATTGCAACCCACAATGATTCCACAGATCTTCTGGATATCTGAAAAGTCAGATGCTCTTCAAGTTAGGGCTCCCATATGCTTTTAAATGATGTGATCCCAAAATCATTGGAATTATTTATATAGTCAGAGCAGAAAGATTGTAAGGTCTTGCTTTTTTTTTCTCCAGACCAAAACAAACAAATGAGATCAGTGCCTTCATCCAGGGTGGGTCTTAGGTACATGGGGAACTGCTAGTGCCTGGTTTTACCCACACTGTGCAGAACGCACAAGGTTCATCATGTCTGTACGCTGGCCCAAGGCAAAACTGTCATGGATTATCAGAGAAAAAGTTCAGCTGATATTATATCATGGTATAACCCGAGGCAGTAATGAAAAGAACTTTCTTTTTATGTGCTTTCATTTGAATCTTGGCTTCTGTAAGAATGCACTGAAAATAGATGTTACCCTGTCACCAGATCATGACTGAGATTTTCCCAACCCAACACCTTGCTCTGCGTGTTGCAGGAAAATAGAATTTTGTTGCTATTAGCTTCAGTATTTAAAATTCTATTACAAACACAGAAAGCTAAGAAGGAAATGAGTTCACTGTACAGATAGCAATCCCTATGTGGGAATAATATAAATAATTAATACTTAAATGAACTATATGATGATGGTTGTATCAATCTGGACTGCTAGCTCCTACGTCCATTTCATTTCTAGTTAACAGTCAATAAGATTTCTGAAGGGCACAAAAGTGCTCCACTCAAAGTGTCATGATTTGTAGGAAGCTGTCAGATATCAAGGAAAAGAGACAACGCTGCCTGGAAGGACCAGAACACATTCTCAAGAGAGTAGGTGAAAAGATGATTTTATGACATTATATTCTGACACTGTATGAATCAATTTTAATGAAGGATATACTTGCTTTATTCTGCAGAGATGAATCTGAAAATATTTAATGCCCTATGCCTGAAGGAAAAAAGGTGTTTTTTTAATGGAGTAAAAAGGTGCTAAAGCTCTGTATTGAACATGAATTTGAGAACTAAAACTAGATAAAAAGACTTTTGTTCCCATGTTTTTCTCACAGAAACTGAATAAAAGCAAGACTGTATACTTCATCTTTCTATCAGTATCTGAGATCTGCCTATAAATTCCTATTGCACATGGTACTTGGATTTTTCAAGGAGGAAAACATTCCACTTTCTAAGTCATCTCCGCTTCCCAAGGACAAGATTAATATTTTTTTCAGAATTGCAAGTTAAATAAAATCATCTTACAGCAATATAATTTAAAGATCAAAGCATTTCTATACACTCATGTACAAAAAATGTCCAGTAGTCTTTTAAATCCACTTGTGAAGTGCAACTGTTTCTGCAGTGAGATGTAACAAGATATTAATAGTAAAAATACGTGATAGTTGAGACTAAAGGTGAATGAAACTTCTTCCTGTCACAACTGTGTCATGATATAAATAGAAAAAAGGCAATTATCAGTTGGAATTTGAGAGGGACATTGTGATTAAAATAATTGTTTCTCTGAAGAAATGGGAGGATTTACAGGTAATGGAGGAAATTAAAAATCCCTTAAAGAGTCTTGCTGCATAAGGGCTTTGGTTTTGCTACCACTGAAATAAACTAGCTTTTCTGAATAGGAAGAAAGATTTCAAAGGCAAAAATTCTCTCCTAACACCTTAATTTCTAAATTTGTCTTACTAATATCATCTTATGGATTCTGTAATCATATACTCATGGATATTTATGCATTTCTCTTGAGTAAGAACAAGCCAACATGACTACCTCTTTTTTATGGTGGGAATACTGGCTGATGCCTTTATTGTCCAAAGTGGACTATTTCTGTCTATGCATTTAAGGTGGTTTGTGGCTTCTTTGGTGTTTGGTTTTGCTTTATAAAAGAGAATGATAACTGATAAGATCATCTTCATCCTTTTATTCTTTCCACATCTATTCAAACTATCAAAAAAAAATCTATCAAATTTTGCCTAACTTATGCAACAAGTCTGGTGTTGTTTTGGTTTTTTTCTTAGTTGAGCTGTTTTCTTCCTTGGCTTTGCATTTGGTTCAAATTATGGTGAATTCAATTCTCATTACAATCATTGTCATTATTGTGATTATTTGCTGAAATGAAGAATAACCAAGTTTTCCCAGAAGATTACACACTGCATTACCCAAAAAGACCCATAGTGTACCACCATGGATAAGAACAGAGAGATGAATACCATGCTACCAGTGATAAAAAGTCTCTTTATTCTCATACTTATGATTTTTTTTTCTGCAAGTATCAAAGAATATCACACAAGTTGAGTGCTATTTGAAAACTGCTGTTGCTTCAAATGCAATCCACAGGTTTGTAAGTGCCTGATTCCACTATGAGCATCACATGTATTAATGGAAAAGCTGTTTATTAAGCTTTTACAGTCCTTAATGTTAATTACTGCAATTAATGACTGGAACTGCAATTAGAGTTCAACTAAGGGTTTTCTAAACTAATAATGGGGCCTCATTAATATTGCTCATGATTGTCTATTGGGAATTATTTAACAGCCATGAGAATTATTATGTACAGGACCTCAGTCTAAACTTTCATGACTCCTCTTCAGATAAATTAATGATGTCCCGCAAACTCATAGGACCACACCTTCCATTGGGGGTTTTTTGGAAAAAAGACAGTTTTAAAGCTAACTTTGCACCCAAAAAAATCAAAATGAAGACTTAGAGCACTGAGCACATCATATAAAAATGTTCTAGATGAGAAAATTTACTTTACTTTTCACTCTGTAATGCAGAATCTGTAATTTGTTCTTAGAAGATCTGTGTCAGGTCTGCAATAGCATCGCACAGTCCTCTTAAATGCACGTCTGCAAAAGATTGTGTACGTACTTGTCTCCAGGCTTGTCAGTGGATTCTTCCCTTTGAATTACTTGATTTGTCAAAGCTAAGCCTGTGCTCAGCAGTTCATGTCTGCAGTTTTGGGTCCCTAATCAAACAAGTAGTTTGCCAAGGGCTATTTGGCCATTTTCTGACTTCTCTTTGAAAATGGGACCCAGTCAGTTTGATGAGTGCCTCCCCTGCCCAAAGATCCCCGCGAAAGTGGCTCAAACTAATACTCAGTTCACATTCTTCCTCAGGACACTCCCTTCCACTGTAGCTCCAGAACTGCCTGCCATAAGAGCACAATTTGGTGTGCAAAGAATATAGATTTTAAGGCAGCTTTTTGGCCAGACTACAGAAATGATGAGCATGAGCCTCTTCAAACTGGCCCTCGCACCAGACATTCTTCCCACAATAAAATTTTAAAAAAAGTTTTTTTACAAAACAGTCCTTTCATAAAAAGTCAATTTATTTGGCCTAATATTTCACTTACCATAAGCTTTCAGCCTAGTAGCCATGCAAGAACTGGAAGAAAAAACAGAATTCCTATCACATAAGGGTACCAATATTGCAATACAGCTCATGAGTTTGTGAATTTTAATGAAATCTGAAATTTCACAGGGGTTTTTCATAATTATATCCCCTCAAAAATTATTTCAGTGTCACCAGTATGATTTGCTTAGTAGCCACTGTTTTATCTGCTTTGTGTTCTCTTATGAAAGTGAAAATTATGAGGTGGAAATAATCTATTCCAAAAGCTGTCAAGTAAAATCCAAAAAGATCTGTATATTTCAATGCAAATATTTTGATATTTGAATTCAAAATTTTATATTTATTTATTCAAAGGATATTTTTTAATGGAAATTCTGGAAAATGTAGCACTATAAACAGACTTTAAATGCAATGTATAAATACATTGAAGTGTTCATGGTGAAATGTGACTTGCACTTAACTCTGCACGATGGACACATACATAAGGTGGACACATTTCCCAGGGTGGCTTTAGTGTTCCTGGGTTTTAGTGAGCAGTCTCTTTCAATAACTGAAGTAAGGACTGCTCATAGATGCCTGATCCAAGTGTAATAGGGAGGGTCTATTCAGAGTAGGTCCTGGCTCTGTGAAATTCTGACACTGAGCTGATGTGACAAACCAAGAACTTTTCTCCCATTTCTGTGTGTTTATCTGCACTCAGCTGTGTCATGCAGTAAGTCATGCTAGGTGAAGAATGAAGAGATTTCCCAGACGCGGGGACAAGAAGATAGAACAGATGTGTCGCCCTTGTTGCCTGTAATGCATCTATAAATGCACTAGCAACCTGTTGGCAATTCTGTACCAGAATTACATTTAAGAAAAAAAATAAACTTCATCATAATAGGAGAAACAAAAACGTAATTTAGTCTAAGAACAAGTGAACAGGCCCCAGGGTTTAATGAGCTAAGTTACTTGAGTTAGTACAGCAAATTTCCAGTGAATTTACCATACCCTGATAATTCACTCGTGGTGCATTTACTCCTCTGCCTGTTCATTGTTTGTTCTTTTTTGGTTTTTTTACTAGGAGTGGTGGATAATGGGCTGCAATGAGGATCAGGAGATCTAAACTAAAATTTATGCTCTGCCATGGATTTCCCCCAACACTTTAAAAAGCCCTTTTATTTTTTAGACATCCCTGCATTGAGAGCTATCATTTGGAAATGCAAGTAAGCTTAAGATGTTGCAGATAGTCTAGCTATGATAGCATCCACAGAAGAACATTTTTAGAGCAAGTATCTTTGGTATCTTTGAAATGAATGATTATCTGCAGTATCTTCTATCAGCAGCATTCATCAGAATTTTTGTAGTACTAAACCAGGATGGTTATAGGGTTTGAGAGTATACTGATTCACAAAAGACCTAGTTAGCTGAAGAAGGGTAAAAAAGGAATGGTCAGTTGATTACAGCAGGGAGTGACCGAGGATAAAGAATTTGTTGTATTTCAAGCACTATGAAAGAAAGGATGGGTTTCTGGGACCATGCAGGCCAAGAACAGGTTGGGTTGGTTCACCTGTTGCTCTGTGTACAGAATCAGCATTTCATACACTAAGATGGAACCTACAAATTCTCTGCTGCTCAAAGACAGAAAAGGACAATGATCTTGATATTCAGCTACTTATAAATATGCAAATTTAGTTGCCTAATTTTATATACTCCTTGAATTGTATGGGATAAGGTTATATATAGTGCTCCCATACTGAGACAGAGCTCTGACTCTAAGTAGGAATATGTATGAATGAAACTCTTGGCTAAATATTCAGGAAAATTGGAAGGTGAGCTGGGGGCACACAGGAATAGGATCTCTTTAGTGGCATTAAACCCAATGCAACAGCTATGTTTTACATGGTCCTGAATTTACCATCTATCAGTAGTGCTGATTATCTTTTAATACCAGAGCCAGATACACTGTAGCTTTGTTGACAGGTAAAAGTGGTATGAAGAGCAGAAACAGAGTACAGTTGATGCCAGGATGATTTTTTGCTTTTTCTTTTATACCCTTCTTATGTACCCTTTTATATAGTTTTACGTATTCCTAGTGCTTTCAGCCGACATACTTGTAATTTTCCAAGTCTGATAACTTAGCTGAGACCCATTGTACTGTTAGGCCAAAAGACGAAACATCCTGGAAGTCCCAAACACCAAGGTCCTCTCCAGAACATATTTTTGTAAATTAAGATAGGCCCATCCAGGGAGAAGGTTCCTCAGAAGGGGGGGTTCACTTCAGACTCTCACTGGGGAATCTTTGATAGATAGGCTAATTTGCAAGGCCTATGATTGTGTGCATTTCAGTGTATGGGGGGGTGGTGTGTGCATTTTGGGGCATTCCACCTGGAGGAAGTGTTGTACCCAAGGATCCTTAAATAAATACTGAGGTAAAAACCTCTTTTCCCCATAAACTGTGTTTTGGTTTTAATTTTAAGACCAGGGAAAGATAACACAGTCTACCACATAATGCCCAGCGGGCACTAAATACTGAGGGGGACAAGCTGAAAAAAAATTATCTTCAAATAGCATGCACAAACCCACTCGGTTGTCACTTACCAGCAATAAGTCCATTTAAATAACAACAACTCAAAGCGCAAAAGCAAAGTAAAGCATCATGAAAGTCTCTTTCAGGGAGGACTGCATCATCCCAATCCTTTTTCTTTTCGTCTTCAAGGAACTCTTTTTGGTGGAGACGAAGAATTAATCATCCTGTTACATAAAATACAAACTCCATGGGGAGGATGCATAAAACACGCAAGAGACGGATGGATTTTTTCTAGAGTAAGGTCACCCTCAGGGGGTGAGAGCACAGGGAAAAGTGCTCACTGAGTAATTACTATTTCAGGATCCTCTGGAGAATTTCAGGCTTGATACCATCTGAAAGAGCCTATGATTTTCAATTAATTCTTTGCTCTTGCAGATTGGTAATTACCTCAGTATATGTTGGGGTGTTGGTTTGCACTAACCTCGTCAGGGAGCAGAGGAATTGGAAATGGTTTCATTCACCTGGTGGTCAATGTCTGCCACAGGTGTGAAGCCCAGGCAGGGCTCTCCAGAACTGGTTGTCAAGAGCAGGAGATTCTCAGATTTTGAGGAAGACCTCTCCTGCAAGGTTGGGAAGAGAGACAAGTAGAAAGCAAGCTTCAAGCCTATTGCCTTCTTATCTGTTTCCAGTTAGGTCTGAAAATGCCTCGCAGTGTCCTGCTGACCAGGTGATGCTGGCAGGCTGAAACCAGCTCTGGATTGCAGTGTGCACTGAGATTAAGGGGACAGAAGCAAATGTTATGCAAATTCAGTACATGCTGAGGCAGCAAGTACCATCAATGAAACTATGATGAGCAAAATAAAAGATGAGAAGATTTTTGAGTTAAAAAAAGGGATGGAAAAGAGGATATTTTAAGGTGTATCAGGTTATAAAGGCTTCACTGTGTTTTAATTACTGCAAAATAAATCTCTGCAGTGGCTTGTTAGACACATTCTATAGTTTTAATTAAGTAATTAGGGAGTTTGATGAAGAATACAAGGATTTTAGAATTTAAAGTATTCTGGAGAGTGTATAGGCAGGGGAGTCTTTTTTTGCAGGTGTCTCCATATTATATAATGATTAACCTTGAGTTAAATGTTACAGGAAGAACTGAGAGCTTTTATTAGTGAGTCACAAGCATAAAACCGGACCCAAAAGTTCTTTAAAAAAACTCTGCAAGAAGAGAACTTTGTCGTTGTGAAGTCTGTTGCACTTAGGTCAAAATGTGCTTTCAACTATCAGGTAAGGTGTAGCAGAACAACATTTATCTCTTAAAATGACAGACTTAATGACCAATATCCACAGAAATAAGCAGAACTTCTGTGTTACAATGTGTTGAAGAGATAATGCTGTTGCATTATGTGTGACATCAAATTTCAGATTTGTCACTGAAAGGTCTTGAAAGAAATGCAAATACAGTATGAGAAACAGAATACAGCTGTCCTCATAGCTGTCACTTCTCCCATCATTCACTGTGTAAACTTATGGCCTTCTGAGTGTAATGTCATGGGATTTTCATAGAAAAGACAAATACAACCCTATGGGAAAGATATATCATGCTCACTCTCTCTTGCTACAACAATTGGATTTGTTATGGAGACATGAAACCCAAGGTTCCCCGGTCAGAACCAGTGCAGAATGTGCCCCTAGAAATCTTAAGGTAACAGCATGAGAGCTGTTAACATTGTTCAGTCGGGAGAGTCCTTCAGTTTTTTGAGGTAAAAAGAGTAATTCCATCCTAAATAACATAAACTACCTAGAATCTCTTCAAAAGCATATCTACACAAACATATGAATACTGAATAAGCAATATAAACTCTGTGCTGGTAGCATGCATCTGGTAGCAATCTAGTTTGTTATTAATGAATCAGTATATTTTGCTCAGTGGGGCACAAAGACACATTTAATCTTGAAATATCATTAGTGTTGTGTTATTTTGTGGCACATTTCACCTCAAAGATTAGTGCATTCACTTCATCTTGAGTAGAAGGACTAATCCATCAGTTAGTGCCATCTCATTATAGTTCCATCAGAGGCACCTAATGACTATGGGTACCTAATACAAGTTTGTAGGTGATTTCAAAATGTGGCTCAATGCACTTGGGAGGCATGAACAGCTCTCTTACATCTGAGAAAACTAAGAAGAAAGGGAGAAAGGGAGAAAGGGAGAAAGAAAGAAAAAGAAAGAAAGAAAGAAAGAAAGAAAGAAAGAAAGAAAGAAAGAAAGAGCAGCTAAAAAAAATGAAACAATTAGAAAGAATAACTCTATGGCTGCTGGAAATGAATATTTTAAAATGACAATATAAGTAAATCCTTCCATAATTAAATATTTAGATCATCCTTTATGAGTGAATGTATATTTTTTGTTACAAGTTTGAAACTTCATAGCAAATTGTCCCGGTTTGAGACAAATTCAGAGAAGAATATCCCCTGATGGAAAGCAGGTTGTAGTTACCCCTCCCCCATCAGGTTCGGGAAAAGAAATATTTCCTTGGAGGAAAGTGAAGAGAAAAAATTATTTATTTAACAAACACACAAGAAAAGAATAAGCAACCTTGAAACACAGAACTGCTTTGTAAAAAGTTCCTCTGGCTGTTTTTTTTCCTTCTCTCCCCTCTCAGGCTCAGTTCAAAGGCACAGAAAGGCATAAGATTCATTTTCTGGGCATAGGGCAGACAATATGGGTTACACCATAAAGTCACTCCAAGACACAATTATAATTATGTCTATTTTTATCTATCTCTATATTACCAATTTTATCTCAGATCCATGTTTATATACACTATATACACAAACATGTGGATATAAATATATGCATTCTTAGAATGCGTAACAACATAAGAATCGAATTTTTTCATCACTAAATACAGCCAGTTCTATGCTGGAATTAATTTTCTATTGTAGCTGCACAAGAAATATTCAGAAAAAGAGGAATTGACTATTGAGTTGAGGAAAAGGCAGAATGTTATACTGAAATAAGATAGAATACTGTGGTCCAAGTACTTCAGAAATGTCGATGTAGTTACAAATAGCCTGGCACAGTCCAGTTTCTTACTTTCATTGGCAATTACAATCCTGTGAGAGTAAAATTTATCTTTGCAGTGCAGATTTTGCTGGTTGGTCTAGGCTGGATCTTAAATCAAAGTAAAACAAGCATAACTACTTGGAGGGTGGTGATCACCTTTGTTTTGTATTAGAAGTGACCCCCCACTTTCCAGCTGGTTTGTGAGGATGGAGGGGCTGGTTGGTTTTTTATTTATTCTTTCTGGTCACAGTCACCTGACAACATAAACCGTCTAAACATCTCCATCTAAATTTAGGAAATGGTTATCACTTCTCGAACACAGTATAAATATGTCTGACTTCTACTACAAACTGAAGTCTGAGACCAGAGCAAATTACCCAGAAAACTGATGGAGTCTCCATCTGCGGAAGTTTGCAAGTTTGCTCAGCTAAGAAAGGGCACAGCCAGTCTTCTCTCGGGGTGGTAAGAGACCTGCTCAGAGTAGAAAAATGGTCTTGAAACAGAGGGGTCTCTTACAAACACAGTTTCTATGATTCTATAAATATGTTTGACTTGTGCTACAAACACTCCAAGTACTGGGAAAAACACTCCAAACTTGTTAAAATATTATAATAACTTCAGACAGGGAATTCTGCATGTTTGCAATTTCTTGTTAATTTATTCCTGAGCTCTGAAGTGTTTGAAAACCCTGGAAATAAATGTCTTACTCACAGAAGATATTTTCTATGAAAAACTACCAAATTAACAAATGATTTCTTTGAAACTAGGAATTTTATACCAAAATGAAAGTAAAGGCTGTCATAATTTAGTATGAATGCCAGTACTATGCCAGATTGCACCACAAGTGAATAAACAGGGGATTGCAACAGAGCAACAGTATAATTAACTCGGTTTAGCATTTTCAGGGTTTTGAATCTGTAGCTGTAGCAGGAAACAGACAGCTCCACTTTTTGGCCACATCAGTATGCAACCAGCATTGAAGAGATCAGCAATAACCAGTGAGCTGAAAAAAATAGTTTCCCATGCACACATCTGCTAATCTGAGGCAGAAGGTATTTGGCTTCATTCCTCTGGAGTTTGGTGTTAGCTCCTGGTGGCATTCAGTGGAGAACGTACCCTCTTCTCATCACCTTTGTTCTGCAGCATTAACCTGCAGCAATTGTTTAGAAAATGGATGTGAATATCTTAGTCTTGGGAAGAGCTAAAAGAACATTGATCTGAGGCTTTATTCAAGCCTTTGGATACACAACACTTCTCAGTAAGAATGTCCTGAAAACAAATCTAAGGACATTTAGGAAGATTGCTTTCATATGATTCAAACCATGACTTTGTTACAGTCTCACACACAGCCTAGAGCAGGAATGTTAATGTTTGAGGTTTTTCTTTAGCAAAGAAGCCTATTCCAAAAAAGGTGGGAAAATAAATTTGTAAGTGGGATTTCGAACTGCTTTATCGTTTCCAGAGTCTTTACTGTTTGGTAAATGTATTAAAAAAAAAAAAGGCACATTGAGGTTAATGGGATGTTTCCCCAAGTAGAAAGTCAGAATGGGTTATGCAGGACACGTGAGAACTTTATCTCTAAAACCATTGGTGTAACTGAGGATCCTCAGGATAAGATTTCAGATGCCTTAATTGACAAGATATGTAGTAATACTCATGTGCTCTTCCACAAGAAATTTAGCTTTGTAACTATGACTACTAACTGCTAGAGAACTAGAGGAAGAAAGAATCCATTTGTATGCAAAAGTGGAAAAACATGGTTTATTTTCATGAATTTGAAGTAACTGGAGAACTCACCCAGCTTGCTGTAGTGCCTGTAGTCTACCATGTTCATAATGCACAGAATTACAGCAAATTAGTTCAGAACTCACTCAAATCTCAGCTCAGAATTACTTGACTGACCACACTTTGTTTGCTGCAAAATCCTTCAATTTGTTTTGGTGTTGTTTTTTTTTAAAAAATGGAACTTTGAATGATGCTTTGTTGGCAGATATTTTTTCTCCCAGGGCCATGAGTTGCATGGGTGTAAGCTAGGGCAAAGCTTGGCTCTAAATGACTAAAACGCTGCGCTCCGCTGGCTGTGAGATGCCAAGGCAGTATATAAAAATAACACAGAGCATGAAAGCTTCACAAGCAGCAGAAAGAAGGGTCTGAGCGACCTAGCGTGCCTCCTGCTTCCCGGGGGCCTGCGTGAGGGTTTCTGCGCCTTCAGCTGGTGCTGCTGAGCTGGAGTGCACAGCCCAGCTCCGAGGTGTGGACAGACACAGCAGCAGCTCCCTCCTGCCCAAACTGTCTGTGCTGACACTTTGGGTGGAAAAGGGTGGGATGGACCACGAGGTCCCAGTCACTGCTCACCAGCTTTCCAGTGTTGTCTCCGTGCTGACTGCAGCTTTCCTGCAATGTGACAAGCAGATGAATCTTCTAAATTTTGAATGAGTTATAGCTTCTACAGTATATTGCCATGGTAGCAATGAGATAACCTCCCTGGACAGTTCAGTCTGTACAACTGCACACACTGCCTCATACAGCATGTCTGTTTTCATTCATTATACCTATTGAATGTTTCAGAATGTGTGATTTTTAGGTAAACTGAAAATGGAAAAAAAATACTAGTTAGGTTCAATATAGAGGAGAGGCAGTTTAATGAGAGAGAAAAGCTAACACTGCAGTTCTTAAAGCACAGGGGAAATTTAAGCATAGAGTACCAGAAATGGGATTTCAGCCTTTGTTCTTGATATGTGTTGCATCTAAAAATTCCATTTGTTCCACGGTTCTTCAGTGCCAGAACTAAGCAAATAGTTTGCAATACATAATGTAGCCTTTGAATTTAACCTTCATTCTTGCTCATGGAGTCCCAGTGTGCTGGTTGCAGTGTTTTCAAACTTATTTGCAGTTCAAGATCATACAACTTTTAGGGGTAAAGGGAAGTTGGAGATATTTATTATTGTGATGTGCCAATGTGATATGACACTCCCAGTTGATCACAAGGTAGTGCTTATCCTCCCTGATCTGATGGTTGCAGTGGGACGGTGAGGAGGGAAAGTGAAAGCTGTCATTTTGAGATGAAACTTGAATTTCTCCTTTTGAAAAGATTAACTTCTTGATACTTTTTGAGTGGGAAGGTTGACATGGAGTTACTACAAGAAACAGACAAGACTATTTCTGACTGAGTAATTCTAGATACTCGGTGTAGGGTTGCATACAAAGGGGACACTTTAAAACAGGGCACCCTAAACCTCTTCCAAAATAAATGTCACCCATTGCATTGCAGTGTGAAATGGACTTTTATGTCAATGAGGAAAGTAAAGGATTCCCTGATGTTTTCACTACAAAACAGAGGCCAAAACCAGGTCACTTTGAGTTGTGTTTTTTTTATCAGTCTTCCATTCCTAGCTCTGGTAAAACATATGGCTATGACTTCAACCTAAGAGATTGTTGGCTCTGCCTCAGACAGATGCTTTTCCAACGAGAGAGAGGAAAGAGCAAGTTGTACATATTTGACATCATAAAATGGCATACTATGGCAACAGCTCATTGTTTATCTGCTTAATATCCATTTTTAAGCAAAAAAAGGGGTACAAATATGAGAAACCAAATTATAATTTATCTTCTGTTCTTTTGGTGGGTAATTTTATGTCTCAAATAAATAAGTAAGTTTTCCAAATTAAAAGGGAAAGCTCTGGCATTGCCAAAGTGTCAGTCTTTCCCTGGATGATTACATTGCAAAAAATAAAGCCTCACAAGTCACCTTGCTGGAAGACTACAAAGTTTTTAAAGATCTCAATAGTGCAGAGAAACCTCATGTATCTTCCTTTCATTTTGGAGATGGGAATCAACAATATTTAGAATGGGTTTGCCACAGTTCATTAGAGAAAAAAAATATAAATTCTATATGCAAATGGGAAAAAGCACTAGAGTAAAACAGTACTAAATTGGCATCAATCTGAAAAACAATGAGAGGGCTAACACAGGATTTAATTGATCTCTCAGCTTGCAAAAAACAGGTAAGTTATTTTTTATAAATAAGCATTAAGTGCTTAAGGATTCAGATAGTTTTCTTACAGGCATCCATAAGCAATTTCTCTTTGGCCTCAGTGACAGATAAGTATCACAATTTTCTGGACAGTGAGGATTGAAATCGCAGAAACAGGTCTTGATAGTATTTTATTTTTAGAAATCTGCACTCAGCTGACAAGAAGTATTAAAAATTCCACTGTTTTTAAAAAAGAGAGGAAGTACCTGGACCCTAAAAGAAGATTGAATCTGAAAACGCCACTTAAACAACAAAAATATTTTCCTGCTTTTCTATCTTTATGTCCTTTACTATTTTCTTTTTGAAAAGAGATGAGATCTCTTTTATTACTTGCTATCTTAAGTTTTCTCTCTTCATTTATTTCCATCCTTGACAACAACATGCAATTCATTTTTTAGCAAAATTGGACAATAGGAAAAAGTAGAATGAAAAACATCCTCACATTTTAATGCAGAGATACTGGCATATGCAGAAGTAAATGCCAGGCGCTATGCAAAATCCAAGGATAATCCTTTTGTGTACTACATGAACTTGTGAAATCATTATCCCAACAATTAACCAGCATGATTAATGAGACAGGGGAAAAAAAAGAATAGTTGCTGCTGCTATTCAGTTGGTGCAGAATCTGAATATCCCTTGACTTAATCTATTATTTCACTGTATGTCTTGCTGGAGTGTCTTCAATCTTTCAGAAAGAGACGCTGCCATGAGTCTTGGCCCAGCTCTTTTTGACTGTAGCAAACATTACATTGATGTTGTCACACTGGCCCAGCTACCATTCTCTTTTTCTTTCCAATGAATGCAACAGAGTCTTATTTAATAAATCAAAATTTAAAAAAGAAAAAAAGGGGAGAAGGGAGGGAGGCACAAATCAAATGAAGCTGAGTGGGCTCTGTTTGCAGGCTATGGCCTTGCTCCCACTGGGCCCACGCAGCACGTGCCCTTTTATCTTAGTGCCTTTAAGCTGTGGTGGTCTGTTCAACCTTCTGGGGCTACATATGTCTCTGCACCAGGATAATTGTTCTCAACAGCATGAGCTTAACTCTATCATCCCTCCTGCCTCTTGACTTACTGTAAATTAAACAGTGGCTCTGTGAAAAAAAAAGAAGCTGGGAATTTTCAGCAGCTCTTTAAGTCTACCTTTTTAAAAAGGGAACTTATTTTATAGGAACTGTGGAACATTCTTTCTGGTTTCCATGTGATGACATGAAAATAATTTTAATATGTCCTTTGCTTTTTTTGGCTTTTTTTGGCTTTTTTTTTTTTTAAGGCCTCTGAAGAAAAGAACAATCAGAAAGAAATTAGATTAATGGGGAAAGAAGACTAGACATGGACAGACAATATATGCATGGAAAACATGCAGGAAGCTATTCAGAGTTTGCCAAAATTACCCACAACTTCTCTTTCAAAGCCCTGCTAATAATGCCCCATTGTATGCAAAGCCTATAATAATAGAGTTAGTAACAGTGTGTGAGTATCAATTACATTATAGACATAAATCTTACAAGCCCCCTCTACTCAGTAGGAAAGGGGCTATCTTTGTGCCATGCAGAGTTGAGAATACTCTGTCAGCACTGAGCAAATAATAAAAAAACAGTAATAACAGGCAGAAACCCTCTTCAGTTCAAGTCACAATTAACTGCTTAGTCTAAAACTCAAGCAATGCAAAGTTTTCACAGATGTTGTCACCCTAATCTGTACTGAAATGTTCTTTAACTCGTTAAAATCCCTTGAATGTCTTGTTGTTTTATATATATTTATCTTTTCAAAAAGAACAATCAGGAAATTTTAAAATTCCTCTATCTTCATCCTAATGCCCTTCCCAGCACCTGTTTCCATTTAAATGAACATTTTTGAACAGAGGCTTATGTTTAGTCAGATGACATTTTACCAGCACCTTTTATGTTGGCATTCTTATTCTTCTCTCTCTGAAAATACCTCACTTGAATGATTGATTTTATTTTTGGAAAACACCAAAAGAAATTTATCTTTTTTTCAGAAGAAAGCAAACAATGGAAATCATTGAGTCATAATTTTTATGTTCTTCTCTGGAATCTGTCCAAACTGGGATTTAAGTCAAAGCAGATAGCATCATGTGAGGGTTTAGCTCTGTCAGCTGGACAACTGAAATTTTCAGTGTATGCATTAGTGTAAAGCTGTTTGCAGGGGCAACAAGGCTCAAGATTTTAGGGGTTCCTTGCAGAACAACTATGATCTCTCATAAAGATTGTGTTTTCTGCAATTCTGATAATTGTTTCCCTTAATCTACAACAAAAAATTACTTAGTCTGAAAGAACACAGGTTTAATTCTTCTTCAGGTGATGTATTAAGAGGCACAGTTATACTGCAGCATAGCAATGCTTTACTGAACTACTCTCCTTGGGTCCTGTGCTGGGCTGCAGAGGCCCCGTGTGGAACTTAGACGATGTATAAGTGGTGTCTCTGTGTGTTTCTCTGAGCTCAGGACTGTCAGAATGTCGTTGTGTCCTTCTCAGGTTTGTTACACCAGCGATTTGAGGTTAAGCTCCAAAGAGAGCTTTACCAGCAGATCTTGAAGGCTGTATGAGATTCTTGCCTAGGCTGCAAAGTCATCAAGGCCAATTCACAATCTGAAACTTTTTTATCCACCCAGGTTTTAAAAAGAGCTGTGTTGGCCTAAGCTTCTTCCTTAAACAGGTCTTAAACAGTGTTGCATAAAACCTAAAATAATTCCACTCACAGAGTGAAAAGGTCTTCTAGAGATGAAGTTTCTAATTTTAAGTAGTGGTTACGGACACTCCCAGTCAAGTTATAATTTTTTTAGTATCAAATAAAGGCTAAAAGTTCATTATTAACTTTTCCACACCCTTGCTATTGTGGTATCTGTAAAGACAGCGTGTTTCATTACCTGGTTTGTAGCAGAGGCAGTAAAAACTCTGGTTCACTGATTCACAGCTATCATAATGGCATTCCTACAGAAATCTGCTGTAGATGTTTACAGAAACATCTGTTTACTAGAAGTATATGCATACATACTTAAGTGAGTGTCTAACAGTACACCCACACTGAGTACAAAACAAACTCATGGTGAAATGTCCAAACCTACAATGACTGCTGCACACCTGAAAGCTGAACAAGTTGTGGACACTCATGATCCCAAATCTGTGCAAACCTTCCTTTCCCAACACCTCAGCCTCACATGTCTGAATGTTGGATGTATGACTCCTCTGTGGGACCTTCAAAAGAGGGTGGCAGGACATGCTCCTAAGGAATTTTAGGAGGAGCTGTGAAACCTTTGAGAAAAACCAGAAGAAGTAACGTCACATTCCTTTGGGCCTACAGCAGGAAGGCGCTTGGCCTCCCCTGTTGTCACAGCCACAGCTCAATGCCTGTACTGTCTGTGTGCCTGGACATGCAGCCTGAGCCGGCAGATGCTCCTTGTTCCTCTCCATCACAACATCAGGGATCATTCAAGGCTAACAGGAAGGCACACAGTCTCTCACGTGTCAGCTGAAAGACCAGTCTTTGGCCCCTATCTTAACACTGTCTCATTCCTAATCAGTGTAGATGAGCTCAGAGATCTGCAATTAGACAGCTGTAGGTTTCCTCGGAGCTAGTCAAACAAAATATTCATGCCTAGCATGTAAGACAAGCCAGACTTAAGCTACATATTTTCTACAGATTTTTTTCTGAGAAAACATTTGGCCTGTTATATTTTCATATTGCTGCATGCATGGAATTTGGCTATATCTCCTGCATGTAGACTCTTTAGGTTCTCTCAGTTGGCTTTGTTGAAATATCTGATTCATCGAATAACTTTGTACCGTTTGGGCCTGGTGCAAAGCCAGTTTAAGTCAACACTAAATCAAACCAGACTTTTATACACTCCGCTTCAGGCCTTCTTTTCCCATGTCTCAGTTTCTTGGTCCTGCAGACATTTTGAGGTGCAAAGTTTCACTAAAAGGCTATCTGTTCCTATTCAAAGCCTAGCTTTCAAGGACTCCTTTATCACTTATTTTCCTGAGGCAGAGACAGACAAAATGCTGTGGTTGGTGTGTTCAGACCATAAAGTTAAGTGGTCAGAGGTCACCTACAGAAGTGACCACCACAACCTGGGAGCAACTGGAGGGAAAGAGAGCAACTCACAGCTTGACCTCTCCGTGATGAAAGCAATCCCAGAAGACAAGAGCAAGTTGATTTAGAGGTTTCAGAGTGCAGCCAAGGGTCCAGCAGTCTGTTTTGTTCCCATTGTCTGGGTGTACTGGGGGTTCCTTCTCCTCGCCTTACTGCCAGCTCCTGTCACCCTGGCTCAGACTGAGCACCATGCCTTGCGAGGGAGCCCAAAGGGCACTCAGGCAACAGAGGGGCCCAAAGCAACAACAGCTCTCATGTGCTATGCAGAGACAGGTTTCTTCAATAGTGCAAAACTCTTCAGGGTCCTCTGCAGATATACTTTATACCTTGAGCAACTGTTTTAAGTACTACAATATGGGAAATATGTTTTTAAAAATCTGTTGTTCTACAAAGCATGGTATAGGAATCAGGAATTTCTAAGGATTGAAATTCTCTATTCATGTTCTGTCACAGATATTTGGTGTAAGTTGAGGCAACTCACTCTGGTGCAGTTCAAGAGAGTTTATATGCTTGTTCTTATGGACAAAATTTGATTGCAACCTTTGTCTTCAGAGGAAGTTTTCTTCCTCTGAATCAGTCTCTTTATGGGGAGGGGGGGCTCAGTATGGATTTATGCCTGATGTTTTAGGCATTCACATTAAACAGCTCTAGCCCAAATCCTTGTAAATAATAATAGTTGTTTAGGGTATAAATGAAGTAGTAAAACTTACATTTTAAGAGCTACTTGGGATGTAGCCAAAGTACTAAATAAACAAACCTTACACATTTAACTGTTGACCATACTGAGCTTACTGAGAGGCCAAAAACAAAGGAAAACTTTCCCAGAAAACAAAAATCCATGCTAGGCTAGACAGAGAAAAAGAGGCTGCAAAGTTGCAACAGAGACTCAGAAGATAGTTAAAATGCTACTCTTGTCTCTAGAAGAAACCTGACTACAGAGTGGTAAGAAAGTCTTTTTATTTCCAGAGCTTACTAAGGCTGTGATAGATGTATATCTGGAATATATTTCTTCTTGTGTGAACGGACTACATATCACTATCATTAACAGTAACTCAGCAAGTTTATCACAGTGCATTTCAAGGAGGCAGAAAAACACACAGGTTACTGTTCTAATACTGCAATAAGTCATGGAACCATCAACTTGCTCATTGTTTTTAGTGTAAATTTCATATTTCACCAGGTTTTTTTCTCCTCAGAAATGGCTTATGCAAAACATAATAAAAATATATTGGAATGCCATGCCTGAGTCTTGGTAACATTTCTACAGATCAGTTCAAAGCAAAGAGTATTTCTTCACTCGAATGTGTTATGTTGACTGAATAATGTGTTAGTGCAGTCAAGAATACAGTATTTGTCATCCCTGACACTTTGAGAAGATATTTGCTGAAATAGAGTTCAGCCTAGTTCTGCAAAATATTTGTTGCTAGGCTCATAGTCACTATTTGTGGGTAAGGTTGGATGCCTCTATTATTTTTAAATTTGTTCCCCCTAAGACACTGTTCAGGATTCTCACTGCTTTCAGCATCTAGATTTCATATCAGTAAGAAGTAATTACCTCCCTGAAAAAATCCCCTTTTTTCCTTATTGAGGCCGTGTCACTGCAGCAGAAATGTTATTCAGCAGCTATTGGCCATCCGTGGTGGTGACATCTGTTTGGTTGTCTGGTGAGGGATTGAGGTATAATCAGTCATATAGGTGTTGAATAGTATTGGCTTCCTGACAGACCATCAGAATGGCTATAGAAGCAGTTTAAAAATCAGCCTTTTTGTTTCTACCACCCAGTGAAACACTGCTCTGGAGAGCAGTTTTACTTACAGTATTGCACAAAACAGGACAAGAAATTTCTTCCAAGACAGAAAAATAATATGCTAACAGGGGAAAAAAGGAAGAAATTGCTTTGCCTATCAGTTTTTTCTTAACTGATTCGTGAATGACCAGCTGATCAACTCACCTATGGCATCAGAAACAAAGAGTTAAACCATTCATCTTCTCTACAATTTCTAAATTAATTACATATTATTGCCTAAGATTTAGATGAAGGTAAGGCAGAGCTTACGGTTCTATTGTTATCAGTTAGTGAATAAAAGATGAAGATTAGCATGATTAAAGAGAAGTGAAACGGGTTCAGCAGTATTAACTCGAGAGAGTAATTCTCCTGGACACTACTGGGACTGCGTCCATGACTGAGGACAGAAGAATTATGCTCTAAGGAAAGCAAAATCCAGACCCTGTCTAACCAATCCCCTAGGGGAATGGGAATGATTTCAGGGCATGCTGTTTTCTCTTGTTTTATGGGCATAGGCAGCCACCTGGAAAACACGTGAGGAAACCAATGCAACTGGCATCAAATCTAATGTAACTGAGTCCAGACTAGCAGGTGAAGATTATGGGTTATTGTTTGCAGAGCTGAGAGTGAAAGCAGGGACATAGCTACTGAGATTTTGTGTCTAGAACAAGACTCACAGTAAAAAAGACTTGATACACTTAATTGTCACTCAGGGAAGATCATATGGGTAAAAGGAACTGAAGGAGAGATTTGGTGGGTATAGCATTGGCAGGAAAGCAAGCAAAAGAAATTTGAGGGATTCATCTCACATAACTGTGGGCACTACACTAGAGATAGCTATATTAGAGCAAGTCACCCAGACTCCCTTTAAAGTCAGTAGAAATAAATAGTTCCTTTTAGAGTGTTATTCTTCTTAACCTCAAGTAAACAACTAAAATGTCAGCAATTGTGCCCCAGAGGTGTCTGTTTCTCTGCTTTAACCATGCAGCATTGCTCAGATGAGACTGTGCACACCATAGATGGAGGTGTGGATCATCCCATGAGGTTTCAGAGGGACAGCAGGAACAAGAGACTGACAGGGTGCTGCACACAGAAGGAGGGGTGCTCCCTCATTTATCTCTCCATGGGCAGGTGTGGAGGAAATCTGCAACTAACTCACCATTTCTCCACAAACTTTAATTTTCGTCTTTGCTATCGTTTGCCCAGTTCCTCCACCTCTGCAAGCTGCATATAGAGAAAAAAAAACAACAGAAAAACATATCTATCTTTCTTGATTGTTATATAATTTTAAAAAAATTAAAACATAAATATAGTTTCTAAGTATAACAGCATTTCAGTACCCATCTTCCAAAGTTAACACCATTTATTTACATGTAGACCTATGTATGCAACAGCCTTGGCTGTTATAAAAGAGGCTGGATTCAAGCCACAACCTAGAAACAAATGCTTTTGCACTGAGTTCCAATGGTTTCACTGTAAGCTTTGCCTAATGAGTTCTCCAGACTTACTGCAGGCACCACACTCAGCTGGGTTGGTGTCCAGACTTTATAGCTGCTGGACTTGAAAAAGTGCAATAAGATCTTAAAGCAGGGACACTCAACCTACATCAGATAGCTAGCAGGACATATTTATTGCACAACTACTCGTAGGATCCATTAGGGTCTCCATTAAGACCAGTAAAAGACTAAAGAAATGGCAGAGGAACTGTTATTTACTTGATGTTATGAACAGCATAGGCAGTATCATATACTTACAGAAATAGAAACATAAATCATAAGAAAGTTATTGTTCTTTTGGTAACAGGAAGCTAAGAAAATGTTTTTCTCACACTATTTCTGCAGGTATTTCTGGCTATGCAACTATATGTCAGACAAAACCAAGACATTACAAGGTCCTTGAAGTAAAACTACCTGATGATACCATTTAGGAAGATATTTCTTTGCTGACCTTTTCTCTAGCACTTGAGTTTAGATTTAGCTCCTGTATAATACCAGAACATTTTGAGTTATACAATTCAGATGCATTTTCTGTGACTGATACAAAGCTTCAGTGAGTTATAAAAACTGGTGAAGCTACATGACAAGAAAGAAAACTCTCACATGGTACTTTCAGAAAGTTGTACTTCAATGCACTGTGAATGTTACTTTCCTTTTGGTGTTTGTTTGAAAAAAACTAAGAAAGCTGTGATTCTTTGGGCCTTGTTTCACTGGATATTTAATAAGAACTTAAAAACCAAAAGGACCATTCACTCCCCTTCCCTGTTCTGCAAGAGGCAGTAATGTAAGACACTTTCACCTGAAACAGTGCTAAAGAACCAGGTGTCTAGTTTTTCTGACTTAAAAGGAACAAGAATATTTTAATATTAATTCTTTTCAGAAAGAGAAAGAAAATGGATAATAATTCTTTTTATTGTGCACATGCCAGAAAGGAAAATATCACCTTATGAATATTCCAGTCTGAAAAGTCGCACTAGACATTATGCTCTCCAGCCTTTGCCTTCCTCCTTCCCAGCAGTCAGCTGAGGCCTTAGAGCTCACACTCATACAGCTGCATTTAAAAGCCAGTCTAATCCCTCACCAATTTATATTTTCAGCTTTCAGAACTTACTGCGGCCATGAGTTTTACAATTTATGTGTTGTTTGAAAAAGTACTTCTTTTTGTTAGGTTTAAGTCCACTGTCTAATAATATTTTGTTTGACCTGTTGTGAATGTGTTGCCTCTGCAACTTCTGCCTGGCAAAACCTGATTTTATAGACCTCTATTATATTTTCCCTTATTCATTGCTTGAAGAGTCGTACTTTACTTAGTCTCTCTTTCCCAAAAAGCCATTCAATAATCTGATTTTTATTGCCCTTTTCTGTACTTTTCCATCTCTACTCTATAATTTTTGTAATAGTGGGACCAAAAATGCACATAGAATCCAAGAAATGAGTGTGCCATTGATTTCTACAGTGACATAGTAATTTCTATTCTGCTTTGCTCTTTATTCTTATTCTGACAATTCAGATGATGCTTTTTGCTCTTGTAACTATCGGTAGGCACTGAGCTGACATTTTCCAACAGCATTCACAATGAGTCTAAAATCTCTTTCCTGAGGCTTATTAGGTAATTTAGAAGGTCTTGAAGTATACATCCAGTTAAAATTGTTTTTCTCACATGCACTGAACTGAGCAGCACTGAATTTAATCTAATGTTTAACCACTTGGATGGTTGATATTGTGAGATGTAGCTGTAACTTCTCACAATCCACTTAGGGCTGACTTTGCCATCTCACTATCCACCTCACTTTTTACTGCTTCATCTGTAAAACCTATCAATCTCTGTCTAATTTACCAGTGCAGTTAATTTTTTTATTAACATGGCTTATCTGAAGTCTTGGCATAAATTGCTTCAGGGATTCCTTTAATGTGCCTTGTTTTACATCGTAACTTTTTCATCATTGTGTATGCTTAGTCTTCTGTGACAAGAAGACCTGCTTGAACATTTTTTGTTCTGTAATCTTTCTTTCTTTCTTTCTTTCTTTCTTTCTTTTTGCTTTGCAATCTTTTATTTTAAAACTTGAGTTGCTATTTTATGAGATAGTACCATGAAATATAATAATATGAGTCTAAAATCCATTAATTTGTGAAATGGATTCAGCATTTAATACAGTGGACAGGGAATTAAATAACTATAGACTGCATGTCAGAAAGCAACTAAAAGATGACACCAGAGTGTATTCCATATACTACTTCTTGTACCAAAGTTGTAGAAGTGAAAACAGGCTGCAGCCTACCTCCTAGGCACAATCTCCACTCACAGACAAAAAACTCCTCAGAAGCTGTGCCACTGTACAACTTGCATTTTTCTCATTCTTCACAAGCACAAGAGCTGTTTGAGTTATGACTTTAAAATTTTAAATATACCCGAATTCTCTAGGAATATGATATTTTGAGTCAAAAACCTTCCTGATGCACTAGGACTTATGTGAGGCCTTTATTTCTTTACAAATCAAAATTTGTGTGAGCTTTTCAAAACTGAAAAGTTCCTTGTTTGCTGTTCTCACTGCTGTTCTCTCCTTGTCAGCTCTGGAGAAATTTTGAAAACTTCTGTCGCCTTGATTCTGATGTAGATTGTAGAGTGGGAGGTTTTGGTACTACAAAGACAAAGTTATTGCTTGCCTACACTGTAATGAAAGCTACTACATGAAACATGACTATCATAAGTGAGGATGACATTATCTAAAGCATTTGGATTTATATTTTATTTTAGTGATTGTGCTGATTATAAAATAAAGAGTTCAATTCTAATGATATGTATGCATTCACTGGGGAAAAAACTTTATTCATTGCCACTGCTCTTTTCTGTGCTGACATTCCTGAATCAAATAATAGCTATGAATTGTTGGGCCTGATACTCTTCTGGCTGGGCAAATTAAGAATAACTCCAGAAAAATCTATGAAACAGATATAATCCTAATTTATCTCTCTGTCTGTTCATGCATATTCCCCTTCCTGGTATTTTGCTTCCTTTCTCCTCATTAAAATTTGACTTGAGGCAATTTTGTACACCTATAAATAAAAAAGCCAGACTATCTCAAGTATTTCAAGGGAAAAAATATGTAACACTACATAAGGAAGAAAGAGCAGTCTCATGTGGGGGTAAAGCAGATCTGTTTCATTCTGCTCCAAATGGCCTTCCTCTTCAAATGGCATCATCCAGTTGGGACTGAGCTTTCACACAGGATAGATTCTATCTCATCTTCCCCATTCTGTAGTGACTATTTTTTTTGACATTGATGATAAAGATTTGGCAGCTCCAGTTCCCGTAGCTGGCTACAGGAAGATATCATCTTTGTGTAAATGAAAAACAAACAAATTTTTATTCTGTCATACCTACAAAGAAGAGATGGAAAAACAATTCAGGTACATCTTAAAATATTAAAACTCACAACTGTTTTTGAAAGTCAGCAGGTTTTGGAAACATAAAGCAAATTTCATAATTTCAAGGAGAGGGTGAAGGTAGTGAAAGAGGTCCTTGGACCTGATTGCACTTACCAATTACTTACAATCATCAAGAATTTTCCAGTGTTTTACTTCCTTCCCTAAATGAAATCTAATGCCAAACCTGTTGATTTCTAAGCAAGGATGAGTGCAGAGGAATTCTGAGCTTTAACCCTTAATTTTATCACAACATTCTAAATGTTAAGCTTTCTAATGGAGCTTTCACACTACTGTATGAAGTGCTCTTTTTTTGTTTTATCCTTCCACTCTAGAGCAGAAAAACTTATTTTTCAGAAGATAAGAAACACAGAGGGCATTTTTCACCGGATCAAAAGGACTGAAATACTTTATACTGTCACATTTCTGTCTGCTGAAGTTTGTCTGTGGTACTTCAGAGTCTTTTATAGGGTGCTTTTTCTTTATTCTGTAGCAGTATGGCTTTCCAAAATGTCCTTCCAGTTTTCCATTTATGAGATGTGTGGGATGAGTAGAATTTTTAGCTGCTAAAGCTATTTATTGTTTTCCTGAATGTGGCTTATATTTTGTTGCCTTTAAGAAGGCAGTCATGGAAAGAGATAATATCATCACTTAATATTTATGAACGGATAGTTTTCTTTTAATGGTGAAATCGATACTTGTCCCTAGAACAGTTTGTTTTATTTCTAAAACAGAACAATGAGCAGGATTGTCAGATAGCTTTTCAGATTCCATAAATGAAAAATATCTGCTTATTAACTCTTTTTTTAATCTAGTTTTTGAATCTTGTTTTTGAGCCAGTTACAGAGTGTTCAAGAGAGATTATTCAGTAAGCCTGCAGTTTTATCATATTCTCCTTGGTTGTGCAATTCATTTAAAGATCTATTCCATATTTCACTGAAGGTTATACACATAGATGTGGTTATGGATATGTGCATCTGTGTGTGTTTATTTATGGAATTGTCAGCCTGCAGAGAATTGCCTGTGACGTACACAGATTTATTTATCTGGTTATTTGGAGCATAGTTTCAAAATAATTGCCAGGTGAGATTGAGATTTTATTGCTAGTCCTCTCTATTTCACAGCTTTGCTGAAGTGGTTTAATTATCAGCTATTAGAGGTGATAATTCATGCACCAAATCTTAAGGGAGCTTTAAAAAAAAAAAACAACCAAAACCCTCAGTGTGCCTTCAATGCTAGAGAGAAGAGTTCTGCTTGCTATTTATACCCCTTAAACTTGCTTTTGCCATGTCAAATAAGCCATGGTGTAGTGCTGCCTCTTTGGGATTTCTTTTTTTTCTTCTTCCTTTTACTTTTTTATTTTGTCCTCCTTGTGCTTATTGGCTGTGATTTTGTCAGAGGCTGGTGGGCTGTGTGATGCCACAAACGGTGCCGCAGTGGAGGCACAGGCTGGCTGCTGATGGCTCAGAGTGGCCCAGCCAGGTAGCCCTGGGGCAGGGCTGGCTGCTCTGGGGCTGAGGCTGTGCACAGGGGATGTGATACCCCCTGACACCTGGGCCTGGCACTGGGGCATACATACAGCGTGCCCTCAAACCCTCCTTCAGGGATAAAATACTTGGGCACGGGAGTTTAGCTGAAGCTGTTGGAAATGGGGATAAAACAGGGGAAATGGCACTCCCAAGGGAAAACTGTCATGAGGAATTTATGAAAGAGCAGAAATATGTTGGTATTCTGAACTATTCTGAAATCATGATACCTATGCATCCTCACTGGAACCATGTTAGTCTGATGTTTATGAATTTAAAAATAATACCATAATCTTACAGACATCATCTGTGTCTGATGTGAGGCATTGGTAACATATAGTACACTGATAGGGTAACACATATGAATAACTACTTTTTTTTTTCTTCCTTTTTGGTGGTTTTTATTTTCTCCATACAAAGGTGAATATCTTTGAATCCAAGGCTCCTCAAGCCAGAGTGGCTCAGGCATCTTAGTTTTCTTTTGTTTGTTTTATAAAGCTGTATGTACCCTGAAGATTCACTCTCTACTTTCCTCCCTTGTTCCTGTCTTGTATTCTTTCTTGGCTTTTCTCTGTTTACAAAACAAATAGAAAATCTGTTTTGAGACCTAAGAAGCAGGGTGAAGGTCTTTGTAGATTACAATTACTTCAATTAAAATTCTTCTGTGTTAAGATAGTAATGGTTTGCATTAGAAAGTGTCTTACCTGGAGAAAAGTCGGAATTTTCTCTAATAAGGATCTTGATGTAACCTTATATAAGCATATGAAGTAATAAAATTATAGCTATGGTTGTTGTCTTAAAAGTCTTAATTAATTTTAAATAAGATATCTTCCATTCTAAGCTTCTATTAGAAAAAAAAAAAATCTCAGACCTAGTTCCCTTATTTGTTCTGGAGTTTCAAATATCAAAAAAATATGTACTGAATCAAGATGAAAGAACACTAAAACAAGACCAAGAAGTAGAAAATCAGAAGTAGTTTATAGTTATAGAATAAAATATTTTAATTAGTAAAAATAAGATTAAAACTGACATAGAAGGAATAAAATAAAAAAGATACATAAAAAGGAACATAAGATAAATGTATTACTTATGTAATACAGTAAAAAGTAAAGTACTTAAAAAAGCCAGAAATGTCACATGACTTCAGTTTTAAATTTGTTGATATTATATGTCAAGAATTTTTTTTTTAATTGTACATATTTCAAACTCTCAATTTCCTGATTTTCTTTGGTTTTTTTCCATCCTAAAATGAAATTACATTTCCCCACACAATCTTTTATCACATTTCAAATTACGGTTTAAAATAATTTTCCCTATTTCTCAGTTTTTGCAATCACGGTCAGTGGACTTGTGTGCTACCATTTATTTGTTCTTCTGACTAGCATTTGAGAGAAAGAGGCTGCACTGAATGCCCTAATACAGCTTCAGTGACACCAAGGACTCCATCATCCTGAAGTGGCCTTTGAGGGAGCTATTGACAGACCAGAGGAAACACCATAGTTGACACATGTCTTTAGTATTATTGAAGACAAAGGGCAAATTATGCCCTTGATATTAAACATAAATTATGTGCTCTGGATTTTGTTCATATGGATTTGGTTAAAAACCTTGTCCATATTGGATGATAGTATTCTGAATGTGTTGTACAGGGGTAGGGAAAAGGGAAACGGAGGAAAATTAGAGAATTTTTAGGGTTCTTCTATGGATAAAAATACATTTTTATTGACTCATTTTACCTCAGATGAGTATGTTGGGAGAATTTTTAGTTTAGCTTCTTATTGCAGCAGATGGGGATCCCAGCTGCTTGTTTCTTTCCATCCTGACAATCTGGTTATATCAGTTTTTCTAGCAGCTTGCACGTCGAAGGCTTAATCACAAAGAAAGAGGCTAGAAATATCCTTTCTTTAGAAAACAGAACTGAAGCTAGAAATCAATTTCCGCCTTGTCTTCCGACTTGGTCACTGTTAGTGGTGATACCCAGTCAGGTCATGGGTTAGATTTGTTAATAGGAGGGTGACCAGAGCGTGCCATGGACACCTCACTACTCATTAAGCAGCCTACAGTGCCCTTCTCCTACAAAACATAGGTGACCAGCAGTCCAAGAGCTTTCTCATCAGACTGGGTCAGGGCAGTCTTTGCACCTCTAGGTTGAACCTGGAAAATTTGCTCAGTTTTATAAAATTTGATGATTTTATTTATTACCAAGTTAAAGTAATTGGACAATGTGGATTATATTGGCTTGATATTAAATTGCAGCACTGATGGCTGTGTCTCCCTAACCAATCGTCTTGAGAGACTTTACTTTTGCTCTTAAATGAGGAGGGATTGTTCCTAACCTAATTCGGCAGAATCTAGATGGTATTGAATCAGGGAGAAAGACAACATGAATTATTGAAGGATTTTGAAGAGTGAAAGAAGACAGGGACAATGAAAAATTCTGAAAAGCTAGATAGTCACATTGAGAGTATCTTCTCTGCCTGGAAAAGGAGACATATAGTAAGAAAAAACCCCAAACAACTGCAAGACTGTTTTCATACAGCTTTATAAAGCAGAATTTCAAAGTATTACAGGTAAGGTCTTGAACCATTCTTCAGCTTCACATTTAAAATATAGTGAATAGTCTAAGGAGCGCAATCTAAAAGGTTTGTTTAATGAAATATTTTCCATAGGGCCTTTGCAGAAATGGAAGGAAACAAAGCATCAACTGTAGTAAGAGGAAAGATTTGCAATTAAGTCATTTATGTAATGATACAAAGAAATGTCTGTCTCTCTTTTTCATTACATTCTCTTTTCATGCTTAGCAAGACATTCAAACCAAACCTTTTACATCAGCTCATGCATTTTAAAAAAATATTTTTTCCCATTTTTGAAACAGCTGGGATAAAGCATTCGAGGTCTGCTTTTTGAAAGTCCTGTGGATTCACTGTCATGAGTTAAATTGACAAAATTTGTTTCTTTTACATTGCAAATTCTATATAGTGCTGTGTCTTCTGAAAATATCAGGTGATAGCTATCTTAGTATCGGCACTCAAGGCTAGTGGAGGTATCGACCTCCATACCTCTGTGCTGCTGCTGCAGTGTGTTCAGTTCCCCAGTACTGAGCCCTGGCTGGAACCACAGGCAGAAAGGAGCAGTTCTCTCTCCAGAAAGTGTTTGAATAGTGTGGAGCGTGGGGCCACATATTAAACGACTCTCCATCTCCATAACACTCTGCTTCATCTTCTCTGAGAGGTATATTGGGCTTTAACAGGATGAATGTTGCTGCTATGAGTGCAGAGCGAGTGCTGATTCCTGAGGGGGCTGTTGGTAGCCTCTTTAGAGCTGTAGTAAATAATGACTAAGTCCATGAATTACACAGAGTTAATGCACTGAGGCTTGTGTTTTCTATATGCCTTGTCTTGCATTGTAGCTGGTCTGCTATTTACTGTACCACTCTGCAGTTTCAAACAATGTTTAGGCAATCTTTGACCATGAAGAATATCACACGTGCTCTGCTCTGTTTGCTGAAATCCAAAATGTGGACCGTTGCCCAAAATTTGACTGAACTATTCAACATCCTTTAGTTTTTCAGCCTGGGAAGAAAATCCCACGGGAGCTGCTTTGCAGCAGAGCCAGGGTTGATTTTCTTGCGCTATTTCACCACTCCCAGTTCTAACCTGAAGTGGAAAACATGTTGGTGCACGAAAATTCGATGATGATTTCCAAACACTTTCTCACTAGCAAAAAGGTGCAGTCTGAGCTCAGATTAGATTCCAACTGCTCTGCTTATTTGTCTTAGTGAAAGATTTGTCTCTTTTTCTAGTGTGATAAATCCCAACAAAGGCCAACACAGTCTCCAAAAACAGAGTGTATGTACCTGTGGAGTGGGAATCACCTTACCTAACTTTGTCAGTTATCTTCTCCAAGTGGTCTATGTTCCATCTGCAGGCAAAGGAAAGAGAGCAGCATTTCTAAAAGCTGATTCATCCCATCCTGACTGTTTAATGCAGGTGAGTAAATTGCCATCTGGATGCGCCTGCCGCTTCCTTTTTCTCCCTGCACAAGCTCTAGAGGGATCCTAGATAATCAGTTTAGACTAGACAAGTTTTAGATGAGTGAAGATAAGTGTGATGACTCCTATCCTCAGGTGTGCATCTGTGTGAGGGGAAAAGCAAAGGTGGTGGGAGAGATAAAAGATGGGCACAGTTTAAACACAGTGTGAGAGTTATCTTACAGTCTTTCTGTATGTGTTTACTTATCTAGTGTCTGTGTGAGGTTTTGTTTCTGTGATTTTCTTTTGCTCTGGGATAACCACAAAAAGGGGTTGCAGAGCACATGGTGTTTCTGATCAGCAACAGGTAAACCTGCCAGCCATTGGATGCTGCTGAATATCCACCCAGAGGATCGCCAAAATCTTGGGAGTCTCATGAGCAATACTTCAAAGCACAGACTGGCATCATGTTGCATGGCGCCTTTAGGGTTCAAATGGTTTGGAAGTGAAATTGCTTCCGTGGTTTATGTGATTTGCATGCGAAATTGATTTTATTGGATTTATTTGATTGGGAGGCACAAGTGTTTCCCCAAGGAGAACAAATAAACATGTTACTAGAAACTGAGTAGATGTGATGAACCATAAATTTGGGAAGCAGTGGCGAATGTTAGCAAATTTTATGTAACTGCAGTTTTGATTTCCTGTATCAGTTCATGTTAGAGAAAGACAAAACACTTTGAAAGGACAAATTGAATAAAATTCTGGTGGATGCCAAACCTCATAATTTTCAGAAGTACATTCCTGGCTTTGAAATCTAATATTTTGTGCTTGAAACCTAAAGACATGTCTTTCTCTCACTGATTAATAATTTTCTTTGAAATGTTAACATTTATTATTTATCACTGATACCTGTTTATAAGCCCATTTTTCTCCTTCAGTTATGACAGTAGAAAGCTCAAATCTATTACGGCAAAGCCTGTAGTCCTCAGCAGCTTTAATTGCTGCTGTTGGGACCTGCAACCCCCTTGCAACACAGAGTCTCTGCACAGACAAAATGAAGCAGTACCAGCTTCTGATGCACCGTGTGGCCTCAGCAACCCGCCAGGCACTGTGTGGGGATGTCACACCCCTTGAAGGGAACTCAGCGATCCTTAGCCTGTCACCTCCTCACCAGAACACACCTTCTGTGTTTCCTCTCTTGACCATGTTATTAGCTTAAAGGTCCTGAAAACTAAACACTTTTTTTCCCCTTCTCGTTTTATAGAGAAGGTAATGGGAATTTCAAATGCCCACTTGTTGAGGGTTCTCATAATGCTGCTGTGGTTTCATCTTTCTTTAAAGCCCACCATCTCTCCTGGGGCTGCAGGGAGAGGCCAGCCTCAGAGGTCACTTTCAAGCAGACCTTGCTTCCAGTGGCAAAAAGATAAGTAGAGCATCATTCTTACAAAAAGGAATTAATCTCACCTAAATTTAGTTCGTAAAAATTAGGCTTCTGGCCCCAGCCTGTCAGCCAGATCCTTTTATGGTCAGTGGAGAAGGACAAGCTCTTCCAGTGGCTGAATTAGTAAGACAAGTCCTGCTCTTGTTTCTTTGTCAAATTTTTTCTTTGAGATAGGAGTAATTTTTTTTAATCATAGCTGTCGACCAGTTCTATGTGCAGAATGATAAACTGATGACAACCACTATGAAACAAATTAATCAGCCCAGTGTTAGTTCTTATATATGAGTTTGTTCTAAGAAGGAGACAAAGTTTCCAAAGCGTTAGTGCTACGCAAATTCTTCAATAAGATGTGCAGAACTCAACCATAGGAAATTACATTCTAAACTATCTCATTGTTTAATATTCAAGATGAAATATTTTCTTATGTTTAGATTTCCAGTTCAGAGGGAAAATTACTCTTATCTTCAAGGTCCAAAATCAAGGATAATGTAGCAAGCAAACTGAAAAATTCTACAATAAAAAGTTGACACAGTAATTTAATTGGAAGAATTTTGGTTTGGAGAAGTATCATTATTTGCATATTTGTTTCTATTCACATAAACATTCAAAAACTCAAGAAAATATTCTTATGAGCCAGAACTGAGACTCGTCACATGAGAATTAGTATTACCCCCTGTGGTTGTTACACTCTTTAATTGATGTATGTAATTTCAGTTGCTTGGTAACAGTACCTTAGAATTTCCAGACTCCTGTGTGTTTAAAATCTCAACCTAAAAATCAGAGTTCTCTTTAGAAAAACTTATAAAGCCAAAAGAAGACAAGCAAAAGTGTTGAATATAGAAACTTCACAACTATTTAGCATTTTTCTCTAATCTCCTGAAGCAAAATTAAATAGTGTAACTCCATGATTTTCATGAAAGTTTTTTTGTTCATGGAATTCCCAAACAGAAAGCAAACTTCATAACAAGACAATGGGAGCTTTGCCCCTATTCACAACACTAAATTTGATGGTTTCACTGATTTCTGTGAATTCACTATGATGACTTAGGTTTTAACTTTTACGTTTTTCAAATCCTGTACTGCTAGTGTAACTCTGAAGTTTCCTGTAGCTTGTTCAGTGCTGTTCTCTCATGCACACACAGACATAACAAAGCCTCTCCAGCTCGCTCTCCAAGGACACCCAGACCATCCTAGGCCCAAGAACTGTAAACCATCATCTTGGGGAGAGGGGTGTAGCAGCCTGTTGGGGGTCCTGTGGCTCAGGCCAGGAAGCTGGAACCACCCCAGAAAGGGAATCTCCTTGGAGAAATCCTTCCAGGGGGTCAGCAGTGTTCCCTCCGCTACTGGGGTGCCTCTGCAGGGGGTGCTGGCCTCAGCAGGCTGTCAGCTCTTTAGTGATTTCAGCTCAGTGATTTCCAGCTCTTTGCCCTGCGAGGCTGCCCCAGGCCGGCTCAGGGAGGAGAGAGAGAGGGGCCTGTGTGGCAGTTCCACAGGAGTAGCTTCATTGCGAAGTACCCAGTGAAGGAAGGCCAGGGACGGGAGATCCCAGGCGTCTGGGGAAAATACAGGGGTTCTTATAGGGATACAGAGGTGAGTGTGAGGGGGTACAAGCCAACGGGTTCCAACAGATCTATATAAAATCCCCCAAAGAATTGTGGGCCTGTTTTCCCTCGCCATCAGCTAAAAGTTGGTTTCTTATCTAGGGGTTTGGTCAGAGTGATTGTGCAATCCCCCTTATCTCTCAGCAGGCCTCCCTCCAGGGCAGAGCCGTGGTGGGTTTGCCTGCTCCCACAGAGAGGGGCAAGCTTGGGGAAATCACATCATTGGCTGGGTTCTGGTTGGTAAATTTATGCTGATATAAAAGTGTGAAGAACTCGTGACCTGTTCATTTTAGGATCCACTGAAGCAAGACCCTCTAGAGCCCAAAGTGTACATCTGATGCCTTTCAAATAATTACCTCCTTTATTCCTGTCTAGTCTCTGGTTTTAGGTAACCATTTAAGGCATCAACTTGCCTTGGAGTCTTGACCTTTACCCAACAAGCTGAAAAGAACTCCTCCCCTATATCAGCTGAAGGTAATTGTGGTTGCTCAGGTCTCGCACCATGCCAGGTGAGACGGACCAATATATATGCCTCAACAGTTTTCCCAATGGGGTAAAAAAGAAAATTCCTATACTTTCATGCAGCTTCCCTCCTCTGCCCCCACTCACACACACACACACACATACTTGCTGATGGGGGCAGGTGCCTGGATGTCTGTGTAAATGCCCTCCAAAAAGAGACCCATGAGACCGAGCTAGGGGGAGGAGTTTGGGGGCACATGAAAAGCAGCTAGTTGCAACACCACAGTGTCTTTTTGCCTTGGGTGTCTTGGAGGGTCAGTTTGGCCCCTTCTCTTCTCAGTTTTGTTGTGGTCCTGCCTTCCTGTGTTGCCTGCTTTGCTTTGCTTCTTCGTTCCTGTGAACTAGTTCATCACCGTGAAAATCTCTGCTGCTACCTGCCTCTGTCCTGACCCTGCGACGGCTCCAGGAGCATGCCTGTACCTAAAGCAGCCTGTTCTCCACCGCCAGAAAGGACACGCAGCCCGCTGCTATGTGAAAATCGCGCCCAATCCACCACAGGAGCTACGCAGCATGAATGCTCAGTCTGCTGAGCTGACGCTGACAGAGTACTCAAAATTCTTCATGGTGATGCTGTCCCTGCCTTCTGTTTCTTTCCCCCTCTGCCCCTTTTCCTATTCCCCTTTTATTTCAGTAAA